>OY757921.1:49603211-49825711 GCA_963585895.1 Sepioteuthis lessoniana
ACATAGTAACACTCTCATACAAAACCTATTGCACATTTATCAACTTAAACTTAGACAGCACAAACCACTAGATTGAACGTATCATCTCTTTTTTCTTATTATGCAAATATTTACATTCTGACTAACATTATTTTTCTTCTTTTCTCAACAAACTCTTCACTCAATTTAAAGAAATAAATTTATTGACCACTGATTTATTTAATCATTTACACTTTTGTCCACCACACACACACACACACACACATATATATATATATATGGAAGTAAATAATGGAATAAAATCCGAAAATATTTGATATTTGAAAACGGCATGTTGCACAGCTTGGGATTTACGACGGTTGTTACAATATGAAGATTTCAAAGAGTTTGGGTGTCAATCTGAAATTATTTCAGAAGATTCGAACAAAGTTGCAAAAGTCCAATGTTAATTGCGAGGCTCACTCTGAACATTCTGATAAGAAAAGAACTTCCGAATTTGTTACTGAGAACCAAGCTAAGACTGATCCCAGGAAGTCAATCAGTACCAAAGTCAGGAACATGGGAGTGACTGAGTTACTTATCAAGCAGGTAGACAATGAAGACATTCATATTTTTCATGCAAGATGAGAAAAGTCCGATTTTTATCTCAGCCCATGAAGAACAAGAGGAAAGACCGCCCTATAAAACTTTTCAACAAACCCAAGCATCTTCTCCAACCAAACATGCTTCATTTTTTCTTACGTTAGAAAAATTCTGCCAGGATTTGATAGTGAACTCACAAAATGACCGTTGGCTAGCCTTGTCCCCAGAAGATTTTCCGATAATGATGAAGACCAAACACCCAGTCCACATCACGTTCTTTGGGGTGGTCACTAGCAAGGTAACGTTATGACTCCTTTCGTTTTTTCACATGACTTCAGACGCGAGACGGAGGCCAACATAAAGTACCTGAGGGAGATAGTGTTGGGAGTGGCTCCTGGAAGGCGCTCCATCTAGTAACAGGACCGCACAAAACCACCCAAGCAGGAAAAAATTTCTGCTGCCTCATCACTCCTTAAATCTGGCCGCCCAACTCCCCAAATTGCAATATCCTTAATTATTATGTGTTGGGTGCGATTGAATGTAAGACCAACAAAATTCCGAGAAACACCAAAGATTAACTGAAGGCAAAGATAACGGCAGTATTTACCTATTTAAAAAAGAGGACTGTCCGGGTGGCTTGTAGGAGATTCCGAAGACGTTTGGAGACTGTACTTGAAGCTAATGACGATTTCTTTGAATACATTTACTTTATAGTATATCCAGATATTTTCAGGTAATTTTGGTAAATATAAGAGCTCAAGTGAGATGTCAGTATTATTTTCATTTTTACTTAACTTAGACAGGAATTGACCCATTGCATCACACACACACACACACACACACACACACACACACACACACATATATATATATATATATATAGGGAACAAGGGGCTCCAGTCTAATGACAAAGCCATGGTGGAGGCAACCTTTTTAGACGTTAACTCCAAAATCAAAACTAGAAAAAGAGCCTCCAGGATCAAACATCTGCTGATTTTCACGGGAAAAGTCTAATTGAAGATACTCTGAAAAAAGTCTCGTAGAAGATACTCTGAAATAAAATCTTCAGTTTGCATAGTCACTCGTTATCTCGCGGTTTGTCACTAGACTATAGGTATGTAGACCAGAGAATGGAATAAGTGTCACACAAGTGTATGTCAGTATAATCGAACGACGGACTATCAGAATTTATATTCAAATGCTGATATGAAAACAAATTCATACTTAGCCGCCTGAAAAAAAAAGTATCTCAAGGCTACCATAAAATGAAATAAATCAATAATAATAATAATAATTGGCTATGTTAATCGATAAAACACAAAAAAGCAATATGCTATGTGGTTATAGAAACGGACAATCATAAAATAAGTGAATACAATATATTAGCACAAAAAGGCCATAAGACGACTTGATGAGGAAGGTGATCAACTGGGAATTGTGCAAAAAAATTTGAACCTAACTATACGAACAACTGGTATATGCTCAACCCGAAATCCGTCCTGGAGAATGAGACACACATTTCTCCGGAACTTTTAATATAAACAGATCACCTAATCTTGGCCAGACGACCAGACTTAGTGATAGTCAACAAAAAAGAGAACCTGTCGTCCTGACAGACCACAGAGTAAAATTAAAGGAAAGAAAAAAGAGAGATGAATATCTAGAACTTCCTCGAGAACTAAAAGAAACCCTTTGGAATACGAAAGTGATGCTGATACCAGTTGTGTTTGGTGCACTTGGAACAATCCTTAAATGATTGTTAAAGGGAGTGGAAAAATTGAAAATAAGGGAAAAAAGGAGAGACAATCCAAACTACAGCATTGGTGAGATCGGCCAGAAAACTGAGAAGAGTCCTGGAGACTTGAGAGGATTTGCTTTCACTCAAACTTCAGTGAAAAACAATCGGCTTATGCAGGTTTGAAAAACTCTGAAAAAAGAGTAATAAAATTAGAAAATAATGAATTAACATAAAAAGTAAAATACATTAACAAATCACAAAATATATTTCGATCATATAAATAACAATGCAATATAAACGAGACCACTCTTCTCAGAATGCCACACACAGCAGTATAAAAAGGGATAACACCTTGCGATAAACTCTTCATTTGATGATCGCATAGAGGAGATACTGATATTCACCAAGCACCGTTGACTCAGTGTCTACATTACCCTATATCTTTCTCTCTCTCTCTATATATATATATATATATATAAAGTCGTAACGCAGTTGAAAACATTTTTGCCAAAAATTTCGTTTAATCATATTTACCAACTCCTCCGCTCGGGTAGGATATGACACAAGGTCAATTTTTAAGCGGAGTTTATAGGTTTGAATTCAGAGTCTAGTTCCTAGACTAGTTACCTCACCAAGTCTGCCCTACTATATACCCATAGCTGGAGGGAGAATAATTGGATTCATACCTTTCCCAAGGGTATTAGTGCTATGTGAAATGTAATCAGTCTCGTCCAGGATTTGAACGCGTGTCGCCGTGTCCATTTCTTTCGACGATAAGTATTACTCCACGTTTTCGTTTAAGAAATGTATTGTTAATTTATAAGCCAGTTAACACATTGGAATACAATATATATACGATGTTTTCGGGTACTCTAACATCCTTTTTAGCATATATATATATATATATATATAGTAGGATAACGAAGACATAGTCACACACACACACACACACACACATACATATATATATATATATATATATAGTCATCCACAGATAGATTGTTTCGTTGTATCAGAACTCTTCAGCGTGACACGGATCGAAACCCGCCCAACTTTACGTTAGACTTAGTATCATACCGCTCAGCCAACAAGCGTACCACGTCAGCTCGGGAATAATAAGGTATTTAGTAGTAGCGTTCGTTTGTTCACATTTTATAGCTTACCGGATACCAGAGTGCTGAATTCGTTCGAAGAGCTTTGCATTATGCGAGCGGCAGCCGTAAATTCCTTCGCCAGAGTGCTCAACCCCCATAGGGGAGTGTGTATAGCTTCCAGCCCGAGACAGTTCCTCTTGCAGTTCAGTCCGTACTAATGCTGTATTATCCTAATCTTTTACTTTTTTGATTAAATTCTTATTGCAGTTTTCAAAAGTTTGTCTAAGAGTATCGTTCAAAAAGTTCTAAGCCACACCCAGAGTTTAGATTTGTCGCGCATGTCTTACCAATTGTATAGGCGCCACCTCCACAGAAATTAAGACAAAAAATCTGAATTAGTTTTTTAGTTTTATATGAAGTGTTAGTTTGTTGCCACAACAAAAATGTTCAACAATAGCTTTCGACCCTCGTAATTTTTTTTTCTTCTTGCTGACTATTTCTCCTTGGAGATCAATTCTCACATGATGACCCAATCTTGTATCTTTGTGTCAGTCTAATTTAAGCTCTGTAAGAATCTACAAAACTATTGCCATAACGAACCAAATATGTAAATCGTTTATTGATAATGACTAGAATTTCCACAGGAATCCATAATGATAATGATATTATTATTATCATTGTGGTTAATTCTTTTCTGTTTAATATTCTGCCATTCCTGGTCGGCACAAAAAAGAACAGATAAGTTCAGTTCCATCGGATGACTAATTGACGATAAAAACCCAGAGATTTCCCCCATCAACTAGCCAGTCAGGTGGCGGCATTCAATGAGAAAGCGCTGGGCGCAATAATTGAGTGACCTAACCTCAAAACAATCTCGAATTATGATAGCTGCCTGTCCGGCCATATGTCTAGATTTTGTCTGCAATCTAAAACAAGACGGAGATCATAGTCCAAATATCTGTGTATTCGGGGCCATCATTTTGACATAGGTTAGTCTGAAAATAACGTAGGTTTTCTCTTATAACCCAATATATATATATATATATATATATATATATATATATATATATATATATTCATGGGTAAATCTATCGTCCCCAAAATATACATTTATGCGTGGGAGTTTATACGTGCATCCATGTCTGGACATGTGGGTGTAAAATCTAATGAATATGAATAATAGATACGCTTGTCATTTGTGTAAAAGTAAATATCAAAGGTTTCACACACACACATTCGAACATACACACAGAGAGAGAGAGAGAGAGAGAGAGCATTAACCTCAGCCTATGGGACACACAATTATTACAGCGTTTAGGTGGTCTTATAAAGGTAAGTATAGATTGAATTTAGCTCAAGGTCACAAATTTCCAGCATCTGCGAGCACCAATCTTACTATTTAAGTAAGTTGTCAGTAACACCAACTAAGCACTAAACTATAGCTGGTGGTGAGGCTCCACTTCTACAGCTCTAGTGATCGTGTAGTCACTCTTGGTTTATTTCACTTCCAGTTCCACTCAGTGCCTGTTAGGGTTTCATCTGTGGGTCAACTAGATCTATTTGAGATAATGTTTAAAAGATTTTGAAGTACATTAATTCATTGGCTCTTAAAACGTTGATATTACAATTGAATTTGAAGTGTTTATCTGTTTTGTGTAACCTGTACTGATAATTAAAAGAACATCTGGCTCTGAATCCCTTCAAGCAATTTACAATCACTGTATGAAATTGACGCTGTTTTCAGTACAGGCGACTATTTTTATTGCGACGGTCCTGAATTGTTTTTGACTTGATGATTCTGTTCTATCCCACCCCATTATCGTTGGTGCATTTCCCTTCTTTTGTGATGAGGTAACGATTTCATGGTCTTTTCCAGTTGTCACTAATGTCAGCTGAACTTTCCCCGAAGTGTTTAATTAATAATGATCACCTGCTGAAAGATGATCTTCCTCATACCCGTGAAACACTTATTACTGTGTAAACAAAGAGATTGCAGGTCGCACCTGTGTAAACAAGAAGGCAGCAATGCATAGGTGTACCGGAAATGCGTAGGCGTTGTGAAATTTTATATACACAAGTACCCACAGAATAACGATCTGTCTCAATCTTGCATCCAGAAGAGATACGGTCAGTCATGGAGAGCGCCAGTGAATGGCAGGCGCTCCGCTGGGGTAGCATCCCACAGAGCGGCTAAGAATAAGTTATGGGTCAATATAGCAGTATCCAAGTGTCCAAGTCCTTAAAGTCTTCCTCCGTTCTCTCCGTCTGTCCCTGTGTGTCTTCGTCTTCCTGTCTCTGTCTCTCTCCCGCACGCTTTGCGAGACTTCGACTCTAAGAAAGAATAAAGAGACGTATATTTTTAAAAAGAAATGTCATGCTTATTCCTTCATATTCCTTATGATTCATCATTCAACATTCTTCCTTATTGTGACAGCTATACAACACATGGACTCTAAAAGACAACTGATTATTGCCTCAGATAACAGATGCCCGGATTCTTTAATTGCGAGAAGTTACTATGTAGGCGTTCTGCAGAGCAAACATTGACCATTAATTGCTCAAATTGATTAAGGTGGTAAATGTAGGTAACGCTTTGCTGAAACGACAAATCAATGGAAGTAATGTGATATTTGGGACGAGGAAATACATGGTTCTGTTTTTTATGTAGATGTAATTTTGCCATGGCAAAATTACATCTACATAAAGAACAGAACCATGTATTTCCTCGTCCCAAATATCACATTACTTCCATTGATTTGTCGTTTCAGCAAAGCGTTACCTACATTTACCACCTTTCCAGGAGAGCGACGCACACATCCGATGCCGATCATCTTACACTGGAGAAAGTCGGACTCACCTGACGACTTTTTTACCATTCAAGTAAAGCCCCGTTCCGAACCTCACGATACATTGAAGATGCTTTCATCAACAGGTATAACTCCTTTCACAACTCACAACCATACCTCTTGGCCACTAAGTGCCTTGTTGATAATGATTTTTTCCTCTTTGGACAACTGTGTATCGTTATTCACCAAAATTAAACGCGAGTTCTTCACAAGCCTTGCGATATCGCAATTTGGCTTAAAGGATATTCTTTTAGATTGAATTTAATGGCATGTCAACTCATCTAGGGTTATTTTATGGGTTCATTCTACATTCATATTTAAATCTTTTTTGTAGTTGTTCGTAAAGACGTCTTTTTTGTTTGACACGGTCCGATTGAATACAAATAATTTTTAAGCACATCTATTTAACACATAGATGCGACCCTAATAGGTTCTACTATTTCTGATCAGAGTGACCCCTGAGAAATAAATGGCAAGGAAGAGGTATTCAACTCTCTCTATATCTCCAGAAGTAGAGCTTCACCATATATATATATATATATATATATATATACTTTCTGCAATAAAGAAAAACAAAGACACTCCACAAAAACTGTGCGGCTAAATTGCCTGAATTAGATGCTGATTCTAGTGTCAGTTATAGTATCAAGGCCAAAGCTTCATTACCAAAAACATCTTCATTGCTAGCTAAATAGGTAAATGAACGCAAATTCATTCATGTAAAGGTTGTATAAAGGCCATATATATATATATATGTGTGTGTGTGTGAGTATATATAAGTATCATGATTTATGGTATATTTACAAGTAAAGTGTGATCAATATTGGTGATAGAGCACATATATTTCTTGGTCTGATTATCGCATTGGCGAGAAACTGACAGTCAGCAAGCACCGTTAACTCTGTGTGTACGCTAACACACACACACACACACACACACACACACACACACACACACATTTTGTCAAAGTTTATGAATAAATTGATATCTATCTATGTTGTTCGCTATGTTGCAACTGAGTTTGATTCGAAGCTAAAATTTACGCTAAAACTTTCAGCGCATATTGTTGGAGCAATGCGAGTGATATTCACTATCAAATGGATGAAATCATGTTGAAACAAATATTTATCGTGTAAAACTAAAGCTATTTTTTCATTATTAGGCTACGAATTCATTGATTTAACTATCCTTTAATATATATATATATATATATATATATATATATATATATATATATATATCATCTCATCATCTTGTCGCACCATCAGCACGGATAATATATATATATATATATATATATATATATATATATATATATATATATATATAAAACTAACGCGGAGTGCTTTAGGTTCTGCAGAATATATCTTACATGGCCACTCATTTCCTTCCTGCTTTCTGAACACAGGATTTCAATAATCTTCGCTCATTTAAAAAGGAACTGTTGGCCTCCTCAATTTTAATTTACCGACAACAGAACTAAATCTGGAAACTTGTCGGCAAAAGCGATATCAGTTGGACATATGAGATTACCTTTGAAATCAAACGCGACTTGGCAATCTGCAATGCCGTCTTTAATGGGGATTTATAGCGAAATCTAATAAAGATTAAATTCATTAGTTTTACAAGAGTAACTTGCTGAACACATTCCCTCTGCAAATAAATTCAGAACAGGCATAAGGATAAGGACTCGTTTATTCAGA
Source organism: Sepioteuthis lessoniana (assembly GCA_963585895.1). Taxonomy (NCBI): domain Eukaryota; kingdom Metazoa; phylum Mollusca; class Cephalopoda; order Myopsida; family Loliginidae; genus Sepioteuthis; species Sepioteuthis lessoniana. The sequence goes on from OY757921.1 coordinate 49,611,154, forward strand.
GAAGATCAAACACATTGTTATTGTAATTGTCTAAAATTTCTAACTTTTAAAAGACTCTCTCAATTTTTTCATTCTTCAACTCTCACATATTAGTGAAAACTTACTTCGTGGTTAAAGTTGTATGATACTATAAACTCTTCAACCCGTAGGGGAACATAGGCACAATAATGCATATGCGAGTAAGTGCACGCATGTGTATATGTTTATATATGCGTAGGGGCGTCCTATATATATATATATATGTGTGTGTGTGTGTGTGTGTGTGTGTGTGTGAGGAGGAGTAAGTGTATCAGCACAGGTGTGTGTAGTCGTAGTTTCCGTATATATCTATGTATGTACATAGATATGGGCGTTTAGTAGTATCAAAAGGATAGCTAAACAAGCTAGAGAGGTCGGTAGATTTTAATGGACCTTAAAATAGAAAGAGTAGGTTAGGTTATTTGATTTAATGGCATTTCGACCCTTGATTGCCATTCAATGCCGAATACTTTTTATACAAATATAATATGATTTTCAATTAAATAATTTGTAAGTAATATTTTCAAAACGAGCCGGAGCTCAAGCGTTTGCTGAGTCAAATGGCTTCAAGTATTACTAAGGTTAATAGTACCATTTGTACACAATTAAATTGTTTCAAGTGCCGCTATCTAACACTAGCAGTTCCATTTGTAATTTATTTCAAGCATAGTAAATGATTAAACGGTTATATTTGACCCCTAGATGGGACCCAAGTAGGTACGACTATTCCAGGATAGAGTGGATCTGGGAGTTATGTCAATACAGGAGTACTCCAAAACACGCGTTGGCGAGGTTTTACCTCTTTGCAGAGATGCAGTCGGCGTATTCTACAGCTCTAAGTGACTGGGCTGGAAATAATTAACATTATCATGGTATCAAGTATTCCTAACTAATATGAAAAATTTCAAACAGATCTATTTGACCCATGTTCTACCGCACTGAGTCGAAGTGGGCCTGGGAGTAATGACAATAAAGAGGTGATTCACACTCCCCAGAGCTCCGGAACTGGAGCTTCACCATCATATTCAGCTTTGTGTCTTACCGAAGAAACCCTTTTTTTCTGTGTGCAAGGAGTCTCACCCCTCTGTAGATGTATATGTTACATTCAGCTCACTGACACTACGACTGAAAACGAGTCACTCTTATATAAAACGTCAGCATCTTTATTAACTTGTAAGATGCTATTACGATTCTTAAGACCGGGGTCAGAGTGTCAACCAGGATATGCAAGACTTCTGTTAGAATTTTATTAAAGTTGCTAAACACATCAAAACTCACAATTAATGAAGATGCCAACGGCGTTTCCTTAATAAGTTTCACGAGATGGTCGAGTTACTCGCATCGGAAAAAGTCTTTCCCAAGAATAGCTGAAGAAGCGGCTCAACGGGAGATACGTCGAGCCTAGACAATTAGCAATTGGTCTTAAAGTCACGTCTGCCTCGTAAATCTTAAGAAGGCTATATATAAATAAACGTTGGCTACGATAATTTGTAAACGATCTACACTCTTTATTACAATGTTAGACAGTTTCTTCTCCGTTGCCAAACTAGATCTATTTTTTTTATTCTTGTAAAATCTAGAATTTATAATTGTAATAATACTGGGTGCAGAAACAAAATTTGGAACATTCTAGTATAATAATAAACGACACTATTAGAAAACAAGATTAATTCTAATTTTAAAAATAAATAATAAAATAAGATAGATATGAAATAGTAAATTCACTCAATATGGTCACCATTTTTTTCAATCATTATATCCGCACACCTTCAAAACGATTTGCATGTCTTCAAAATAGATTCTTCAGACATTTTTTCCATTTCTCCTTGATAGCAGTTTAAAGCAAACCAATATTTGGACGCGAAGTTGCATTTGTTTTGTTTTCTAAGGCGTAATCAAGGACATCATAAAGAAACTCCAATTATTTCAGAAACTTTTTGGCGATAAGCAAATCATAGATTCTTTGTCGTTTCTTTTCTTGCTCAATCATATTAGTTTGGTTTGGTTTAGTTTGGTTTTATGGCATATCAACCATTATAGATCATTTAATGCCTGATCCTTTTCATACATGTAGATTAAACATATGATTTCTAAACACATTTTGTTGATAAAACCTTTAAACGAAGTTGAGATAATTTTTTTTGCATGCATTAAAAATGGTTTCACTTATTTCAATCACATATGAACACCCATGCGTCGCGAATATGCGTCTCAACACCCTTTCTGTTACTGTGGAAGATGGTGATGACACAACGTGTGCATCTATATATTTACTGTGAGCGTCGACAATCACTAAAATCCACTTGCCCTGGATAGGGCCCGCATAATCCATGTGTACTCGGAACTAGGGCCTTCCTGGCCATTCTCATGGATACAATGCACTAGCCTGAGGCATATTTGCACTATCTTGGCACATTTCACAATTCCTCACACACAATTCAATATCTGCATCCATCTTAGGCCATCAAATGTGATTACGAGCCAGAGACTTCATCTGAGAAATTCCTGGATGACTCTCATGTAATTCTTTCAGTAAAGCATCTTGACACTTTGCTGGGATAACCACCCGTGATCCCCATAAAACACAACCCAGTTGTTCCGATAACTCATCCTTCCTGGTTGTGTATGGTTGAAAATGAAGAGATCTTTTTTCTGGCCATCCATGCAAAATCCATTTACGCACTTGTGATAACACGGGGTCTCTTGATGTGTAAAAAGCAACAGTTTTTGACGTGACTGAGGTTAAGTCTAAAGCTGACATGGTAGCGATGGCAATGAAGGGGTACTCCATATTCCCCAAAGGTCTAACATTACTCAAGCCTCACCATTAAATTGTTTAGTGTCATACGTTGGACAGATGTTGGGTTGGAGGAGTCTTACCCCTCTGTAGAAATGCAATCAGTAACGTTTTAAGAATTATTCCATATTTTTCTTCCGGAAATATTGGGGATTTTTCCTCTGATTCTAGGGAAGATTTTAAATGTTTATACGAAGTATTAATTGCGTTTTACGAAGTTTGAGATAATTTCTGAATGCTCGCATCAAGCTAATAGTTCGAAAACTTGGAAGATTCAACCAAACATCGTCTTCTTCGTGCTCATCAAGCTGTGCCATCCCTCCCCATTGACGGTACATAGTGTTTGCATGGAGCAGTTGAATATAAGTCTTTGCTAGTCAGCAAAAATTGGTGTGTCCACGAGTAGTAATCTGTAAGGAAACGTCGTAATTACTTCTCCAGCAATGCCCAGTAAGAGTAAAATTGGTGCAAACATACAATAGTACTGACACAGCAACAGTTTGGAAGAATTCTTATTCAATTTTTTTCAGAGAAATTAGATTTCCATATAATCGATAATCTGTCAATAGCTGGCCATGTTTCACTTATGTGTAATAAATGCAAGTTTTTTGGTACTATTTCCTCGTCTCCTGACACTAGTAACCATTTTTATATTTTTGGATGTATTTCTGTAATTCCTCTACCATGAGTAGGATGTGAAACAAGGTCATTTTTTAGCGGTTTCAATTCTAAGTTATTCCTTTTCCCAGGTTGTCTGCCTAACTAAGCCTAAAAAACCCAGGCAGCCCAACGATTTATCTATTTCTTGGAGGAAGAACAGATAGATTCATACCTTTCTCAAAGGCATTACCGTAAATTGAAATACAAACAAACTCGTCCAGGATTTGAACACGAGTCACCAATTCCATTTCCTACGACGATAACAGTACTTTCATTTGTTTTCATATCTTCGTAGAGATAAAAGTTCTGAGCTCTTTTGAAAATTATATTCAAGTTGGGTGTCGTTATATTCTTTAAAATCTGTCCCACTTTCTTGTGTCATCCACCCAATGTTTAGGTAGTTTAGCGGTTTCTTCCTCTATTAGATAAATTAAATTCAAATAAGGAATATGTGTGTATATATATATATATATATATATATATATATATATGAAACAGTTACGGTGGTTACAAATACACCTGCCCTCTCCGATTCCCTCCTGTATAGCCAGGAACAAGCAGCTGGAGTCACTGGCGTCTACATGAATGCAAATAAAACAAGAGATCATGACGATTGCGCCATACAAAGACTTTCTTTACTTCTTTTCCTCTACTTCTGTCACTTTTTTCTTCTCGCTCTTCCACCCACTAACTTCGTTTTACACTATATACATTTACCCTCGTAATTTTTCCTCTCTTTCCCTTCCTCCTCCTATTATCTCTATCCTCTTTTTTTGTTTGCCCCTATCTTAAACATTTTAATTTTTCTTTCTTTCTTTCTTTCTTTCTTTCTTTCTTTCTCTTTTCTTCGTCTTTTTCTTTTCTCTTCCACCGTTTACATTCATCCACCATTTCCTCCTCCCTACTTTTATCTTTTCTTCCTTTTCATTCCTCCTCCTACTCTCTCTTTTTCACTTCCTTTTATCTGCCCCCCCACTTACTCGTTTTAATTTTCTCCTCCTTGTCCTCCTTCTCCTTTCTTTCCTATTTCTTCTACTATTTCCGCAATCTCTTTTTGCACGCCAGGTTTTTTTTTCACGAATCACTCTCTCGTTGCTTCTCCTCTCAAGTCTTTTCCCGCCACGTACTTGTGAGCTGACTAATTTTACCTCGCAATTCATAGTTTTGTCAATACAATATAGATGATAGAATATCGATCGTAAGTGCCAGCTTTTATGACAATCTTACAAACAAATGAACACATTGAAGCAGTTAACTGTCCAGTATTTCTCACCTTTTGTCGTTTTTCATTCTATATTGTGGTGTAATGGTTTGCAAACAGGTTGATTGGTTGGTTTGTTTTATGGGATATCAACCCTTCTTGCTTTATTTTATGCCGAAGTCAGTTTAAAAATTATGGTCTCCAATTATAGACAGTATAAAAAGATATTTTCCGAAACATTGTTATCATTTTAAACTTCATGCGTAGTGAGATCTGTGGAGTGTGGAATACCTCTTTATAGCAATTACTACGAGGTCCACTCTGATTGGAGTGATAATATCTGTTATGGATCGAACTGATCTGTTTGAAAAATTACGTATTCGATTGGACTGGTTGTCCCCACTACAACCAGTAAAAAATACCCTTAAGAAACATCTACACACAAAAACAAAAATATAAACGTACAATGAACGTGAGTCCCGAAACTCAAGGGATAAAACAACATTGTATCACCTGCAGAGAGGTAAAAGCTACCCCTAAAGAGGTGTCCTGGGTTTGAAACAAAACTGTATCCGATTGTAAGGTTTCAGTTCCGAAACTACGAGGGATGTGGAGTACCCCTTCATTGCTATTACTCCCAGGTCCACTCTGACCCGGAATAGAGGTAACTGTTAGGGTTTCATACATAAGTCAAATCGATCTGTTTACAAATTATACATATTCGATGGGACTATGAGCAAAAAAAGCAAACAAACTTGTTTCTTAACAACAACACAAAAAATGTAAATATGAACGCAATTCCCAAATATCTAGGCATAAAATAACCCTTGGCGGGTTGATCTACCGATAAAACCAATTAATCAATCATTTTTACTTAGTTCCAATATGAATGTATTAAAAGTCAATGTATTAACATAGTTAAAAATCCTGCGAGGCTTACAATACGCTAACTGTATCGGCTACACAAAAGGGGTTGTCTGGGTATGATACTAAAGTGAATCTGATGGTGAGGCTCCAGTTCTGGAAATCTAAGGAGTCTCAAATACCTCTTAGTTACTATTACTCCCAGGTTCATTCCGATTCGGACTCGTAATATTTGTTAGGGTCCTATCTATGGGTAAAATAGGTCTGTTTAAAATTACTTGTATTTGAATGGATAACTTGATACCATATAACAGTAAATTATTTGTATTTAAATTGTTACTTGAAGCTATAAATGGGTCAAATAGATTTGTTTTATAATTATTCTTATTAGATTGGAATACATGATACCAAATAATGGTATATACCGAATACAAGACTGTCGACAAATAAAAATATGCACTGGAACATTGAAAATATAATTATGATCGTAAGCGAATATAGGCAAATAAATAAAATTTTGGCATCGAATAATCTATAAGGAGTTGAAATGTCGTTAAACAAATAAACCCAAACTAAACCTAATGCTTAATTCAAAATTATTTTAAACAGATCTGTATGATCTATTAATGGGATATTAATTGGTACTACCACTCCGAGTTAAAGTGGACCTGGGAATAATAGCAACAAAGGGCTGACACCACACCCATCAAAACTCAAAAATAGAAGTCTCACAGTCTGATGGAGTTTAGTGTCATACCCAGGTCATTGTCTTCTTGAGGGATCATACTTCTTTACAGGGGAAGCGATCGGCGTTTGTAGTCTGTGCCAACAGAGGTTGGTGGGATGTGTTTTTGCATCTCGCAAGTGGAAAAAGAGGTCTTAAGAAATAAGTATTGGTTTAATCTTGGGATAAACGCGGAGTGTTTACTGAATGCATTGATTTCCTTGATACATCAACTTCCTGAGTTGTACATAAAGGTAAAAATGTTTGATAGAAATGCTTAAAACTAAAAAAAGAATGTGAAAATTTATCTCATTTTTCGTTTCATTTGACAAATAAAAATTTATTTTTAAAAAAATTCACAAGATACATCCCATATTCAAACATCCTGATGAAAGTTTAATGTTTAATAACTGAAACTTTTAACAATGGTTAATAATTCAATAAAATCATCCTCGAAAGACTTTGTGGTTTTTCAATTTGCACATTTTCATATATATATATATATATATATATATATATATATATATATATATATATATTGTGACGAGGAAATATGACACCTTCATACATTCTCCAGGTTGTAAAGAAAGGAGGTGTGGCTTGCCGGCCGGCGGCTGACTATAGTAGCAAGCAAGTATCAGCAAATCATAGTAGTAAACAGACTTAACATTGGAAAGTGAGTCCGCATGGGAGAATCCCACTCCCCATTAGCCATGTATGCGTCAGTGGAGAGGCAGACCAGCGACCATGATTGGTACTGAGGATGAAACCGCCAAAAAGCCAACACGTCGTGAATTTTCAACTACGGAAACTATTTAGTTGCCATTTATTTGTCGAAGGATGAAGACACATAAGGATTTGCCTGTTGTTCGTTGAAAAACTCAGAACATAATTTGGGATATGGAAGAAATCCAAATTCCAAAAGTCATACCACGCTGAGAACATTGAAAGAAAAGAAAAAAAAACTTCTCCTTTGAATGAGCTCAAACTCCGAGGTATGGTGATCCTCGTTAAACGAATACCCAAAGAAAACACTTGTCCACGAGGAAAGAGACAATTATTAATCTTGGTCTTATCTGAAATAAGACGTGTATCCTTTTGCCAACGCGTTATGGAAACCCAATAACGAGGGGGAAAAGAAAAGAGAATAAACTCCACAAAATCCCAAGTAAGTGAACATACAATTTAAGTATATTCAAATTTATCTTGCTGCATCCACGCTGACGTGAATAAAAAACAAATTACGGGAGGAAAGAATAACTCTGATAAGATATAGGAGAAAAGATGGAATATTTCCCCAATGATAGATTTAAGATTTGGAGCACGAGCTCTACCATTAAATCCCGAAGCCTGAAGGAAAGCGGAACGTGTCTGCCGTTGTCGAACTATATTCTCACCTTCCGCCATTAACAGATATTAAATAGGGACATCGTCCGGGACACGGTCTCATTGGGTGCCCCTTTCATATGGCCTTGTGCCACATCTAAGCAAAAAGTTTAGTAAATTTCCATCGTCCGGGACACGGACATTTTAATGGAGGCTCTTCGGAGATACAGAAAGACTTTCTCACTCCTGACTTTTACCTGAATTGTTTTTTTCTTTGTTTCGTTCTTTTATTCAATAAAAGAATATTGTTATTAATCTTGTTAACACAGACACAGCAGTTCAGAGTCCTTTTTTGTTGTGGAAGTAATGTTTTTGTCGAAGACCTTGTATTTGAAGGGCAAAGATAGCTAGTTAGCTGTGTTGAATTTTAATAATTCACCTAGAACTCACCTATTGGCTTTAAAATGTAGTTCAGCTAGGGAGTTGGTGATATCTGTGCATTAAATGGCGTTTGGCAAACCACAGCCTACGTGTGGGCCCTGCTTTAACCGGTGGACTTGGCGGGAACGAACGGCACTCTGCAAGCCCGCGGGGCACATGGCGGCGTAACAATATATATATATATATATATAGTTTGCAGATAACTTTATTTTTAGATGATATTTTAGAACTCATTTGTTTGCACACAATTAAATGGTTTCAAGTATTTCTATCAAACACAAATAATTCTATTTATCAAGTTTTACAATGTAATAAAAATAATTTGCACAGAACTGTATGGTATCAAATATCTTTTAATAACCCTTAGTTGATGATTGATTAGTTCGAGTTTATCAATAAATGTTAACATATGGTTGGGGGGGATCTTATCCCTCCGCTGAGATGCAGTCGGAGTGTTCTGCAGCTTTTGCCGACAGCAAGTGAAGAGAAGCGTACATTTTATGCGTACACGATTGAAAAATAGTTCAGAACGTTGGTGCAATTATAACGAAATACCAATATAAATAAAATATGAAAAGTTAAAAGTTGGAATGTCATCATGTAATTTGCTTGTAAATGCTCGTTTGAAAATACAAGTCGTTTCTTTTGACAACTGATATTCTTTTAAGTTCTATGGCATATAAAACACACGAGTGTATAAGACGCGCTGTAATTTCAGCAGTGCTAATCAAGAAAAAAACAAAGTACTAATATTAAAAGTGATGAAATATATATTCTTAATATATATTCTTAATATATATTAATAATTAAATATATATTCTTAATATATATTAATAATATTAAAAGTGATGAAATATATATTCTTATAATAATGATAACAGGTATATGAAAGTTAATCTAAAGTCTAAGCTAATAGGAGTTGCCAGGTAGCTAATGTCGGCCGACTATCGCGAAATTTAAACCTACATATGGCATATAAGAGGCAGAGGAATTTTAAAAGATATTTTTAGTTAAAAATGTGCGCTTTATATTTTATTATCAAATTATTTGTAGAATAGAGTACTGAGTAGAGAATGGTCAACAGCGAAATGGAATTGCTGGGAGAAAAAGCAAAACAGAAGTTTTTTGCAGGACAGGCGAAAGAAGACAGAAAATTTTCTTGGTTCATAGAGGCGAATGAAGTCTAGAAAGCTACTAAAGCTGAAATATGATTATCTTAGGAGATTCTGACTCCACGTTTCGATGAAGCCTACAAAAAAATGCTAAGGAGTTAGCCAGGGGTCCTTGTGTTTAAAAAACGGCTGTTGTTGTTGCTATTGATTCGCTTTTCTACTCCTGACAATCTCGTCAATGAAAAAGTAAACAGTAAAAGAGAACGTAGAAAAGTCGTCATGACAGTGTTCCCCGGGAGAATAAGCGTTCTATGTTATCAGATCTCGTCTCTTATGTAAAACTAATTCGACCCTTTCATTTTGTGCAATGGGGAATTGCTGTCTCGGTGTCAAAGAATGTAGAGAAAAGTTGAAAAACCTGAGTCAGTTACGAATGTCATGCTGAATTCTGTATACAGTTTGTTTATATCAACGTATTCACTATTTGATGATATAGAGCACTATCCCAACAAAAATAGTGCAATATGTTAAAAAATGTATAAGATTGCATTATTTTGGAAGGGATAATAATACTTATCTTGACTTTATGTTGGATAATATATATATATATATATAGGATGTCTAAATATACATAGGACCCATGTGACTGCTAATAACTCAACTAATAATAATGTTGTGTTCTCTTTTGTTTCAAATTTGAAAATTGTCTACTATAACAACTATTAATCATTGATGACAATGCCTTGAACAAAAGAGGAAAAATGTTTTGCGTCACTACTTATTTGGAGACAAAATCATTCAAAGCTGTCTCAAAAATAGATGCACCCTTTAATATGATATTGATTTATTACTGAGACAAGAAACTCAAAAGAGGAATTGCATGTCCTGGAAGCTGATAAAATTACAATTTAAAAAATCATTGATTTGATGTCTCTAGCTCAAAGGATGCATTTTTAGAGGATATGTTCCAAATGACCGCCATTGCGCTTGTCTCAGTAAAAAATCATTATCATAATAATGGGTTGTATCTATTTTGAGACACCCTATATATATATATATATATATGTATATATATATAACTCACCACGAACAGGATGTGACACAACCTTAATTTTTTAGCACGGTATAGCTGGTTTGAATAAAAATTTGAGTTTCCCTCCAAGACTGGTTACACAACCAATCCTGTGTGTCCAGCTATTTATCTTTTGCTGGAGAGAGAATAGATAGATTAATGAGTTTTCCAAAGATATTAGGCTGAAGAGAAGCGTATACAGTTACGTCAAGGATTTGAACTCGTCATCTATTCCATTTTCTACAAAGATAAATGCGTAATATGCATGTATATGATAAACTCTCGCTCCGATCTCAATGTGTAAACGACCAAGATGTGAACTGCTAGACTACCAATACAGTTTATTTATTTTAGGAGGTGAAGGACTGTGCAGGATTGTCCCATGTGACTATTTGAAGAGGATAACATAGCCAAGAATAACTGAAGCAATTGATAGATTCCAACCGGAAAAAAGAAAGAGCCCAGCCACGAATGCCTTGAGCCAGCTTATATAGATTAATAACTGCAAAGCTTTTAACATTTTCACTGACCTGCCCGAAGACAAAAATACTCCGTGGGGCCTTGCCCGAAAATGATAAAATAAGGAAGAGGGATAGAAACCATACATCGATTCCAGCTGCTAAAAGAAAGAACCCTGTTATCAAGGCCCTGTGCCCAACATGTGCTGACGCCATACGTCGATTTTAGAGGCATAGTTACAGTAACGGTTATCGTTATAAGAAAAGGAATCAGCGACCCGAGTTCGAATCCTAGATGAGATCGCTTGTGTTTTTCTTCGCACTGATTCACTAAGGAATCCATCTGTTCTCCTGACTAGCTATGGATAAATGATAGTGCAGATTAGGTTATTTAGCTTTGGTTGGGCAACCACCATAGGAGAAGAAAAACTGAACTCAAACCAGCTTCGATCAGTTTAAAATTAACCTGCTCGTGGTGGAGGAGTTGGGTAAATATATAAATCGATTCCAGCCTGAATTTATTCAATTTCCCACTAAATCATTAAATAGTGGGGGGGGGGTATGCACGAATTGAGACCCATGGTCATCATGAAAATGCTGGATCTTCTCGGCATTCCTTTTTGGGGAGCCTCAGACGTTATGCGGTAAACTTAGCACTGACAAGAAGGTATTGCCAGAGGGAAGGTCCTCTGGGACCAAACAATTAATTTAAAATCCACTTGACACGAATGCATTGTTATTAACCGGATAGAGAGGGATGTTTTTGAGTCAAGGTTAATTTTTACAATCTTCCAAAAAGAAAGAGCTCTTCTACTAAGGCCTTGTGTCAACTGATGCAATTAACCACGGTAGATAGATGTGGTGCAGTGGGCATTTTTGTGGCTTTCTGCCAGTTTCATGTAAAGCGAGTAAATATCTGCATTTAATAATGACAACCGCTCATTGGCTCTGAATGAATGACTGGATAATGGAATGCGCAAGACATGCGCGTCGATTAAAGGAAGTGTCAATCGTTGCATAGTTGTCTATGAAGAAAGGTCTTTGTATCATTGAATAGTAATGAAAGCAACGTCACATATTGTTTATCTCAAAGCTGTGATAAGTTCAGTGACTGACGTTTACTTAATACCCCTCCTTAATTTGCTTGCTTGCTTCATTGTGTAAATGCATACAACGCATGTGCAAGTTCTAATAACATGCATACTGTCCCTCGCACACACACACACACACATATATATATATGCTTGTGTGTGTGTGTGTGTGTGTGTATGTGTGTGTGTGTGTGTGCCTACACATATAGTGTATATGTAGGCACAGAAATCACCATTGCATGTTGACTGTCCATTTCACTCTTTTTGCAATTCTTAAACTAAAAGCATGAAACTTAGAGTCACTATCTTATTCGTATATTATTCCGAAGTTAAACAAAGTATTTATGAACTTCTAAACACCCCTGTGTACGGCATACACTAAGATGCACCTTTGGATGCCTCATATACAAAAAATACCACTGGATGCAACATACACTAAAAATATCCGTACATACCACGTACACTAAAATGCATTTCTGGGTGCCACATTCACTAAAAATAAATAGATTAATAACACCTTTGGGTGCTAAATACGCTAAAAACATCTCTGGGTGCCACATATTCTAAAACCACCCTGGGGTGCCACTTACTCTGAAACATCTGTGCGTGCTACACGAATTAAAATGCAGATGGTGTCCTCGTGGTGTAATGGTTAAAGAGATGGACTAAGCGAGTTCGTACTCCAGTCGCGCTATTACATTCACTTTCGGGCAAATACCCTTGGGAAAGGTATGAACCCATTTATCCTCCCATCTATGGGTTAAATAGTACCACTACTATTCTTCTAGGAGAGTAGCTTTGGCATTAAATAACCTACAAAGGTTGATATGCCATTAAACAAAGAAACCAAACCAATCGAATTAAAAATGTATCTCTGGGTGTTACTCATTAATAAACACTCCTAGTTGTCACACACACGCACACAGACGCCTCTAGATGTCACATAATCTAAAAACAGAATAAAATGAACAAACAAATATAAAAAAAACACCTCTGGGTACCATTTATGTTTAAAATAACTTCTGTATGCAAATAAACGATTGATGTTAAATTGAATAATTTGTATAACATCAATTCTTGAAACCATTTAACAGTTTGCAAATAAATAAGTTCGTTTTAAAATGTTATCAAGAAATTATTTGTTTACAAATCATATATTTTTGATATATATATGTATAAACAAAATTTGGCATTAAATAACCTACAAGTGTTGATATGACATAGAAAGCCAACCAATCAACCAACCAACCAACCAATACACTTATATATAAATATATGTGTATGCGTTTATGTGTGTGACTGTTTGTACGTCTGTTAATAATTAAAGATGTGGTTAACATTTTCTATATGCCAATTCTGATTAATTCAGTTCTAACAAACCTCACCTTCCCAGCTGCAAATGACAACGCTTAATTCCAACATGTCATATTTATCATTTTTTCTTAAAAAAAAAAATTCAGTTGGTTTAATCATCCTTATTACACACGTGTTTCAATATAACTCGTGTTCTGTTGTCAAGTCGGACATAGGGACACATTTATGCAGCACCCAGTACCAATCGAATTCCTACCGTGTGTGCCATTCTTTCTTTCACATGAGAGAAGGAAAACAGAAGTTTGCATACCGTGATCCAAAGAGGGTCATTCTAAAAGTAATGCTTTTTATTTTATAAGGGATGAAGAGTTCCCCGTCTCGTGCTGGCTCACGTGTTGGACTGTGACTTTATAGTAAGCGAGTTCGAACTCTAGTCGCGTTTGTCCGTACATTTTCAAACTAATACTATTGGGAAAAGTATAAAAAGCAACAACTCTCCCCCTCTTACCTATAGTTTAAATAGTACTATTACTGTACTTCTACAAGGGTGACTTTGGCGTTTAATAACCCACGAAAGTTGAAAAAGAAACCAAACTAAATTAACATATTTTATGTATTGGTTCACGACGTCATAGTTGGCTGTAGAAGTTGAACCCTTCCATTGATATCCGATAAGATTTATCTACTTTGTTACCGATAGTACGACAACAAAAATGACTTCTGGTGCATATCAGTCTTACAATAGCAGCATTTAAGCCACTTCGTAGCGAAAATGAATAACATTTTGCGACAGAAAACTTGATGTATTCAACGGCGTTATTGAGTTCCTTGTATCTGTTGTAGTTTCAGTCGTAATATACATAGGAGACAATCCCCGCTACGATCAGGATATGACAGACGGCCAAGTTTTAAGCCGTTGGTATTTGTCGAACGTCCTACTAACTGGACGAGTACGACACAAGGCATTTTAATGTATGTCTGGGCGCAGAGCTGTAGCCTAAACCCACCCGATGGTTCCAAAAATGCCTCAGGCTCTGTCGGCAATCCGCCAAGAAGAGCTCCTCAGGCGCCAGGTGATAAACCCAGCCCCTTCCAAGGAGGTTTAGAGCCTGGGGTACGGCCCCGGAGGCTCTCAGCACGCATGACATGAATACCAGCTTCCCGGTATCCATGCAGCCTCAACCGACATGACGAAAGCAAGCGACTTAGCCACACGAACCGATCCGTGCAACGAGAAACACAGTCGGCGTATAACTCGATTCACAAGTCTCATTAGCCGTTTGGTGGTTCGAATTCAGAGTTTTCTTTCTCCGAGATGGTTGCTGAACCAAGGATAAAGAACATAGTCAACCCAACTACGATATTAGTGCTATGGATTTTAACTAGTATTGCTGTCTTTTTCATACATCCCAATCGTTTCTCTTTATATATCATTGTATATATATTTAACTGATGAATAAGGCATTAAAATATATTGACCTTTAATTCTTGCTGGTTGTTTCTAATTAAACCTTAGTCCACAGGTTCAGTTAATTATTACCATTCTTATTAATGCTTCTCTGATACATGTTGTCTTGTTGGTCGTTGTAAACCGACCGATTTGGCATGTCCCGAGTGGCGAGTAGGGGCTCGGCGGTAACTGGCTGTCAGAAAAACCCGCCCTTGAAAGGATTTGCTAATCAACTAAACAAACTTTTTCCCTAACAAGTCCAACCAGAATCCTAATATTATTACGCCTGTCATGATGGGCTCTTCCTTTTCCTCTTCCTCCTCCTCCTCCTTCTCCTTCTTCTCCTCCTCCTATATCTTCTTCTTCTTTGTATCGTTTTCTTTAGTCTTCCTTTGCTGACGCTATTGCATGTTGTTTTTATAACCTTGACTCTTTTATTGATGGAGGAGTCGTCAGGCGTGTGGGCGGGGGAAGGATGCTGCGTGGAGGAAGATCTGGCAGAAGAGTTGGGGAGGATTTAGATGAGGGTTAGAATTAAGGCCAGGGTTTCTAGTAGATGGAAAGAAGGATAGATAGAGAGAAGGAAGAGCTAGAAAAAGATCTGAAGAGAAAGAGAAATAGAGAGAGCGCTGTGAAGAGAGAGAGAAAGAGAGAAAGAGAGAGAGAGAGAAAGAGAAAGAGAGAGAGAGAGAGAAGGAGAGAGAGGGTTTGTGGGTGTATGTTGTGGGGAGTAAACAACGTGTGATGGGGAATATCCTTTTTCAAACCTTAAGAAGCAAAAAAAAAAAAGTTTAAATAAAAAGCAACAACACCACCCGCAAAAAAAAAAAAAACAACAAAAAAGAAATCACGTAGAATATTTTGATTGCACCCTTGGCAAAACTGTCCTTCATTTCCAGTCACGTCCAGCTAGTCACGTGATTTAATTACGACATTCATCACCACCAACCTTCCCCACGTAATCAACGCCGTCACTCTCACCAAATAGAGTTAGTTACCATTATAACCCACTTCTCCCTTTCTTATATTCTCAGTTTTTCGCTATTTCTCACCCCTGTTCATCATTATCAATCTCTTCACATATATTCAGTCGCACCCCAACTCAACAAAGACAAAATTCGACCGGGTCTGTTTAAAGCAGATAAAAATATTTTCCCTACTGTAGCTCTAAATGGCACAAGGCCAGATATTTAGAAGTACATAAAACAATTAGAAAGACAATGTTGCATCAATGAATGCCTCCATGCAGATAAAAATTACTAAGAAACCAGTAGCATGCTGATTTTTTTTACCCGGGTTCGAACACAGGTACTGGTAGGCAATACGTAACTATCCTAGCTATGATAGTGCCTATTAACTCCTGCGTTAAAAAAATCCTTATCCACTATATCATATGTGAAAGATTGCACTGTGTTACATGGTACCAGTAGCCAAAAAAAAAAAAAAAAAAAGATACGTTTAATTTGAATTGCTTTTATAAGGCTAAAGGGCTGTAACTGCTGTGTTATTTACTCGAGGCATGGAGGAGAAGTGGATTCATGCTTTTTCAAGTTTATTAGTGTGAGGTAAATATCAATTTAACCGAGCCATTGGCCTAACGGGTAGAGCATTTGCCAATGGAGCGAGAGACGGGGATTCAATCCCAAGTCGAGTCATACTAAAGACTCAAAAAATGGTACTTGATGCCGCCTTACTTAACACTCAGCATTATAAGGTACGGTTCTAGCGTAAAGTGGACCAATCATAGGAATGGAGTAGGACCCTCCTCTACACCTCGGTGTCTTGGGTTGCCCTCGACCAACGGTCACCAACTTTACTTTTAAATACCAATCATTCCCACCAGTATTTGAACTCGGCTTACCGATTCTGTTATTCCTGTCTAATTTTTATTCATGTCTTTCTGACCTATACTTCTAATTCTACAAGAAACAACACTAATCTCATTATTCAAAATGTTGTATAAATAGCATTAAATCAGAGGTTTTTTGAACCCGTATTTCTCTGACAAATCTTTGAATTTTGACACTTTATTGATGCCTTCGTAATCTATGTCTTAAATTCTACAAGGCACGACAATAAACTCAATTCAAAGGGGAAGGTTCTATGAGAGAGGTGATAACCAATTTCTAGATTTGGAAACTATCTACTTCAGTTCTTTCTTTAGCAATCAAGTCTCTTGTTTCTTTAGAAACATGTTGCAATGATAAATGTTGTGTTTTGAAAAGAAGATGAGGTAGCTACTTAGAGTTTTGTTAGGAATCAGTAGACTAAACAATGTAAGGAGTTTGTTCACATTATACCCCACTGCAACAAATTCATTTTAAGCTCCTTTTCTTTCAGGCTTGATCAAATATATAAACAAATGTTTCTTTGTTTAATCCTTTTATTATAACATTAAAAACTGAAGCTCTTGTCTTATCATTTTAGGGGACTATTTTCTTAATAAATAAAGGCTTAATGACACAAAACAGTCTAACACTTTAGACAATTGGCAGACAAAAGTAGTCATCAAAAACAAGGATATCAACAATGGAAAGAAAAAAGATGATTGGAAGCTTTTTTAACCTTTGTTTATAGGTTATTCTCGAGGTTCTATCATCTTACGTCCGTGAAATTTACCATTTAACAATGAATTGAACTGTTGAAGATAAAAGCAATTTTGAAGTGTACTTAATCGATGCAATATGCTTACTGATACGCTGACCCCTTGACACACACAGATGTGTGTGCGTATGTCTTAAACATATTTCATTAAAACCGACAGTCAAGATTCTTATCAAAAGATATTTTTCCTTCATTTCGGGCAATTTTTGCATAACTTTGAACAAAACAAATTTTGTGAGATGACAAGAGAAAAAAATCAATTAAAAAAACTTGTCTGAAATTTTTAACGAAACAAGCATACAAGAAACATCATCATTATCATCAAGTCGTGCCGCTAGCACAGATTTCCATGATTCTCTCTCTCTCTCTCTCTCTCTCTCTCTCTCTCTCTCTCTCTCTCTCTCTCTCTCCATCCGTCTTTATCCTCTATCGGTCCCGGCAGGTCTATCAAGATACAGTATCTGCACAGAGCTGTTTTTGGTAGGTTCTTGGTTGTTTGGATTTTATTGCATATCAACCTTTGTAGATAATTTAATGCCAAAACATTTTTATACAAATATTCAGTTCTATTTCAAATAATTCAGTTCAGCATGAATACACAGTTTAATTGTCGAAAACGATTCTATTTCAAGCTATTCAGTTTAGTCGAACTGTTTTAATGTATGTTATTGCTGCTCGATCAACACTGTCTGGTCAATGTGAACGAGTCCATTGGAGAACATCACTTATGAGTTCGTCCTTGCTTTTCCAGCAATGTCCCGCATCTCCTGTTCGTCTTACTTGGATGGTTCAAAAGAGGGAAGGTTAGTACCCGTAAAAGAAACGCTGCGGCTTAAATATACCTTTTATATATATATATATATATATATATATATATATATATATATATATATATATATATATATATACTTAATAAAGTTGACAATATTTGTGTCTGAAGTCTGTAAGGCCCTACGGACAACCGAATGGCAAGACATAGAAGGTTGCAATTTGGTATGATTAAACCACTTTTTAATCTATATTATTATTATTGTATTGTGAATTTATAGGGGGAGTCCATGTGGTGCATTGCCTAACGTGCTCGACTGCGACAAGGTAATAAGCTTGTTTGAACTTCACTCACGCAATTGCATTGACTTTCGAAATAGGTTAAATGGTACCATTACTGTTCTTTTGCAAGGATGGTTTTGGTATTAAATAACCCACGAAGGTTGATATTCCATTTAACAAAGAAATCAAGCCATCATAAAGTTATAGCAAAGACATAATTTGTTTAAAAAAATTGAATTGGGGACAAAATATTCTAAGTTCAGTTTTTTTTCCTTTGATTTCCGCTTTAAACAAAATAGTCGTTTTACCCCTCTGAAGACATGTCATAACAGCAAAGAACGTGTCGTTTTTTTTATTTTTTATTTTTTTTTTTTTCAATTTAATTATTCAATACTTGAAGGAAACTTGATCTTATATGATTCTAAAAGGTTAGGATTACATTTCTAAGAAATTATTTCAACATTTTTTTTCATACAAAAAATTCTTTTCACATTTAGGAATTCATTTCCCTCTTTACGATGATATCGTAATAGAAAAAACAACTAAAAACTGTTTTTTATCGTTATTTTTTGAATAGTGGCAAAGAATGAATCAAAAATCTATTTACTTATTGAATTTCGATTTTCCTGTGGAATAAAATCTCTTTCTCCTTTTCCTTATCAAAAAATTGCTCAGTCAGCTGGGGCTGTAGAATACACCGACTGCTTCTCTGCAGAGGGGTAAAACCCCACCACGAGTGTCCAGGATAAGACACTAAACAATCTGATGGTGAGGTTCCAGTGATGCTGGAGCTTTGGTGAATGCAGAGTACTCCTTCATTGCCATCGCTCCCAGGTCCACTCTGGCCCAGAGTGTTAGCACCTGATAAGGGTCCTATCTATGGGTTAAATAGAACTAAACCGTGCTTCTTTCACTATACTGATTTTTGCATTTAAACTGCGTATTTATGCTAAACTGAATTGTTTAAAATAGAACTGTATTGACATTGGAATTGCGTACACGTGCTAAACTGACTTGCTCAAAATAGAACTGTTTTGACGTCTAAACTGTGTACTTATGCTGAACTGAATTATTTGAAATAAAACTGTTTGACATTTAACTCTGTGTATTGGCCAGTCGGCTGGGCCTGTAGAATACACTGACTGCATCTCTGCCGAGGGGTAAGACCCCACTAACGTGTGTCTTGGATATGACACTAAACAATCTGATGCTGAGGTTCCAGCAGATCTGGAGCTTTGGGGAATGCGGAGTACCCCTTCATTGCCATCACTCCCAGGTGAATTGTTACATATAACTGCTTGAATAGTTTGAAATAGAAATGCTTTTTACAATTAAACTGTGTACTTATGCTAAATTGAATTGTTTTAAATAGAACAGATTATTTACATAAAAATGGACTTGGCGTTGAGTAGCCTGTAAGGGTTGATATGCCATAAAACCAAACAAATCAAACCAAACCTTATAAAAAAAAAAAAACAAAAAACAAAACAAATTTAAGCTTTTTAACCATTTGAATAATTCTAAGCGTAAAATACTTTGATAAAAATGACAAATTATGGAATTAAAAGAAAAAAGAAAAGAAAAAATAAGACAGTGCAGTTTGTCGTTAATTTAAAAAAGAAAGTTCTGATAAATAAACAAAACTTCCTGTAAAAATGGCTTCCTGTAAGAACCACTTAATTTCACGCCCATTCGATTAAAATGTTTAAAAAAATGACAGCAATCAGGACGATTGGAAGTTACACGCTTACATGATGTGAACTGATATTTTATGTTATCACTTCACCCAGGCAACGTCGAATTGTACTGCTAGTATATATATATATATATATATATATATATATATATATATATATATTGTGTACTTGTGTCGCCATTTATTATTTAAGCATATGTTGTTGAAGACTGTAGAGTATTTTCTTTTTAGGATCTTTAAGTGAAGACGATCAAGTCTTCTTATTTCCCATATATCATATATAGGTATTAACTTATAAAACATATTCAATAACTATAGCAAACCTGCAAGAGTGAGTTCGAGTCTCATTGGGTGCCCCACTCATTCGGCCTTGTGCCGCATCGAAGCAACGAGCTTCGTAAATAAGGCGCCTCTGGTGGTGTAATGGTTAGCAAGCTTGACTAGTAAACCTACACGAGTGAGTTCGAGTCTCATTGGGTGCCCCTTTCATATGGCCTTGTGCCACATCTAAGCAAAAAGCTTAGTAAATTTCCATATTCAATAACTAACCATATCACCCCTCTTAATAGAATGGGCTAACTATATATTACAAAAAAAAACCATTCCAAATAAATATAAAAACTAACAGCCACACTCAAACCCAATCCATGTGGACGACAAGCGAAATAGTCGAAAGCGCTTGGGCTCGTATGGTACATTTTCTTCATCACCTCGTACCAGATATAAGGAAAATAATTAGAAAATTCGAACTTCTTCACTAAAAGATCCTAAAAAGAAAATGCTCCATGCTCTTCAAAAGAACATGATTATATATATATATATATATATATATATATATATATATATATATATATATATATATACACCAGGGAATGTAAAAGTAAAACCAAAAGTGTAGCTGAATGACATTCACCCCAGAAAAAACCTCTAGCAACTCTCTTTGGAACGTATTGAAATCAAACCCCGACATAAAAGATAATTTTCAAGAACTTGGTATATTAACCTATTGTCGAAAAAATAAGCCCAGAGAAATGATAGGAAGCAACAACTTACTAAATGATAAAGTAATTCATAAAGAAATCTAAAATTTTGCCGACCACGAAATACTATGAACAACCAATGCTGCAAATTCCACTTATCAACAAATTCATTCAGTAGGTTCACAAATATTAAAAAAAAAAAACCTATAAAATTTAACACAAATCAAATTGCGGAAGCAAAAATCTAATTTATTTACTGGGCTGCAAACACTGCCAAAAACAATACATTCGAAATTCATAATGGCCATTTTATTTTAGATTAAATAAATATTCACACAGAATCGAATCGATGGTTTACAGCTAAGTAATACTTATAAGAGAACATTTCATCTCAAACGGTGGCAATTCTAACAGGTAAAGTTCAACATCATAGAAAGAATAGGAAAAAGACTCGCAGTGGATAAGATTACAGTGATAGTGGAAGCGCACGAAGATAAAAGGTTTCCAAACACTGTCACCAAGTAGATTTAACACCAAACTGAATGGCAATGTCTTGAATAGGTTGGGAGGTTTTTACCGTGCACATAAACGCGTTATAAGCAAACAAACCAAGCAGTCACGACTAATTCGAAACACGCGTCTTCTATGGTTAACAGATTCTTCTTCAAGGGAGAACTAAGCACCAGGTATACTTTTGTGCCATATCTACTCTTTTAAGAACTATTTAAATTTTTTTCTCCTGAAGATGACCTAAGGTCAAAACTAGTTATGAACAATAAAAAAAAAATAATACAAACGAAATATTTCATTTGTCTGAACACTTTTATTATATATATATATATATCACATAAGTTTTTCGGATTGGAGTAATTTGCTCAAGTAAACATCAGGTTTGATAGCTAAATATCACCATGAAAGTAAATATTGACTTTGACATTTGGTGACAGATTGAGTTACATGATTCCTGTTTGAATTTTATGGCATATCAACACTTGTAAGCTATTTAATGCCAATCCTGTTTACACATACATATATACTAATTATATATGATTTATAAAAAAATAGTTTGTTGGTAACAATTTTAAAACGAACAAGAGCTCATTTATTCGCTACAGTTAAATGGTTTCAATTATTGATATGTAACATTAATGATTTAATTTAACATCAGTCATTTCTTTGCACACAGTTAAAATACTATACATATATGATTTGAAAGTGAATAGATTTGGCCCCAAACTACTGTTATTGTTTACACGCTGTTGAATGTTTTTGTTTGTTTGGGTTTTATGGCATATCAACTTTTGTCGGTTATTTAATGCCAAATCCATTTTTATACAAATAAACTGTTCTAATTTCAAATAATTCAGTTTAGCATAAGTACACTGTTTAATTGTCAAAAAAGATTTCTATCGCAAGCTATTCAGTTTAGTCAAACAGTTTTAATTCAAACAATTTGGTTTAGTATAAGTATAGTTTTTGTTTCCACACAGTTAAATGTCAAACAGTTCTATTTCGAACAATTCAGTTTTGCGTAGTACAGTTTCAATACCAAAAACACTTCGATTTTAAACAATTCATTTTAGCATGAGTACGCTGTTTAGTTCTATTTGACCCATAGATAGGGCCCGGTCAGGTGCTACCACTGCGGGCTAGAGTGGACCTGGGAGCGATAGCAATGAAGGGGTACTCCATATTCCCCAAAGCTCCAACATTGCTGAAGCCTCATTATCAAATTGTTTTGTGTCATACGTTGGACACTCGTTGGAGGAGTAGTCCGCATGCATCGTAGCTCCAGTATCACTGGAACCTCACAATCAGGTTGTTTAATGTCATATCCAGGACACTCGTTTGGAGAGGCTCTTATCCCTCTGCAGCCCCAGCCGACAGGGCAATCGGTTGAATGGTTTCAAGTATTGCAATCAAACACTAATAATACTCATGTATTTGCACACAGTGGTTTCAAGTATTGTTACTTCACATTAATATTTCAGTTTGAGCATAATTAAAGGTTCTAAGTTTTGTTATGTAATATCAATTAGGTTTTTTGCTCTCAGTTGAATCGTTTGAAACATTCCTATATAACATGAATAAATCTATTAAATATTAACCATTTGTTTGCACATACTTAAATGGCTTCAAGTATTGCTCTCTAACACCAGTAGGTTTATTTGCACACAGTTAAATGGTTTCAAGCATCGCTAACACTAACATTTCAATTTAACATTACTCATTTGTTTGTACACAGTTAAATGGTTAAACAATTGTATTTGACCCATAAATAGAACCCTATCAGGTACTACCATTCCGGTTCCGAGTGGACCTGGGAGTAATGGCAATGAAGGAATACTCCACATTCGCTGGAGCTCTAGGATTAGAGCCTCATCAAATTGTTTAGTGTCATATCCATAACATTCGTTGGGGTGGTCTTAAATCCCTGTAGAGATGCAGTCGGGGTATTCTACAATCCAAGAATGTCAACCACTCAATTGCCACGTGACTCAAAGATTATATATTTATTCGGTTGAATCCAATATACGTTAGATATGTTAAATATCAGCTCATCAGAGGATCGGCTACATGAAACAGATTGTCGTGAGATTTTTATCCTATTATTATTATTATTATTATTATTATTATAATTGTTGCACTCGTTGGACTCTAACAAAACGCACGGTGAAAAAAACTTGACAAGAACTATACAAGAATTTTGAACAAATCTTGAAAGCAGCACCCTACAAAACAAGCTATACGGCTGCTTACCTCCCATCATACAAGCTATTCAAGTAAGGCAAAAATCATGCTGGACACTGCTAGAGAAGTAATGATGAACTCATAAGTAATGTTCTACTACTAAGGAATGTTCAATGAATGTAATGTTAATTACTCCTCTTTAGATTAGACTCACTTCCATCGATTTTTTAAAAGTGGAAGCACCGCCGAAATCTTTTCATATTGTGTGAAGTTGCGCCGATATATCTTTATGTCCTCCATGGCTTCAAATCTTATCGGAGAGATGAATTTTCTTTTTAGGAAACAAGAAAAAGTTGCACCGAGCTCGGCCTTATGCATATGGAGAGTATTTCATTTGCATAATCCTACATAATCGCGAAGATAGGATTAAAAATATTGGCATTCCAAATAAAAAAAAAGTATTCAACACTTCGTATTCCATTCTTAAAAACTTAAATGACTCAACTGGCGCCACACTCACCAATTATATCTTCGTTTCAATCGTTACCGTTTCACGAAGTCAGCTAAGGCTTCAATTCTTAACGCCATCTTAGTTAAAAAAACGAATAGGTAAAAAGCTAGTCCACTCCATTCTTTATCAAAAATGCACGAAGATACTTGCGTGAATGTTTTATTAAATCGTTTCATATCTTCGTATGAATCGTTTGACTTTTTGATGGAACAATTTTTAGAAGCCGCCGTATGTTTCCCAAGAACTTTCGGCTCACAACCGGGACCATCTTCAGAGTAGCAAATAAGGAAATGACAAACACTAATTTAGCTTCCGTATCACTTCATATTCTTTTAGCATTTTCATCCTCGCGCTTTTCAATTTTCTTTCTTTCTTTCTTTCTTTCTTTTGTTTGTGCGAATATTGCTTGGTGTTACCATAACAATGGAATTTCTCATTGACCTGTATTGAGAAGAGGTTGCGTGATCAATATATATATATATATATATATATAAATCCCTAGCTTACAAAAAGGGTTACTATAACTATATATCGTATCTAAAAGAAAATCATGCGTTCTGGAACATGCAGAGAACAATTGCCAAACAAAGGAAGTGAATTACTATCTAAGTGTAGACATATCAACAAATTTCTCTTATGTCATCCACTATCTAACTTTATCTAATATTTTATTTTCTTCTTTTCTTTTAATATTGCCTGGGTAAAATAAAGGAAGGAAAAGAAAAAAATTATTTTTTTATTCTCGTTTGAATGCTAGATGTTCAAACACCTTACCACGTTATACTTTATCATAGGTCTTGCGCAATATCTCCTCATCAGGTGATCGAACCTCACACTATACGACAATAAACTGGCCACTTTCATCATAAAACCTTCTGATGTTTGTTGAAAACACATGAAACATAAGTAATGGAACTATTGTGACAGCTGTGTGCGGGCAGAGTTGAATGCAATGTATCTCATGCTCCTCATGCTCCGGGTGGGTGGTATTGAACTTTTCGTCACATCCACTTGGTCTCAGTGGGTCTGTCTTCCTTAGTTCATGGTTTGGCACCTGAGGCAACCTAATAGGGGAATGCCGACAGGGCCAAGAATTTTTGGCCGGGCCTCACTGAGGGATTCGACTCGTGCATGGGTGTCCAGTTTAAAATGGCCTTGTGCTGTATTTTGTCTTGGTGGGAGGTCAGTTAAATACCATCATTGTGTCCATAATTCTATATTTATAGGTTTCTACCGGCTCTGCTGTAATATTAACACTCTTGGACTAGTTGGTAGAGTTTTCGCCAATGGACCGGGAAACCGGGGTTCAATCCCAGGTCGAGTCATGACAAAGACCATAAAATTGTTCTTGATGCCTCCTTACTTAACGTTCAATATTATAAGGTACAGATCAATGGTAAAGTGGAGCAATCCCGGAAAAGAGATGCACCCTCTCCTACACCTTGGTGTAGTAGCTAATGAAAAGGGAGACATCTTGTCGTCTCAACAACAGTCGCAAACTTTACCCTCTCTCTCTCTCTCTCTCTATATATATATATATATATATATATATATATATATATGTATATCAGTAAAATATTTTGTTAAATTTGAAATATTCGAGCTAATACAAATAAGTTGTGTTCTTTGCTTAATGACATATCAAACTTCGTGGATTATTTCAACCCAAAGTAATCCTGATAGAATACTTGTGGTACTATTTAATCTATAGGTGGGAGGATAAGCGGGTTTTAGTCCCAAAAAGCGCAACTATATATATATATATATATATATATATATATCCACTGATTTGGATTTTGTTCCTCGATCCCGAGAGCGAAAACGAACGACAGACAAGTTGGTCCCAAAAGCAGTTTTGTTTATTTTCAAGGCGTTAGATTCTCTGGCATACCGGTCCCAAAATGAAGGCATAATGTGGCTTTGTCCAGTCGATGAAGGAAAAGAGACACACTTTCATTTAAAAAAACCTTTTCACCTGCCTCGCTTTGAATGCCAGTTTCTATTAGGCCCAAACTTCAATACATTTTCTTTTTAAAGTACTTTGTTGAAATCACATGCCCCGAATTTCACGAGACTGCCTTTAGCTAATCAGTGTGCTCCTACTCAATTTCCATTCTTCCCAGGATTTGCTTAATAGTCACGACCTTTAACCTATCACCAGTAAACCACACCTCTATAGATCTATGATACATCCTCAATCTAGAATACCACGAGTGGTGTGTGTATGTCTGTGTGTATGCATATATTTACTCAAAATCTTCTTAGCCTTGTCGGTTGGGGCTAGAGAATATGCCGATTGCATCTCTGCAGAAGAGTAAGACCACTTTTAACCAGTGTCCTAGATATGACAGCAAACTGCATCTGATGATGAAACTCCAGTCCTTGAGCTTTGGGTAATATGGAGTACACCTTTATTGCCATTACTATGGGTCTACTAGAAATATTTGATCAGTTTCTA
Source organism: Sepioteuthis lessoniana (assembly GCA_963585895.1). Classification (NCBI taxonomy): domain Eukaryota; kingdom Metazoa; phylum Mollusca; class Cephalopoda; order Myopsida; family Loliginidae; genus Sepioteuthis; species Sepioteuthis lessoniana. Next base: position 49,637,672 of record OY757921.1, read on the forward strand.
TTCTGAAAAAACATTTAACTGTGAGCAAATAAATGACTGTTAAATTGAACTATTTGTATTACATAGTTATACTTGCAACAATTTAACTGAATTCAAACGAATAAATAATGTTGAAGAGTATTACAAGTGAAACCATTTAACAGGGGGCAAATAAAACTATCAGTGTTAGATTTAATGTGTTAATACCTGTGTTGAATGCTATTTTATTTAACTCATGACCTTGACCCAGACATAAGAAAAATAACAAGAAGACTTGAATATCGTCATTTGAAGGTCCTGAAAAAAAATTTGTGGGCTTTAACTTATATATATATATATATATATATATATAAACAGGATTTTGGCATTAAATGACCTCCAAGATTTGTTTGTTTGTTTGTTCAGGTTTTATGGCATATCAACTTTTGTTGGTTATTTAATACCAAATCTATTTTTATATAAATAATCAGTTCTATTTTAAACAATTCAGTTTAGTATAAAGATAGTTTTTTTGTTTACACATAGTTAAATGTCAAAACTGTTCTATCTTAAATAATTCAGTTTAGCATAAGTACAGTTTCAATGTCAAAAACTCTTCTATTTCAAACTATTCAGTTTAGCATAAGTACACAGTTTATTTCTATTTGACCCAGAGCGGACCTGAGAGCTATTACAATTAAGAAGTACTCCGCATTCCCCAAAGCTCCAGCATTACGGATTGCTTAGTATCATATACAGGACACTCATTGAGGGGGTCTTACTCCTCTGCAGAGAAGCCGTGAGTATATTCTACAGCTCCAGCCGACTGGGCAGTGACCAATAAGAGTTGATATAGATGAAACTACAACCAACCAAACAGCCAACCCCTTCACCAAAGGCATAAAGTCTATTTTTTAAGCCGAGTGCAACTGGTTGGAAATCAGTTATCCTTCTCCTAGACGACTTACCTTATTAAGGTTAAAGAATCCAGTCTGCCTTGCTATTTAATCATCGCTAGAATGGGAGAGAGCTAATGAATTCATTCCTTTCTTAAGAGCATTAGCACGAAGTGAAACGCAAACAGCCAGGTCCAGGATTTGAACTCGGATCGCCATTTCATTTCCTCCGACGATAATTGTTGCGCTAATTATGTATGTATGTATGTATGTATGTATGTATGTATGTATGTATTTACCAACCCCTCCGCACAGGCAGGATGTGACGCAAGGTCAAATTTTAAGTGGAGTTTAACAGGTTTGAATTCAGAGTTTTCCTTCTCCTAGACTAGTTGCGTAACCAAGGCTGAAGAACTTAGTCTGTTGTACTATTTTATCCATAGCTGGAGAGAGAATAGTTGGACTCATACCTTTCCCAGGGGTATTAGTGCTATGTGAAATGTAAACAGCTTCAGCCAAGACTTGAACTCGGATCACCGTGTCCGTTTCCTATGACGATAACCATTGCATTACTCCGTGGTGTAATGATTATCTTTCCCGTTGTGTGGAGGCGTTTTTGTATGTTGATTGTCCAAAAAGTACTTGAAGTTTTTTTTGTATATTTGAATCAGAGAATCCACTTCAACGTTACTGGCAACATTTCTATTACCGGATATTGTATTCACGTCGCCATCTGTTACGTTCCTACAGTCTTTATTTTTGGGATGATATATGTTATTTTCTAGCGGCTAATTTATGCAGTTCTTCTAAAATTGTATTTATTGATACAAAAATCACTTAAAGTTGTAAAAGTCTGATTCCTGAATCTCGTACTATTTCGCTGAACGAATACACCAGATATCTAAAACGTTAACAAGAGACTTGTTACATTGATTGTACTGTTTTTTTTAAATGTAATTCAATTTAAAAAAGAAAAAGAAAAGAAGAACAGAATGCATAACAGTAATGGTTGTGTCATGATGCCATAAATGTCATAAGATAGTAATCGAGTTTTCCAACACTTTTTATCACAGAATCAGCACATCTGATTTGCAAACCTATCAAACACTCACGTCAACTTTTTCACTCCAGGAAATTATTTTTACCCTTCATTATCACAATAATATTATTTTATTGATATGTATGATATTCGGTCGGCTCCAAAAGTTAATTATTCCTCCATAGACTTATTAAATAAAAGACTTGTTTAATTTTCTTAAAGAGCAATACCTGTGTACATACATAACCGACATACACATGCACACGCATTTATATATATATATATATATATATATATATATATATATATATATATATATATACGAGGATCATTAAATAAGTTTCCAGACTTTTTTCGTATGGGCACTTTTATTGACAGTACACACATGAAACTCTAGTTCCCTTCGAAGTAATCTCCTCCAGCTGCATTGCACATGTTTTACCGTGCCAACAACTTCTGGAAGGCCCCATGGAAGTCCTCTGGTGTGAGCGTGTCAATGACCTTCGTCACAGCCTCTTTCATCTCCTCAATTGTCTCATAACGATAGCCTCTGAGCTGAGGTAATAACCAAAACTCACAGGGAGCAAGGTCTGGACTATAGGGAGGGGTAGGAACTGTCTTGATGCCCACCTTGCTCAAATAGTCTGAGACAAGTATGGAGTTGTGGACTGGTGCACTGTCTTGGTGGAAATGCTACTGACCCAATTTGAAAAGTGCTTGCCTTCTCCGACGGAATCTCTTGCTGAACTCCCTTAAAACTTCAACATAGTAACCCTAAACCTAACCCTTTGGCCAATAAGCTCTGGTGTATCGACTTTCTTACTCCTCCCACACCTCTCATCATCCCTCACAGACTCCCTGCCTTCCTTGAATCTCTTATGCCACTCAAAAACTGATGCTTTATTCATGCAAGATGCTCCAAAAGCAGTCTGAAGCATTCCATATGTTTCTCTAGCATTTTTTCCAAGTTTAAAACAGAATTTTATTGCATATCGTTCTTCTAAAGTGTTCTCATTGAATTTTTGAAATTCACCAGCTGTGACAATCAGGCTTTAGTAGAGTGTATTCGAATTGCTACTGTAGGTGTTCATTTGAAGCTGAAATCATAAAAATCGGACAGTCATCTTATAAGATGTATAGCAATAACATAGTGAATTTTCAAGAGTCTACGACAATTTTAAATGCCAGTATAAAAAAGTCTGGAAACTTATTGAATGCACCACGTATATACATTACAATATGTTCATATCTGGCTAGCTTTTGTCACAATCTGTTCATATATATTTCTTTCTTTCTTTCTTTCTTTGACTCTCTCTCTCTCTCTCTCTATATATATATATATATATATATATACATCCGCTACAGGTAGGATTGATATAAATTTAATATTTAAATGGAGTCCAGCTTATCTGTGGTGTAATGGTCACCATCGTAGGAAATGGAGATGTTGACACGTGTTCAAATCCTGGACGATGTTGATTGCAATTCAGATCGCACTAGAACTCTTGGGAAAAGTATGAATCCAATTTTTCTTCTTCCAGCTATAAGCAAATAGTAGGGCAGACTAGGTTCGTTAAGCTTGGTTTGGGAACCAGTCAAGGAAAACTCTGAATTCAAACCTGTTAAAGTCCAAGTCAAAATTGATTTTGTGTCACATCCTGCCCGTGTGTGTGTGTGTGGGGGGGGGGGTAAATACCTACAGCTTATCTAAATTAAGAGTTTTCTTTCTCTTAGACCACGTAACTTAACAAAGCTGGAGAGCCTCCACTGCTCTTCTATTTACCCACAAGTAGGATAAAAAAGTAATGGATTCATGCCTTTCCCCAGGTCATCAGCATAAAGTGAATCGTGAAGAGATTTCAAATTGGGTTGCTGTATCAAATTTCCTATGACAATAGCTGTTACTATCTCTCTCAGTGGAATGTATTCCTAAGAAACAAGATACGTATTACTTACCTAGTAAAAATGATTCTGTAGAAAATTTAAAATATCTTTATCAAATTTAACGTATGATTTATTTTAGATATATCATCCAACAATTATATCATACCATAATTTTGCGACTCTCAGTGAGCTCATACCTATTGTAATTAATCCTTGAAATTTGAAAGTAGATATTGACCTTTGAAAATCTGGTTTAGTTTGGTTTCTTTGTTTAATGGCATATCAACCTTGTATAAGAATAGCATAAGTTTTTTTTAACCATCATTGGTAGGATAAGCGGGTTTATATATTTTCCATAGGAATTAATCCGAAACTAATCGTAATACCACAACTGGAGTTCGAATTTGTTGACTATAATATAGCCCCTTTTGTTATCCACTACGCTACGGAGACTTTCCTTTAGAAAAGCTGTCCCTCTGGTACACAAATTTGTGGTAAACTCTTTCCACAATAAAATGATATAATACTTCCAGATGAAATATAGCGTGAATTTAAGTTATAGCTTTCGTTATGTAGAATACATAAAGTTTAAATATTCCTGATTTGATGAAAAAGAAATTGAGCCAAACGTTAAATCTTTCGGAAATTTTGTCGGTGGAATTTTTTAACAATTCATTCAATTTCAGTTTATTGCTTAATTAAATGATTTTAACAGCATGTCTGTGGGTTATTTTAGGCCTAGAGGTTAGGGAATTGCCTACATTTATATTTACATTTTTGGTTAGTTTCTTAAGAGTTTTTTGCCAACGTTTATATGTTATTAAGTTTTCCTACATTATAAAAATGATCTAGAGAAAGATATAACCATTTCAGGTCTGACTGGACCTTGCAGTAATGGCAATAAGGGGTACTCTACACTCCCAATAACTCCAGAACTGAAGTCTCACGCATGAATGTAGTTTTGTACTAGGACACCAATTCTTTAAAGAAGATCTTACCCAATGGCAGGAGATCCAGTTAGCATATTCTAAGCCCCGCCAACAGAACAGTATTTCAGTTGAATTTATTACTTATTATCATAGTTCTTGAAAGATGATATTAGCTTAAATAATTCAATAGTGGATATCGAAATTATTATAATTCAATGTTACCTGCTTTTCGAGGATGTTCAGCTGTGTTTTGAAAGTTACGGCGGAGTTTTATAAGAACAAGGCTGAAAAATTCGGTTGCCATTTCGGAGGTGATGCATTTAATCAAAACTTTAATTACTATTAATTATTTTTGATTCTAAACACAAGATAATAACAGTAATATTTGCTTACTCCAGCATATTGTTCGGTACGTTTTGGTTTGGTTTTATAGCATTTTCACCTTTGTAGGTTATTTAATGTCAAATCCATTTTTGTACAAATAAACATTTCTATTTCAAACAGTTCAGTTTAGCATAAGTACACAGATTAAACACACATTTAAAAGTAAAACAGTTAATTTCAAACAATTCAGTTTAGCGTAATTACATATTTTAGTTCTATTTAACCCATAGATAGAACCCTATCAGGTACCACCACTCCGGGCCAAAGTGGACCTGGGATCGATGTCAATAAGGGTGTACTCTACATTCCCCAAAGCATTACTGAAGCCCCACCATCAGATTGTTTAGTGTCATATCTAGGACACTCCTTGGGTGAGTTTTACTCCTCTGCAGAGTTGCAGTCAGTGTATTCTGCAGTTCCAGCCGACAGGGCCATTGTTTAGTAGGCAACACTGATTAATCCAACAGCATCCTACCTTTTCTGGACATCTTACTTATAAGGAATATTAACAAACAAGAATTCAAGGTTTACCGTAAACCACTTGCAAAAACGACCACATACATTTTTATTCACACCACAACATCAAAAGAGTTATCATCATAGGTTTTTATCTTAGAGCTCTCCGTATTTGTTCCTCGAAATACTTAAATGATGGATTCAACTGCAGAAAACTCCTTCCTTAACCTTCTATATCTTTTATACACCTTGCTAAATCTAAACCCCTCAAAATCCACAATAAGAATCAACCTCGAACTAATGCCCAGTCACAATCTTATAAAGCTAATTCCCCCTATAGAATCATAACTTTGCCTAAAAATCCTTCTTCTCACAGCATAATAGTAGAAAGTTGGCGACCGTAGAACATAAGTTCTACACAATATTTCTAATACGTCAAATGACGTAATTTAAAACAACAAATGCTGATTCACTAATTAAACGGCCAACTTTTTCTTGTTATACAAATTTTCCCTATGTTTTTGTATTTTGCTCTTTTAAACGTCCATCGTTGATTTAATATCACTCATATCATCCCTCATAGTCCTGATGATGGTTTATTAGAACCGAAACGCAATAGTGTCGACTTTGCTTCTCGATAAATCTCTCCTTCTACTTGGATTACCTTGTTATCAATTTTTCTTTATATATATTGTATATAATTAGTAGACAAGATCCCAGACCTTGGCAGCAATATCTTATCAACAGAAATCGAGGTCAACATACACCTATCAAAACCCTGGACTGCCATCGACTGGTTATTGATTATATGGAAATCTGATCTTTCCGATGAAATAAAACGAGGCTTCTTCCAAGCTGTGGTTGTGTCAATACTGTTGTATGGATACACCACTATCAAAACGCATGGAGAAAAAGCTAAACGGGAACTACACACGATTAAAAAGAGACCTTGTGCTGCATCCTGCTCGTGTAGAGTGATATATATATATATATATATATATATATATATATATATATATATATATATATCATACGGTTAGTAAATTGTCAGTATTTTAAATTATTTCGCGCATATTTTTTTTTTAAGTTCTATTTATTGTGCAGCGAACTAGAGTTAAACATTATTTTTACAGAAAACAACATAATTTCGCAATTCACTGTTACAGAAATTACAGAAAACAACAGGCTATACTGTTTGACATTCACGGCGGTGGTTCCAATACGAAGATTTCACAGTATTTGGGTACCATTCTGGAGACAGTGCTGAGGATTCGATCAGATATGGATGAATCCAATGGTGATTACGAAGGCACGGAGACTAGGAAGCCTCACTCTAATCCTTTGAATGAGAAAAGAACTCCGGAATTTGTTGGTGAGATCCAGGCCATGATTGACAGTGATCCTAGCAAGTCAGTCAGCTCTGTAGCAGGGAACATGGAAGTGTCTGAGATCATTATCAGGCATGTAGTGCGTGAAGAAATTACATATTTCTTTTAATTGTTTTCATTGACCATGAAGGATGAGAGAAAAATCCGCGCTGCAAATTGCCCAGTCAGCTGCGGCTGTAGAATACACTGATTGCATCTCCGCAGAGGGGTAAGACCCCCACCCAACGAGTGTCCTGTATATGACACAAAGCAATCTGATGGTGAAGTTCCAGTACTGCCGGAGGTTTGGGGAATGCGGAGTATTCTTTCATCGCTCCTTGGACCATTCTGGAACTGAATTATTCAAAATAGAACTGTTTTGACATTTAACTGTTTATAAAGAAAAACTATGCTTATACTAAACTGAATTGTTTGAATGAGAACTGTTTGACTAAACCGAATCGCTTGAAATAGAACTATTTTGATATTTTACTTGCGTACTTATGCTAAACAGAATTGCTCGAAACAGAACTGTTTTGACATGTAAAGTGTGTACTAATACCAAATTGCATTGTTTGAAATAGAACTGTTTTTGACATTGAAACTGTACTTACGGTAAAATGAATTTTTTGAAATAGAACTGATCATTTATCTAAAAATGGATCTGGCATTATATAACCAACAAATTTTGATATGCCATGAAACCCAAACAACCAACCTACCAACCAACCACGCAACAAAGCTTTTTAACAAACACAATTATTCCCTCCAACTGACCATACCTTTACTTTTTCTTAAATGAGAAAAATTTCTGCGAGGATCAAATGGTGAACACACAAAACAACTGCTGTCTTGCTCTGTTACCAGAAGATGTAACGATAGTGAAAAAAAAACCAAACACCCAGTTCACATCTTGGTGTTTAGAATACTCACTTGTGACGAAGTTATGCCTTCATTTATCTTCCCACATTGCCTCAGATTCAACACGGATGCCTACATCCAATAGCTGGAGGAGGTAGTGCTGACGTGCATCGAGAGGGTGGCTGTAGGAAGACCCTAAGTCTAACAATAGGATGCTGCGCCATCCCACACAAGCAGGAGAAACCAGTGTTAGAAAATTTCTGCCACCACATCACTCTTAATAGTTGGTCCCCTTACTCCCCAGATTGCAATCTCCTTGTTTTTTATATTATAAGCAACCTAATGCCATGAAGAGATAGAGTAAGACAGGTTCAGTAAGAGACAGTTAGTCAGAAAGTAACTTTAAAGGTAGTTTGTGTCTTAAGGTGACGAAAGAGAGACTAGAGACTAGAAAAGATAAATCTTTTGAAAAAGGACTTCGATTAAAATCATTTAATCTTCACAGACTCGAGAGATCACGAAACAGTAAAAAAGAAACAGTTTTCGAGTTTGTGAAAAAGAGAGACGTTGCATTTGAAATGTGCACCAAAATAAAATAAAAAAATCTTGCGAAGCAACTGCAAAAAAATGTACAAGTGAACGTACAATGAACGCGAGTCACTAACTTCTCTATATAATATAACCATAGGCAGGTTGACATGCAGTTAAAATAAATCAGTCCATCAATCTTGAAAATCTCTTGTAACTATTTTGTCAAGTGTCCAATGGAAGCTACGGAGTCACGTAATTTTTTTATCACCCTAAGTCAAACTTCTTTGCAACAAGCTCCCTTCTCTTCTCTCTTCAGCAAATAGTTTTATCTATTTACCCAAGCCCTCCATGCGAGCAGGAATCGACACAAGGTCTTTTTTTAAGAGGAGTTTAACAGGTTTGAATTCAGCGTTTTCCTTCTTGAATGGTTGCCATACCAAGGTTAAAGAGCCCAATCTTCCCTCCTATTTACCCATTGGTGGTGGAAGAATAGATGGCTTGATACTTTTCCTCATGATATTTGCGCTATGTGAAATGCAAATAATCCTGTTCAGGATTTAAAATCGGGTCGCTGTGTTCATTTCCTACGACGATAACCATTACACCACGAGCGGATTCTTTGATTCTTATTTTTCTCTTTCTGTAAAAAGTTTTATACCAAGCTTCAGTTTAGCCATAAATAGTAGAATTTACTGCTATCTGAAAGTAGTATTTTCTTTGTTTACGATATCAATATAACTGTGACTTCTAATATATCTTGGATTTGGTCTGCGTCGCAATAAAGATAGCAGGAATAAATAAACTAAGTATGTTGAATACTAGCTCATCAGTAGATCATCAACGTGAAACTCTGAGTCGCGAGTAACATTATTACCTTATTTTATCAATAGATTATGATATTGCTCTGTATTTTCTTACACCGAACATTGTAAAAATTTTAGCGTTAAATTTATATATATATATATATATATATAATTTTAGTTTTAGTTTTAGATAATCACATAATCCCCCAGTAGCCTCTGTCTTGGCACAGTTCAACCAGATGTGGGTATCTCGTCTGAAGATCTCGGAAAGCATGAAAATGACAGTCCCCATCCTGTGTTGATTTCTGTGACAACACTGTTCAGATACATATTATCTGAATGTACTAATTAACTCGTGGAATTTACACAAGTTCAGCTAGTGTATATAAAGTATTTTTGCCTTCAGTCTGTCACTTTCTCCTTACCTTCTTTTTCTCTTTTTTTCTGATCTGTTCCTCATCTCACTTATTCTTCGTAAGCATCTTTTCTTTCTCTGGAGCACCAAACTATTTTCCTAGTAGTAGTAGTAGTAGTAATAATAATTATACTAATAACTATAATAATAATAATTCGGTGGCCTTCCTCTAACCTTGGCATGAACATAGACCAGGAAGATACTTAACCTTGATTCCATTGGCATTTCCTTTCTTTGTTCATCCCCCCCGCCACACTCATGCATCCATTCCTTCTTACTAGCAGACCCCTTTCATACCCCGTAACACTTTTTACGCCTTGCCTACGGATAGCGATAAGAAGTTAAATTCTTACGTCTGCCCACTGACGTCATCAATATGTCGCCAAAAAGTAGATGGCAAGAACTCACCGGAAAAAAATTAATGAGTTACCTCCCCTTCTTTTAATTATTTTTTGTTTTGTTTCTCCTCTCTCTTGTTTGTCTATCTGAAATTCTTTAGCTTGGTTATCAGTAAAAAGGCTTTGTATCTGATGAAGTGGTTTCAATGTTTCGATATATAAGACCAAAATATTAAAGAATTATTATATATATATATATATATATATATAAGTAAAGTTGGCGACCTTTGTCGAGGGTGACTTGAAGGCCTCCTTTTCAATAGCTACTACACCGTAGGGTAGTAGAGGGCGCTACTCCCTTCCCTGGATTGCTCCACTTTACCCTTGATCCCTACCTTATAATGCTGAGTAATGAGGAGGCATCAAGTATGATTTTTTTAATCTTTGCTATGACTCGACCTGGGATTGAACCCCGGTCTCCCGGACCATTGGCGAACACTCTACTCATTAGGCCGATGGCCCTGAAAAAAAAATCCGTAATCTTAATTATAGTTTTATTAAAGAAGAGATAACATAAGCAATAAAAATATAAAGCAAGGTATTTAATATAAAAACATATAAAGTCCTTTCTAATATGAAATGGCTTTACCATGGGATTTTTTGAGCAGAGCAATTTTTGAGTGAATGCTGTCAGTTTCTGATATTGTTCAATAGAAATGATTTCCCATTCGTTGTTAACCGCTTCCAACAGCATGTCTTCATAAGAAAACATCTTATCAGACAACTTTCGTTTTATTATACTAAAAATATTCTTTAACTGGATTTAAATCTGGACATTTTTCAGGGCGGAAAATTAGTTCAAATGAGTTTTCAGAAAGCCACTTTTTTGCCAATTTAGCAATTGGAGGAAATGCGTTATCATGTTAGAAAAGGATATCTGCTCGATTTACCGAAGAGAATAGCTAATCTAGGGTGATCAGTTCTGGAGTGAATTGTGGAATGTGATCAATCTTTGAGGTGAACCACTGGCTTAGAGCGAGCAATCCTGTTGAGTAGCGTACAGTCGATTACAAAGTGAGGCGACGTTCCAAGAACAGGGGAGCCAAATCAACAATAGCAAACTCATAAACAAGACAATGTTTATTTTTAAGGGCTTGTTTAAAAAGTGAAATACTATGGTCATTGAGGTGACCATTTGAATCTGATCTGAGTTTTAACTACATTGACTAAGCCAATACATTTGATTACTCATTTCTTCTGTCCCAAAATAACTGTTTTCATTCGGTATTCAAGATAGTAAGTATACCTGTTTTAGGCTAGAATTGATAACATTGAGAACGGTATATCGCGTGCCGGGTGCCCTCTAAAAATTAATGGCTCATATTCTTAGTGGAGGGCGATCTCATAAGGCAGCATCTAGTTTTCCGCCCTCGAAGGGGAATACCGACGAAATTGGGCATTTTTGCACCCACCTTTTGGGAAAATTTCTCCCTGAACAGTACACGATATTAATCTGACCTTGTATCACATTGCACCAACTCGGTGGTGGGATTGTCTCTCTCTCTCTCTCTCTCTCTCTCTCTCACACACACACACACTCTCTCTCTCTGTCTGTCTCTATATCTCTGTTTCTCTCCCTATATATATATATATATTTATATGAACCCGGACTGATAATTTTTTTGTTTACATGTATGTGTATATCTCGCTGCATCAATCAAAATTTGATCACAACTATTTGTGTTCATTGTTTTTTAATCTATCTATCTATCTATCTATCTATCTATCTATCTATCTATCTGTTGCGTTCTGGTTAGTGAACGCTTGTAATATTAAATAAAGGACAAACCACGATATGAGAGGAAATAGAGATATATTTTCAGGAAAAAGTATATACAATAGAGAGACTATTAGTAGACAAGAACATAGGATTAGTGAATACAGAATAAAGATATAGTCCAAAGATAGTATTGGCTTCCGTTATTACGGTAGCAAGTAAGGTGGTCTAATGCGATCTCCAGTCTCCAACGATCTAATACTATTCCAATAAGAAGCTGATCTTCACCTTCTAGTCTGCCCTGGTATTAGTAGCTACTGCTATATATGACAGATGAACTAGTTCATTGGGTGGAAAAAGGTGGATGATACCCAACACTATCTATCTATCTATCTATCTATCTATCTCAGCCTATTTGTATCTGTGTGGATGGAAGTAAATATGTGAGTGCTTCTATTTTTGTATGTAATTATCTTCTATGATTTCAAGTGTTTATATTGTTTAGGCAAATCTGGCAAAAGGGCATGCTTCCTCGGGAGATTGTCCCTTGCAGACGTCAGCTATCTTGACTAAGAAACCCACAGATAAAGATCCTTTTGACTAATTCAGATATATCTCTGTTTACAAACACACGATGTCAGCGCATATCTGAGCATAAATATCTGTTTATTAGAGCCCATTCTGAATAAACTTAGTTTTTTTTCTCTTTCAACATCTCGCCTATTTACTGCCATTATTATCACACTTAACCTACCATACAACCAGATGGAATATACATATATATATATATATATATATATATATATATATATATATATATATATATATATCATTATCATCATTATTATATAACGCCTGTTTCTCTGTTTATTTGTCTGATGAACACAGTAGGCGTCGACAGTTTGAGCTTACTCTGAGGCGATGCTTATCGTTGTTCTAGAAAAGACGTTTTCAACTCGACTATTTACAATTTGTGTCATCATATGCTATTATCAATTCAATCAAATCGTAATATTTCCTACTATTAGGTATGAATGAAAACACAAACCTGTGTAGAACGCAATCCCTACCCCACCAAAAAAAAACAAAAAACATTTCAACAAGTTCAAAAAAATTGCCTAATTTTTCCGTATTTAAAAAATATTTAGTAATTAAGTAAAAAAAGTAAAGAATTAGTTTACTTTAAAAGAAGTTTACCCTCAAAATCACAATTATATATATATATATATATATATATATATATATATATATATATATATATATATATATATATATATATATGTATATATATATATATATTATAGTTAAGGTATTTCAGTGTTTATGCATGAACATATATATATATATATATACTTTTTTAAAGCACACGGTTATCGTCGTTGGAAGTAAAATAGGCAACCCAAGTACCAAACCTGGGTGTTTAAATTTGCACCAATCATATATATATATATATATATATATATATATATATATATATATATATATATATATAACGGTGTTATAAGTTTACAAAAATCGGTAGATTATCGGATTTTAATAAAAGTTTTCTCCGATTAAAATGATATCGGTATATGCTTTAAAAGAAGTAAATTTTTTCGTTAGATTTTAAAATGTTAGTTTTTGTTTCGTTTCTGATAGAATAAGATGCATATATTCCAATGCTACTAAAGAAAGTGACCAATCTGAGAAATTTAGAGAAAACAATTCGAAAAAAAATTACGGAAAAATGAGGCTTTAAATCATACCAGACTTAATTGTTTTTCAAAGTACATTTTTCGGTAAGATCTAAAATGTTAGTTTTATCATCGTTTCTTGTGAAATAAGATGACAATGTTACAAAATAAATTGACTAATTCAAAGAATTGGCAGGAGAATAAGGCTTTAAACATCCCTACGTAAAGCTTAAAACATCCTTGACAAAGTACATTTTTTCGATAAAATCTAAATTGTTCATTTTTTGGTGTAGTAAGATGTATAGATGACAATGCAACCAAAGAAAATATCCTATTCAAAATTTGAGTGTACGTTTTGTTTAGTTTTGTTTTGTTTTTGTCTTGTTTTGTTTTGCTTTGTTTTTAGGTTACCTCATTTTATAAATTGGAGTATTTTTTAACCAATAATATCTAAACGATAAGGTTCATATTTTTTAAAACATATCTCATTGGATGAATCCATTTTTGTTTTATCTTTTTTCCATGGTGTTTTATCGTAAACAGAAGCCTTACTTTTGGGAATTAAAAAAAAAAAAATTTGAACAAAATTGAACAAAGTGATTCTTTTTTTTTGTTTTTTTAATCTATATTTCTTCTACAAATTAGGTTAGAAAAAAATAACACATTCATGTTATTTGATTTTTAGAGATATTTCCAAATTGACATTTGTTTTTTTTTTTTTTTAATTTCATTTTATCTAAGATATTGAAACTGTTTGCATTTCATATGACGCTTATACCCCTGAAAAAAATATGAGTTTGTCTATTTGTCTTCCAAATAAATAGTAGGGAGTACTGAACTCTTTCACTCTGGTGAGGCAACCTGTATAGGAGAAGTTAAACTCTGAATTCAAACTAGTTGTACTCTGCTTAAAATTGATCTTGTGTCACATCCGTCCCTTGATAGAAGGTCTAGATTATTACGAACTGAAACTTTGTAATTTAGATGGAACGAATAAATAAACACCATAAGAATATTTGGAAGAAACTATTCTTTAATTAATTTTGAATATGCGGTTCTCCATTGGACAATATTTTCTGTATGGAAGTCTGTTTGTATTATAAATCTTTTAAGGGGTAATAATTCTCTTTAACGGGTTGATTGATTTGGGTTTTTTGTTTAACTGTAAATCAACGTTCGTGGGTTATCTAATACCAATGCCATCCTTGTTAAAGAACAGTATCGATACTATCTTATCTATTGCTAAGGACCGTAATGAAGTTCATACTTTTTGTAAAGGCATTAGTACGAAAATGAACAAAATAACCTGAGTGGAGTTCGAACTCACAAAATTTGAGGCCATAGAGTAGTAATTTAACCATTATGACACCAGGACAAACCCTTAACAGGTTAACTGATAAGACGTGTTGGTTGTCTCCTAAAAAATGAGTACATTTCTGCGTACATTTCTGCAAGTATTTAATTTTTTTCTTTGGTAAGAAATACCTTCCTTTTTTTATTTTTAAATCAATCCAGAAGATATATCGTTTTGGAGGCTTAAACATAAGATTCAAAATGCAATATAGTTAGTCTGTGCTCGGCGTTTTGCTGAAAGTTCTCGGCGATATAAACTGTTTCAAACACTGTATTGTCAAAGTAATATACAGAGGTGGGGGGAGGGCGTTGGGATTAACATGCTGAACTGCGATATCGTAGTAAATGAGTTTGAAGTCCAATCGTGCAATTACGTTCAAATACCATTAAAGAAAGAAACGAAACGGAATTAAAACGTAAATAAAACACAAAAACTATCCCATAAAAAAGCTTATTTCGGTTGATGAAAATAATTTTTTCTATTTTTAAGAAATAGATTTTGGATTACTTTTCTCGAAAAAAAGAAGAACAATTCAAAAACGATATTTTTTTACATGTTTAGGCTGTTGAAGTTCGTACGGAAAAAAAATGAGTGTCTCTTTTTGTTGATTGTGAAATATTAGGGCAGACTGAGTTCTTTCACCTTGGTACAGTAACTAGTCTTGGAGAAAGAAAACTCTTAATTCAAACCAGCTGTACTCCGCTAAAAATTGAACGTGTGTCGCATCCTGTCTGTGGCGGTTGGATCGGATAAATACAAACATATGACGCACATCTTTTTCTTTTCACAACATGCAGTCTGAGGATATGTATATTTAAAACATTTTTAAATTTTTGAGTTTTGACATAACTTATATATATATATATATATATATATAGAGAGAGAGAGAGGGTTTGGTATATATATATATATAACAATCACTCAACAAGCAGGATGTAGCTCATTTTTTAAACGGAATTTAAGTGGTTTGAATTCAGATTTTTCCTTCTTCCAGACCGGTTGTCATAGCAAAGTTCAAGAGGCCAAGTTAGATGCATAGGTAATACCAAGGTAATGCGCTATGTAAAATGCCAGCAGTCTCGTGCAGGATTTGAACTTGTGTCACCGTGTTCATTTTCTGCCTCTTTTTAAAAACTTTCTTTATATAAATATTCTGAGGTGTTTGTAGTGTAATGGTTATCGTCGTAGGAAATGGACAGGGTGACCCGAGTTCAAATCCTACTTTGTTTATATTGCGTCTGTTGGTACTGTTATTTTAATAAACCCACGTTTACAAAACCAACTACTGGGCCTATTACATAATAAAACGTAGAATGAAGAGAAAACATGAAGTCGAAAAAGGAAAAGGTTTCCTTACTTCAAATCATTTGACCACTTCTAGTTGTGAGAATTTTAACAACCCAGCTGAATATTACACCTGCCAAAGGGTTTGAACAAATACAATACACCAGATATTACACAAAAGGATTGTACAACTTAATATGAGACACGGACTAGAGTATCAAATAATAAACAAGACCGTATCGGTTGTCTGAATTTCTGATATGAATCTTGATGATTTTTATCATTCAGGGTTTTCAGACTGTTGCCTTCAACGTTACTGTTATATTGAAAGCGTTTCAGCTGATATGTCCTCTGGCCTTCTTCAGGTGTTTGTCGAACTCTGGCGCCGACACAGAACTTCGAACTACGTCCTTTATTTAATCCACAGGGTTAGCTTGTTCTGATTCCGTTAACCATAACCGGGTAAAAGTGCTAAGTATTCCTGTATTGTTACTCGCCTGCAGTCAGGATTGAACCTGCAACCTTCAGATGAGTGTCTCTTTTAGAAGCTTAGGGAAGCAGCACTTACAACCGTTACGCTATGTGTCCTGTTCGATACGGGCGAATAACAATACAGGATTACTTAGCACATATACCCAGTTATGGTTAACGGAATAAGGACACGCAACTCCCGTGGATTAAATAAAGGACCTGGTTCGAAGTTCTGTGTAGGCTCCCAAATTCGGCAAACACCTGAAGAAGGCCGGAGGACATATCGGCCGAAACGTTGTGAATATAACTATAAAGATGAAGATAATCGTTCGAAAACTCTGAATGATAACAAAGAGAGTGGCGGCAGAGGTACAAGAGAATCTACGAGATAATGCGAGATCAGTTTATTGATAGTGTTACTGTAATGATGTCATTAATCAGGTTTTTTTAACATGGATTTATGGTCGAAATCTATGACAAAATCAACTGATTGATTGCTACCTCTGGAAAATGTGTGGTTTATATTTGAAAGTACTTTCAAAATTCAGACTGTCAATATTTTTGAAAATTTAAATATCCTTTTCGCTATATTTCCCTACATCAGCTCGGATGGCGTATCATATGTATATGAACTAAAATAAAAGAAAAATTTTAGGTTCTTACTATAATTTCTCTAGTATAAGTTTCATTTTTTTTTTTTTTTTTTTTTTGCTGGATCTTCTGGTCATGGTAATTCAATTCATTATATAAGTTTCACATCTTTATGATATCTCTGCAATTTAAAATGAACAACATGGTTAAAAAATTGCAATGCAAGATAATTTACAAAGATTCCTTCTATAAGCTGTATGGCATATAAGATAATAATCTATATGTATATAACGCTCAATATCTATCTATCTATCTATCTATCTATCTATCTATTTCACCAGTTCCCATACCTCGGCAGTAATTTGGCACGCATTGAAAGGGATGTCAACATATGAATGGGAATGGAATTGACTGCTATTAACAAGTTGTCGATCATATGGACATTTGATTTCTTTGATAAAATAAAACTGAATTTCTTCGAAGTTGCGCCCGTGTTGGTACTATTGTATGGCTGCACCACTTAAACTCTAACAAAACACCGGGAGAAAAAGCTTGATGGGAATTACACAAGAATGCTACGTACTGTTTTGAAACAATACGTTAGCAACAATCCCACAAAATAGTATGTGCTCGGCCACTTACTTCCAATCACACAAACCATCTAAGTAAGACGAACAAGCTATGCTGGGCATGGCTGGATAGGTAAGGACGAACTCATAAGTAATGTTCTTTTATGCACTCCGACATGTCGACGAGCTAAGATTTAGATACATGAATTCTTTGCCGACACAAGATGAAGTCCTCCCAGGAACGAATGATGATAGCGATTGGTTGTAAGTCAAGGACTCTATGCTGTCACCACGATTTGATAAGGATGGGGGTAATGATGACATGTGCTTGTGTGGCAGAAAGTAAATAGATCATTTGCTGCTTTATATGATAAAACAAAAACAAAACAATGTAAAACAATATCGAAGTCGAGACTAGTGTATGATATTTATACAACTTCCAACCAGGTAGGATTAGACACAAGGTCATTTTTATTGTGGGGTACCTCGCACGAATCTAAACTCAGGCATTTAAATTATAAAAATTCTTAATCACGTCGGCAGTTTCCATTTTTGGGGCGCCTCGGGCGTCATGCAATAAACTCAATCCAGCAAAGCAGACATCCCCTTGGGAGACATATCTCTGGGACCAGGCGATTCAGCTTAATAACATCCACCTGGTGCAAACGCTAGGCAGACAGGCCCCCAGAAAACCAGGTGTATGGTTCATAAAGTAAAGACGAGAATTGTGTATGAAGTGTAATACAATGTTCGTTATCGATTATCGGGATACTAAAAATCTACGAGATAATGCGAGATTAATATGAGACTACTGAACTGGTCATGAGTGAAATACGAGTCCAAAATGACAATCGACTCTTGCAAGTGTAATACAAGAGAGAGAGAGAGAGAGAGAGAGAGAGAGAGAGAGAGAGAGAGAGAGAGAGAGAGAGAGAATCCACATTAATGCTTATTAACGTCTCTGTCAAACCTGTCAGATCGATAGATAAAGAGTTGCACATAACTTTATTTGCATAGGGGCATACACATGAATCGAACAAATCTGGTTTGACGCCATGGATAATTTTCCTCTTTCTCTTTATTTCTGAAAATATCGGAATATACGCATGCTTGATGTGTAATTCTTCATTCTGTTAGTGACTAGATCTGCGAACAATAAGAGCCTTGCCACCGACCAACACGCATAACTTTGCTCCAACCCTCAAGAAATCTGGTCTACGCGACTTTAGAAGTTGTCGTAATTTATTAAACTCGGTTTAGTTGGGTACAAAGAGAAACTATTCTACCAGCGCTTAGCGTAACGGTTATCACCCTGGAAAATGGACGACCCGTGTTCGAAAACATTTTTTAAATAGAGGAATTATATTGTGAATTGAATTGAAGTGTTAGCCGGATTTTCTGGTCATGGTAATTTAATTCACGATATAATTCCTTTACTTAAAAAAGAAAATGTACATTAGTAGTACTCTGCTTTAAAGATTTGACCTTGTGTCACATATTGCTACAGGGGGAGGGTTGGATAAACACACACACACACACACACACACACACACACACATATATATATATATATACACACACACACACATATATATATATATATATAGGATGGTACTAGAATCACTAACTTTAAAAAAAATCTATAATGTTTTATTGATGGATAATGTATTCTTCAATTAGTTCAAAATCACTTCCAAGATTCAGAATAAATACGAATAAGAATAATATTCCTTTATTTTAATTCAAAAGTTTAATTTTTAAAATGTCGAATAACTTTTATGTCACTATATATATATATATATATATATATATATCCTATATATATATATATATATATATATATCCTATCTGCCTATAAACATAAAATTCTTTCACTGGTAATTGTAACATTATACGCAGCATCATTTGCTTTGATGTGTCTTTCTTCTGCATGAGTTACCTAACCAAGGCTTAAGAACCCAGAGTACCCTTCTATTTTTCCATTGCTTTGCTCTGTAACCGAACAAGTGGACCAACACCACTATCTAAGAAAATTACCAACGCCAATATGTAACCACCTCCGACTTGAACTTTTTCAAATATTTGGGTTGATTGGTTTGGTTTCTTTGTTTAATGGCATATCAACCTTTGTTGGCTATTTAATGCCAAAGCTATCCTTCTGGAAGAACAGTAGTGCCACTATTTAACTCATAGCTGGGAGGATAAGAAGGTTCATACCTTTCTAAAGGGTATTTGTCTGAAAGTGAACGTAATAGTGCAACTGGAGGTCGGACTCGTTTACTACGATTCCACAGTCCAGCGCCGTAACCATTAAACCGAGAGGATACCCTCCACCCAAAGATTTGGGATGCAATCTCTTATCTTTAAGCTGTCTGATATACTGTTTGCTATTACAGCCAACCAAATGAAACTTGCTTTCATCGATCAAGGGATAATCTTGCCCACTTTTCATCAGTCCAGACAACGTTCTCGTTCGCCAAGACTCGGATAGCTTTTTGGTTCTTCTCCCCGATAAAGGCTTTAAAAGCTTCACAGATACAATGTGACATTTTCAGCCGAAACACTTTCATGTCAAATCCCTCGGTTACTAGGACGCTCTAAGCCCATTGCCCTATGAAAATGGCCAAATAATGGAGTCCTTAAATCGCCCTCTTCTGCTAAGAAGTCGTTTTGCGTGGATCCACTGATTTTTGACTGATTGATTCTAACGGCATATCAACCTGTCTTGGGTTATTTTGTGCTTAAATGTTTGAAGATAACGTTGATTCTACATTTACGTATATTTTTGTCATTGCTCTAGAGAATTTTTGCGCACAGTTAAGTATGAAGTATTCTGATTCATTACAAATAATTTGCATGCAGATGTATGGTTTCCAGCATTATTATCTAATACTATTAATATATATATATATATATATATATTAAAATGAGTTGGTCCATGAAGAGCTTTGTATATTTTAGAATTTATTCATTTATTTTGTTCTTACATACGTGTATGTTTCCAGGTTGATGCTTTCATCATCAAGCAGGAAACATACACTTATGGCACAAGGTCATGTTGATGGGGTATTCAGTGAGACTTGAACTCACTCGTGTTTGTAGTTTGAATGGTTTTCAGTTGGTTATGGGTTTTATGAATACCGGTCCTTCCTTTTTCTTAGAGTGTGTTTCTTTTAGTCTACTTTACCCGACATTTACTTTTGATATTTGATACGTTGTGTGTGTGTGTTTATTGGAGTGGTTTCGGATTTCACTTATAGTTATTTTTTCTCTGTGCATATGTGAACGTGTGTCTTCAGATTTTTTGTATATATATATATGTTTGTTTCCATTTGTGTGTGTATACGATTCATCTTTTATTCAACTTTGGTTTAAATTTATTTTAAAAAATTCATTTCCTTTATTTCTATTATTTGATATATTGGCATTATTTTAAATTTACCACGAATACATCGGTATAGGTGTTTCGATACATTTAATCCACAAAAAAACGCATAACCAACTAAAAACCATTCAAACTATACACAAATGAATTCAAGTCTCATAGAATATCCCATTAACAAGGCCTAGTGCCATACATGTTCTCTGACGAAAGCATCAAGCTAGAAACATACACGTATGTAAGAACAAAATAAATAAATAAATAAATTCTAAAAAATACAAATCTCTTCGTGGACCTACTCATTTTTATTTTCTATTGGGACCTGCAATAAAAAATGTATATATATATATATATATATATATGTCTTTAAGTAATTATTTCTATTCCATAATAATCATTTGTTTGTACAGTTATATAGTTTCAGGTAACTGAGAGGGTTATTCAATAAATAAAGTGAATATTGCCCGAAGAATTGGCAATGGGAAGCACGGTTTACTTTTTCACAGAAGTGAATAGTCATGGGTCCTTTCATGTGCCAGAAGGGTTCTTTAATGATCGCTGCTCCAGGAACTTTTTCTTTGCCGGAGCGTTTGTGTTTTTCCACTCCACGTGCTGGTTTTTCGACTTCAAATTCATGTTTAGCCCATTTCTAAAGATTTTTTGACTAAAACCTGCTTCTTTATAGACATTACACATTCTTCTATAAATTCCACATAGTTTACACTTCTCAGGCATAAAAAATTCGATGACAAGCTTGAAACACAGTGTTAGATTTGCAGTCATT
The DNA here is from genome assembly GCA_963585895.1 of Sepioteuthis lessoniana. Lineage (NCBI taxonomy): Eukaryota > Metazoa > Mollusca > Cephalopoda > Myopsida > Loliginidae > Sepioteuthis > Sepioteuthis lessoniana. The sequence goes on from OY757921.1 coordinate 49,659,418, forward strand.
CTAAATAGCCTGAAAACAAATATTTTTGCTAGATTAAGATCATTTTTGCTCAGAAAAAATGTCAAACTCTGCATAGCTAACATTTATGAAAAAAAAGTTCTGAAAAAAAAAAAAAATTCTAAAGATTTTTTATTTTTCCTTATTTATTTAATGATACACGTAACAATAATATTCAATAAACAATTCTATCTTCAAGTAACTTTTCTTTATACAAATAATTTAGTGACGTGGTTTCAAGTATTCCTATTAAATACTAATTATTTTCAAACAGATCTACTAAAGCTATATATGGGATGCTAACTGATACTACACTCTGGGTCTGAGTGGACTTGGGAGTGATGGCAGTGAAGGGGTATTTCACTCTCACCAGATGGTGGTTCGCTTTCAGATGCAGTTTAGTGTTTTACTCAAGACAGCTCTTTTTGGGAGGGGTCTGACTCCTTTGCAAGGGTTGCAGTCGGTGTATTCTAAGCCGCGCAGACAAGGGTTTTTTGTTTGTTTTTGTTTGTTTGTTTGTTTGTTTCGGTGACATAAAGGAACCAGGATCATTATAAAGCTTTAATATTCGATAAATTATTCTTTTAGATCTTTTTTGTAAGAGCAAATATCGTTATCTCTAGAGATTTTAGTGTCTACCCGACGCCTGTGTGATTCTTCAACTATACAATAGCTTGTCATTGTGATAATATAAGAAACAGATAAAGAAGAGATATTTGTTTACATTGCTATATTGTCATATTTCTTTAGCATCAATTAAACATTTTACGCATACTTATCAATGACAGGGTTTGTTCTCTGATTAAGAACTGTACATTTTTCAATACAATGTTTTGGTCTTATAAGTTTCTTTATTCAGAATTCTTAGACCACACTTGACAAAAAATATACAGAGCATAGTCGGCTGGGGCTGTAGAATACACCGACTGCATTTTTACACAGTGGTAAGACCCTCTACGACGAATGTTTTAGACATGACACTAAATCATCAGACGGTGAGGATCCAATCTTGGAATCCAATTTTGGGAATGTGCACCACCACTTCATCCCTATTACTCCCAGGTCAACTCCGACCTGGACTGGTAGCACCTGATAGGATCCTATCTGTGGGTCAAATGGGTTTGATATTTAAACTGTGTGCAAGCAAATGACTTATGCTAAATTTGATTTGATGGAAATAGAACTGCTTGATAATTCAACTGTGTGTAAACAAATGACAGATGTTTAATTGAATTGTTACTGATACATAGGAAAATTTAGAATCATCTGTGTGCAAACGAATGAGTAATGTTGAATAGAATTATCAATGTTAAATAGCCATACTTTAAACCCTTTGTGTGCCTAAATTGAAATATTGATATAACGTAGCAATACTCGGAACCATTTGACTGTGTGCAAATGAATGGGTAGTGTTCAACAGAATAATTAATGTTAAATTGCAATACTTGGAACCACTTCATTGTTTACAAACAAATGATTAGTATTGAATTCAATTACTAGTGTTAGATAGCAATAATTGAAACCATTTGAATGTGTAGAAATGATAGCAATACTCATGTGCAAACAAATTAATTCTAACTCATTTAAAAATGAAATTACCTACAAATTATCCACTTACAAACAATATCCATTTCAATGTGTGCAAACAAAAGATTAATAGTAAATAAGATTATTGGTGTTTGATAAAAATAGTTGAAACCATTTAACAATTTTCAAAAAACAGAGCCCAGGTTTGCTTAAATGTTATCAGCAAAATGTGTTTACAAATCATGTATATTTGATATATATATGTATAAAGAGGACTTGGCATTAAATAACCAATATGGGTTGATATGCCATAAATTTCAACAAACCAACCAACTAAAAAATATCTATTCATTACTCTGAGAAAATTTTTCTTCTGTTATTTTTAATCCATTAAAGAATCTCAATAATTAATTGAAACAAATTAATTTAATTAATTTCAGCTACGAAATTCGTTCAAAAATTTCTAAGCCTCACCCAAAAAGAAGTGCTTAGCTAAACAATTTTGTTGCGCAATTCAAAACTAGAAAAATGGATGCTAACTAAATGTATGGAGAAAAAGCTTGACGGCAACTACACAAGAATACTGCGAGCAATATTGAACAAGTCCTGGAGGCAGCACCCCACAAAGCAGTAACTGTATGGCTACCGACCACCCATCACGAAGACTATCAAAATTAGACGAACCAGACATGCGGTACACTGCTGGAGAAGTAGGGACGAGCTCATAAGTGATGTACTCGTGTGGACCCTTTCACATAGACGATTAACGGTAGGTCGACCAACTCGAACCTCCATACAGCAGATCTGTAGCCCGAAAGACATGCCAGAAGCAATGGACATTAGGGAGGCGAGGTCAGAGATATCAGCGCTGATGGCGCAACATGATGATTATGATGATAACTGTGGAAAGGAAGAATAGCTGGATTCATACCTTTGCTTTGAACATTAGCGCAAACAACGTAGTCCAAGATTTGAACTAAGATCAGCGATTCCATTTCCCACAAGGGACGGAAGCAAAATTAAAAATATTCTAGAATAATAATAAACGACTCTATTATAAACCAAGATTTGTTTTAATTTAAAAAAATAAACCACAAAATAAGAAGATAGACATAAAACAGTAAATTTACTCAATATGGCCGCCATTTTTTAATCATTGTATCAAAAAGCCTCCGAAACGATTTACATGCCTTCAAAATAGATTATTCAGGCATTTAATTCTAATCCTTCTCAATAGCAGTCTTAAGCAAACTAATATTTGGATGGGAAGTTTCGTTTGTTTTGTTTTCTAACATGCCCTATGTAGCGTAATCAATGGGGTTAATGTCTGGGCTTAAATCTTGTTTAATTAGTGTCCACACAGTTTTCTTGTGGACTTTCAATTCATTATTGTGCTTTCTTATTGACGCTGTAGGGTCCTTCTAAATCACCCTAGCGGGAGCAGTTAAAAAGCTTTCTTTTCGTTTTCTGTTCAATCCTTCACTTCCCCTTTTCTTTAAAAAGCTCTTTTTCTGTTGTTTTTTCTTTTCTTTGTATAAGGTTGACAAAAAAACTTTGGTTTGGTTTCGGCGTTAAGCAAATCATAGAGTCTTTGTTGTTTCTTTTCTTGCTCACTCATATTGGGCTGAATTTTGATAAAAATAAGTGCTTGAATAATAGGACTAATCTTAAGAATTTAAATTTTTCGCGTTTTTTCCAAAAATTGGACTAATCGGAATAAAGAAAAAAAAACGTTTTAAAAATCATTCCATATTTTACTTCGGCACCCTGTATGATGATAACTGGTTCGATAAGTGTGCTTCCTATTGTGTTTCTATACGCTAATATATATATATATATATATATATAAACGCAGGTCATTCAGAAAATTTTAAGCCTCGCCCAGATTTTAGATTTATCGCACGTCTTTGACTTTTGAATGAACCTCATCTGTACAGAAATTAAAGCGAAAATCTGAATTAGTTTGATAAGAAATAGTAGTATTTTACCTCAGGAAAATGTTCAGTCTAGGATCTTTTTCCTGGTGAGGCTTTAAACTTTTTTAAACGACCCTTATAGATAGATAGATAGATAGATGCATGTGTGTATGTGTACGAGAGAGAGAGAGAGAGAGAGAGAGAGAGAGAGAGAGAGAGAAGAAATGAGGAAAAGACATACGGGATAGTAATATATATTGTCGAAATACAGTCATTGGTTTGTGTTTGTGTTTTTATTTTATGTCATACCAAACTTCTTGAGTTATTTAATGCGAAAGCCATCCTCATAGAAGAACAGTAGTGTGACTATTTAACTTATAGAAGGTTATATATAGAGATAATTGTGTTTTTAATACGTCTACTTTTTCATATGCGAATATGTTTATTAGGATTCTGGAAGTGGAGTGGATATATCAGATGATAGCACAACGAAGCATAGATATAAAGATATGAACAGACTGAGATAGATAGATAGATCTGGGTCTACATTTTGCGTTTATTTCAAACTCTGTCAGGGAAATCGTCTTTGTTTTGTTTATACTCTGTATGTAAATGGCTATCTGCAAAAAGGCAATGCCCAACAGGGACATATGAGTTTCTCATCGTTTGCATGAAAATCATGAATAAAAACGATACTCTGCGAATAAACAAACGTCTGATAAAAATCTTAATTTCTGTCCGTGTTTTTCTTTTCACTTTTTTCTTCTACCTCTCTGTTAAAAAACAACTACGCCTCATCAAAGTGAACGACTGGCGGCTTCAAAGCGCAAGTCAACAAAGACGAAAAAGATGTTAGCTGTCGGAAGTGTATCAAAGGGAGATAATCACATCGTTCTAGGGTGTACGTTTTCTAGCTCACGTGGTAAAGACGTTATGCCATTAAGTAATTATTTCATTAGAAAACCTATATGAGTATTTTCGATCGGATAGAAAGTACTGTTCAAAAGTATTTAAACGTGCACGGAACTTGTTTGCTTTAGTTGTTGGTGATAGTAGGGTCCAAATTAACGTAGTTATTTGGAAAGTCTTCCAGATAAAAATGCCTGATCGAATTTCCAATCGCTTTGATCGATTTTGAATAAGATTTTAGACGGATAAATTCACTTAATTATTCAATTCAATTAAAAAAGAAAACAACAAGAAAACGCACGTTTTCCAGTAATTCAGCTCTGAGAACTCCCCAAAATAACTAAATACAGATGGTCTGCTTGCTGATTAATTGATTTTAAGTGTAAGTAAACCTGTCTAGGGTTATCTTATACCTAGATATTAGGGAAATGTTTTCATTGAACACTTATATTTACATTTTCTGTGTTGTAGCTGCTCAAAAGTTTTTTTTTGGGGGGGGTGCATACAGATACTTGATATCAAGTATTCCAATCAAACACAAATAATTTGAACACAGTTGTATGGCTTCAAGTACTCCTATCAAATACTAATAATTACAAGTAATTATTTCTGTTTAATAATAATCAGTGTTTGCCAATGGTCTGGAAGAACTGGGTTTAAGCCCAGGTCGCGTCATACCAAAGATTTTAAAAATGGTACTTGATACCTCTTTGCTTAACACTCAGCCATATAAGGTACGTATCAAGGGTAAAGTGGAGCAATCCAGGGAAAGGAGTAGTGCCCTCCCCTACACCTCAGTGTAGTAGCTATGGAAAAGGGAGCCTTCTGGTCGCCCTCGACTATGGTCATCAACTTTACTTACTTACTATATGGTTTTAGTTACTAATAACCATCCTTAGTAAACAATCATAGTTTCAAATAACTATTCTTAATTCAAATAATTTACAGTTATATGACATCACATATTCCTATCGATTACGAATAATTTTCAAACAGATCTATTTGAGCTAATGAGAGAAACCTTACAGTATCGTCTTTAAAAGAATAAGAACATTCACAAAAATGGGTGTCTGCGTATGACACTAACCTCCATCTGATGGTGGGGTTTCAATTCTAGAGATCTGAGGAGTGTGGAGTAGTCCTTCATTGCTATTACTCCCAGGCCCACTCTGTCCCAGGCTGGAGCGCGTTTAGTTTTCTCTTAATGGCTTAAAAGATTTGTTTGAAAATGATTTGTATTCAATAGGAATACGTAATGATGTAAAACTGAAGATCCTGATAGAAACAATAAGAATATACAGACAGGATATAAAAATAGAATATGTCATTTAAAAATGTACCATGCTGATAATGAAAAGTGGGAAAAGAGAATCAGCGGAAGAAAAAGAATTACCAATTCAAGAATTCATTCGGATGCTTCGAGAGAAGTAAAAGCACAAGTACTTGGAAATACTGGAAAAGGACTTCATCAAATAAGCAAAGATGAAAAAAATAAGGATAGTACTTTAGAAGAACGAGAAAAATGATCGGAACCTATCTATGCGGTAGAAATTTCATCTAAAGGATAAACACCTGGATTGTCTCCCTGGTAAGATATTCAGAACCATTCTTAAAATGGATACAGGAGAACCTCAGAGAAATTGACCACAGGACAAGAAAATTGAAGGTGATGCACAAGATGTTACATCTTAGAGATGACATTGACAGATTATAGTCCAAGAAAAGAAGGAGGAATAGGACTCTACTGTATTCAATACTGCGTAGATGCATCAGTAGTAGGACTCGAGGTCTATATTAAGAAGAGCAAAGAAAGATCAATTATAGCAGCCAATTACAGAAGTGACTATACAAGTACCGATAGAAAAAAAAATTGGAAGTAGAAATAGGAAGAAAAACAACTGAATGGATATTTTAAGATATAAACTGGTGAGCTTGCACAGGAAAAGACGTGGAAATGGCTGCGAAAGGGAAACTTTAGGAAAGAAACTTAATCTCTTCTAATGGCAGCACAAAACTAATGTCATAAGGACCAATGATTTTAAAACGAAAATAGATCGTACGTAACAGAATGGCAAGTGGAGGTTTCGAGGAGAAACGATTAATCACGTAATAAGTGAAGGCTGCAAACTTGTACAGAAGGAGTACAAGACTAGGCATGACTGAGTGGGAAAGTAGAGCCATTTGGAATTGCGCAAGAGATTGAACTGGTATATGCACAAACTAGAATCCGTTCTAGAAAAGGAGAAGCATAAAACCCTCGAATACAAACAGATCACTTTTCTTTCGACCAGAAGAGCAGACTTTGTGATTATTAACAATGAATAAATAGACGAGATCATGTTGGTCAGTTGATTTTGCCGTTCCCTCAGATCACAGTGTGAAAATACAAGAAAGTGAACAGATAGACAAATATTTGGACCTTGTCAGAGAAGTAAACAACTATGGAACGTGCGGGTATCGGTGATACCAATGGTAGTTGATGCACTTCGAACAGTATCTATCTATCTATCTATCTATCTATCTATCCCAGTCTTTGCATCTGTCTGCATCAATCCCAGTTGTCTAAATATATTCATGTTGGCTATACCATCATTTGCATCTTGTATACTTGAATTTTGTCCTTTAGTTAATGCTGCTATTAATATCAATGTTCACTTGGTCTGTTCTTTCCATTTTGTTGCAAGGACTGTTAAAGGGTCAAATATATATATATATATATATATATATATATATATATATATATATATATATATATATATATATGTGTGTGTGTATGTGTGTGTATGTGTGTGTGTAAAAATCTTAAAAAATTTTTTTTTTCCTAATTCAGGAAAATGCTCAAATCCTGACCAATAGAGCAGCATAAAAACTTAAATGAATAAATATTTTGTCATCTCCATATGCCAGTATCATGACTATAAGGTCCACGTATTTTCATTAAAAAAAAACACAATCTCCAGATAAAATGTTTCATCTGATGGTTGTATTTTTTGTAAAAAAACATAAAACTTGAAGTGATGAGACTGACATTTGGTTAGGAAACATTTATTTATTTTAGGTTATATGTGTGTGTATGTATGTGTGTCTGTCTGTCTGTGTCTCAATATATATTTTATACATACATACATACATACATACATACATATATATATGTATGTATATATATATATATATATATATATATATATGGGGGGCTTGAGATTGATTGATAGATGACCTGAAAATGGTAAAGTAAACGCCAGTCTAGTAATTAAATCAAGTGGTATACTATATTTTATTTTTATTTTTGGGAGGTTAGTGTTAACTTCCTCGCATATAACTTTATTCGTGGGGTTGACCAGATGTAAGCAGAGAAAGCGTAAACGAATGAGAAATAAGACTTCTCAGGTCGTAATGTCTGGAGCACTGGAAAAGCAGGAAAAGTGTAAGAATTCCATTGGGTTGGCCCTAATAAATATGTAGTCACAGTACGGAACTCAGACATTAGATTTCATATCATATGAGTGAATACATCTGAATATTTAGCTATTTAGCTATTTTTTTTAAAAACGGAATTAGGAAATAATTAATTAATTTAAGATACTGGATTTGTTAATTAAAATAATTGATTTGAATAAATGCGCTTGTTCGCCAACAACGTACGAGGTTCCTCCTAAAACTCAGATTTGGTTGGCAAGTATGGAGAACCAAGTGAGGATCGAACTCATTTCTGGGTTGTAACTGCTTTGCATGACCAGATTAAGAACATCAGTACATTTTTTAAATTTGGTTGGTTCGGTTTTTTGTTCAGTTGCAGGATATACCACCCTTTAGGTCATATATATAGCCAAAAGAGTAGAGTGTTTGCCGATGGTCCGGGTTCAATCCCAGATCGAGTCATACCAAAGACTCAAAAAGTAGTACTTGACGCCTCCTTGCACTCAGTATTATAAGGTAGGGATCATCCAGGCTTATTTGTTTTCACATTGTTTAATAGTTTCAAGTATTGGACAGGGCTGCGAAAGGGAAATTTTTTGAAAGAAATTTAATCTCTTCTAATGGTAGCACAAAACTAATGTCATTTTAAAGCGAAAATAGACCGTACGTAAAAGAATTGCAAGAGGAGGTTTCGTGGAGAAAGAGATGAAACGATTAATCACGTAGTAAGTGAAGGCAGCAAACTTGTACAGAAGGAGTACAAGAATAGGCATGACTGGGTGGGAAAGTAGAGCCACTTGGAATTGCGCAAGAGATTGAACTGGTATATGCACAAACTAGAATCCGTTCTAGAAAAGGAGAAGCATAAAACCCTCGAATAAAAAACAGATCACTTTTCTTTCGACCAGAAGAGCAGACTTTGTGATTATTAACAATGAATAAATAGACGAGATCATGTTGGTCAGTTGATTTTGCCGTCCCCTCAGATCACAGTGTGAAAATACAAGAAAGTGAACAGATAGATAAATATTTGAACCTTGTCAGAGAAGTATAAACTTGGTTTTATTTGCACACAGTTAAATGGTTTTCTGTATAGTTAATGCTTAAACAGTTTTATTTGACCCTTATTTGGAGCACTAATAAGTACGACTAATCTGGGTCGGGGTAGACCTGGAAGTCATGGCTTCGAGGGGGTATTGACATTCCTTAAAACTCCAAGACAAGAGCCTCACAATCAGATGTAGTTTAGTGACATAACTAGGAAATTTATTGGGGGAGGGTCTTATCCTACAGCAGAAATGCAGTTGGCGTATTTAACACAAGCCTACTCGGCTGTTTTTGTTTAGTAGAAATTTGACCAAATAGGTTGGTGGAAGTTTTTCAAAAAAAACGAACACCCGAAGGAAAACAAAAGAATGAAAGAAAATGAAAGAAATAGAAAACAGAAAAGAAAGAAAGAGCAAAAAAGAAAAATGAAAAAAAAAGTAAAAGAGATAAAAACAAAGAAAAAATAAAAGAAAAAAGAAAAAGAAAAAAGAAAAGAAAGAAAGATAAGAAAAAGGAACGAAAGAAGGAAAAAAACACGAAAGCTTCAAAAGAAAGAAATGCAAAATAAAAAGAAAGAAAAAAAGAAGGAATGAAAAATAAGAAAAAGGAAGAAAGAAGAAGAAAAAAAAGAAAGAAGAAGAAGAAAGAAATGAAAAGTAATAAAAAAGAAAAAGAAAAGAAAAATAAAGTGGGGAGTGAAAATCGAAAATAAATAAAGAAAAAGAAAAAAGAAAGAAGAAAAGAGAAAAGAAAGGACGAAAAAGAAAAAAAAGAAAAGAAATAAAGAAAGGAAGATAGAAAGAGGAAAAAGAAGGAAAAAAGAAAAAGGGAATGGAATGAATGATAAAAGAAAACCGAAAGAAAAAGACAAAAGGAGGACAAATGAAGAAAGAAAAATAAAAGAGAAAAAGAAAGAAAGAAGAAAAAGACAGAAGAAAAAGAAAGGAAGTAAAAGAAAGAAGGAAAGAAAGAAAGAAAGAAAAATAAAAAGAAAGACAGAAAAAGAAAGAAAGAAGAAATGGTAAACTGGCTGACATTCTTTAATGTCGTCTAGTGACGTAATTATGAAAACTGTTGGTGTCTGTCTGACGTCACAAACGAGGAACCCTATCGTTTTTAGTCAGAATTGCTTAGAGTGTTGCGAGGTGGGCCGCCTTTTCTTCTTCCCGATTACAGTGGGGGATCAGTGGCGACCCCACGCGGTTGGCTTCAAAAGAACTGATGCAGTTATGTTGGGTAATAGATTTCAAAACGGGGAAGGGAAAATGAGACAGGAAGACATTGACTGGGATGAGAGGAGATTTGGAATAAAAAGGTGAAAAAGCATGAAAAGATATCGGTTGTGGTGGTGGTGGTGGAATGATAATGAAATTCAAAAAGAAAATTATGAAGATGATAGAGAGAGAGAGAGAGAGAGAGAGAGAGAGAGAGAGGAAGAAGAAAGCAGAACTCAAAAGTGAGAGAAACTAGAAAGAAGTGATAGATAGATAGATAGATGACAGCGGGAGCTGAGTGAAAAGAAGAGCAGAGATAAAACTTGAGAAATTAAAGAGAAGAAAAAGAAAGAAAGATAGATAGATAGATAGTGAATGAAAGAAAAAGTAGAAGAATTTAGAGATAAAAGAAGAGAAAGAGAGAGAAAGAGAGAGAGAGAAAGATAAAGAGAGAGAGAGAAAATAAGAAATTGTGAGAGGCTAGTGAGAGTGAGACGAAAAGAAGGAGAGGGATATCTCATCAAGAAGCTATGATAATCAAGCTAGTCTCATAGACCATTACTACTGTGGTGATATCGATCCTTACCGAGTGCTTTACACTTGTGGCCTTGTACTAGATTAAGCTAAGGTTAGTAAATACTGAGAGAAAAGACAGAGATAGATAAGCTACAGAGAGAAAGTGGAGAGAGAGAAAGAACGATTAAAAGGAGATAAGCGGGAAGAATTGTGAAAGAGAGATGAATTAGAAAAACTTAGAAAGACTGAGTGAGAGAGAGAGAGAGAGAGAGAGAGAGAGAGAGAACAGAATGTGAGAGAAAAGAGATGAAAAGAGAGAGAAGTAATTAGGTGTGTGAAAGAGAAGAGAGAGAGAGAGAGAGAGAGAGAGAGAGAGAAAGCTGAGGAAGAGAGAAAAAAGACGAGAAGAGAGAGAGGTAATTAGGTGAGTGAAAGAGACGAGAAGAGGAGAGAGAGAGAGAGGGAGGGAGAAAAAGAGAAAGAGAGAGAGAGAGAGGGCAGATGAAGAGAAAAGAGATGAGCAGAGAGAGAGAGAGGGGTAATTTGGTGAGGGAAAGAGACGAGAAGAAAGGAGCAGAGAAGAGATAGAGAGAGAAAAAGAGAGAGCAGAGGGAGAAAGAAAAGAGACTGAGAGAGAGAGAGAGAGAAAAGAGACGAAAAGAGAGGTAATTAGGTGAGTGAAAGAGACTAGAAGAGAGAGAGTAGAGGGAGAGAGAAAAGAGACGAAAAGAGAGAGCAGTAATTAGGTGAGTGAAAGAGAAGAGAAGAGAGACAGAGACAGAGTATAGAAGAGTTGAGAGAAGAAAAAGAAGACGAAGATAAACGGTGGAATATGAATTGAGGTAAACAGTTTTCCGGGCGGGCTTTTCCATCAAGAGAACGGATAAACGCAGATCGGTTCCCAAAGGGGCGTTTTATTTGCTAGCATTTATTTTATCAAGTTATCAAATAACCGTAAAGACTACACACGTTCATGTTGATCTTTCTCTCTGTCTATATATACACATATATATCAGAACTTACAAAGAAAATAGAAACTTGAATGACTTGCCTTTAACAAAATGTCTACCTGAAGAGGATCTTGATAGCTGAAACACGCGTTGTCAAACTGATAAAATTAAATATAATAAATATTAAAACTTAAAGCATAATGCATCAATGGCCATACATATATATATATATATATATATATATATACATGTATGTGTACGTGCGTGTAAAAAATAATATATATATATACAAATATGCATTGACATTTGATTGTACGCATAAAAATATTGACCTTCTACACATACACACACACACACACACATATATATATAGGATGAGTAAATTATCGCCATTTTAAATTATTTTTGTGCATACGCTTGCTTATTTCAGCTTTTGTCTACTGTACAGCAAACTCGAGTCAGTTGGGTACTCTCTGAGAGGAAAGCAGCACTATGATGCAATTAATCCTTCCAGAAATTTAGAAACAGTGTGCAAGACATCTTGCATTCACAGCGAAAATCCAATGCGAAGGTTTCAAAGAATTTAGTTGTCAGTCAAAGGATTTGAAAAGAATTGGATGAGCGCAATGATGATTACAAAGGTACGTCAATTCGAAAGTCTCACATTAATAGCTCAAAGAACTCCCAAATTAGTTGGCGAGATCCAAGCGATGACTGAAAACGATCCCAACAAGTCAATCAAGTCCATAGCCATGAACATGAGAGTGTCTTAGTTTCTTCTCGGGCAGGTAGTGCATGAAGATATTCAGTAATTCTCATACAAGATAAGACACAGCCAATTTTTATCACAGGCCAAGAAGAACAAGAAAAAAGATTGTGCTGCAAAGCTTTTTAACAAGCCTAGCATCCTTTCCAAACGAAAATCTTTCGCTTTTCCTCTGATTGGAAAAAAGTTCTACCAAATGATGAACTCACAGAGCAACCATTGGCTTGCTCCATCCTCAAAAGATGATTCAATATTAATAAAAACGAAACACCCAGTCCTGCTCATCATTTTTGTGTTGATCACGAGAGATGATGACGGCAAGGATAAGAGCAGCATTTAGCAATTTAAACAAAGGGACTGTCGGAAAGACTTGCAAGAGATTCCCAAATCGTCTGGAGGCCGTGGTTGAAGCCAATGGTGATTTCTTTGATTAGATTTAATTTATAGCATTCCATGATATTTTCATGTAATTTTGCTAAATATATCTGATGAAGTGAGATATCAATGTTATTTTCGTTTCTGCTTAATTCAGACGCCAATTGACCCATTCCACTTAATATATATATATATATATATATATATATATATATATATATATATATATGCGCTTCATTGTAGCATAGTGTAATGGGTGTCAAACAAGTCTAGCAAAAGATTCCTATCGTGACGTAAATTCAATGTTTACTGGTTGCAGTGTGTTTGTAACCTAGATGCAGAGAAATCTATGATGAATCAATGAGTATTCAGTAAGTGTTTACTATGTGTCTATAGCCACACACTGATATAAACATACACAAAGATACGCCGACAGACATACAGTTCCCCTATATATATATACATATATATATATCAAGAAGCCTAGTCTACCTTATTATTATCCTGCTCTCAGATTATTGTCTATTTGTATCTCGTGTTACCATATTCCCAGAATTTCTCCTAATTCTATTGTGAAACAGAATCTGATTATCAATATATATATTTATAGAGTGGGGGAGAGAAAGAAAGAGAGCAAGTGGATTGAAGGCATGAACCAATTCAAAAATTACAGAATCACTCAAAGTTGTCTTCCCGTTAAGAGGTTTGGGAATTTGAAGATTCGTGGGAGAGTTTTAAAAAAATAACAGGCCTCAGTACAGCTAAAATCTGCTTGATTATTGGGGAAAGCTCTGGAATATTTTAGAAAATTTGCTGTCATTCGAATTCACAAGATATTCTTAGTATGACAATAATACACTCGAAATGAACAGATTCCTTAAGAAGCACACGTACCCAAATGCATGACCAAATGAAAGACCACATTGATCCTCCTCAAAGGAATAACTAGAGACCCATAACGTGCCTACCTATGATGTGGAAAATACTAACGGCACAAATAAGGGAAGAGATTTTATGACTCGCTCACAAGTCGTGGATTGTTCCCTGAGGAACAGAAAGGATGTCGCAAAGGATCCAAAGGCATAGGAAAGCTACTCTACATTGATCAGCACATCCTCAACGAGAGCAAGATGTGACGGAAAAATCTAGATTTGGCATTGATTGACTACAAAAAGACATATGATGTGGTCTCACAAAGCTGGATAATAAACTGCATCAAAATGTACAAAATATCAGATGAAGTTATAAACTTTATCGATAAAACCATGAAAACCTGGAGAGTGGAATTGACTGCAAGAGCGAAAAGCTTAGCTGAAGCGATTATCCAAAGAGGTATGTTCCAAGGAGATGCACTATCACCGTTACTATTTATAATAGCGATGATGCCACTCAACCACACACTCAGAAAATGCACAGCCGGATACAAACTTAGTAAATCGCATGAAAAGATCAATCACTTAATGTACATGGACGACATCAAACCTTTTGCAAAAAATGAAAAAGTATTGGAAACTCTAATATACGCCGAGAGAATATACAATTAGGACGAAGGGATGGAGTTTGGCATAGAAAATATGCTATGCTAATTATGAAAAGCGAGGAAACGACATCAGACAGACGGAATAGAACTAACAAATTAAGAAAAAATTAGAACGCTCGGAGAAAAGGAAACGTACAATTACTTGGGAATATTGGAAGCTAACATAATCAAACAAGTGGAAATGAAAGAAAAAAAAATAAAGAAAGAGTATCTTAGGAGAAGCAGAAGGCTACATGAGATAAAACTATGTAGCAGAAGTCTTATCAAAAGAATAAATACCTGGACTGTTCCCTTCGTTAGATATTCGGGACCATTCTTGAAATGGATCAGAGAAGAACTTAAACAAATGGAGCAAAGAACAAGAAAACTAATGACAATGCATAAGGTATATCATCCCAGAGATGACGTTGACAGACTATATGAGTTAAGAAAAGAAGGAGGAAGAGAACTTGTCAGTATTAAAGACAACGTTGACGCATAAGAATAATAACTTGAAGACAACATCGAAAAACGTGGAGGAGTATTGATTACAGCTACCAGAATAAATACTGACAACATGAAGACCAACAGAACGATTATGACCAGAAAACAAAAATCGGAAGAAAAACAACTGTATAGACGTTTTAAGCGACTGCTAAGCAACATCTCACACGAGAAAACGTGGATGTTGCTAAGTAAGGGAAACCTTAAGAGAGAAACGGAATCTTTTCTAATAGCAGAACAAAACAACGCCATAAGAAACAATCATATCAAAGCAAGAATAGATAAGACGCAACAGAACAGCAGGCGTAGGTTATGTGGTGATGGAGACGAAACCATCAATCACATAATAAGCAAACACTGCAAATTAGCATAGAAAGAGTATTTGACTAGATACGACTGGGTGGACAATTAAAAATTGACCATACGAACAAAAGGTATATGCACAAACCAGCATCTGTCCAGGAGAATGAAACGCACAAACTCCCATGAGATTTTGACATATAAACAGATCACTGAATCTCGGCCAGACGACCAGACCTTATAATAATAAAAAAAAGAGAACTTGCAGAATTGTGGACTTTGCTGTCTCGGCAGACCATAGAGTAAAATTGAAAGAAAGTGGAAAGAAGGATAAGTACCTAGACATTTGCTAGGAAATCGAAAAAACTGTGAAACATGTCAGTGATACCATTTGTAATTGGTGCTCTTGGTATAATCACCGAAGGATTAGTAAAAGGACTTGGAAATAATTGGATGAGTTTAGACCATACAAACAATTGCATTATTGAGATTGGCCAGAATATTGAGAAAAGTACATGAGACTTGAGATTTGTTGTCTCTCAAACTCTAATAAAAGACCATCAGCTAACGCTGACGTGAAAAACTCCCAAGGAATAATAATAATAATAATAATAATAATAATAATATTCACAAACCAGAATCTGCACTAGAAAATGAGACCCACAAATTTCTCTTGAAGTTTGAGATAGAAACGGACCATAGAAACCGAGCCAGAAAACTACATTTCGTGTTAATTAACAAGAAAAGAAATTGTCATGTAATGGATTTTGCCTTTTCACTGGACCACCGAATGAAAAGAAAAGAAAACGAAAAGATTGACAAATACTCGGATCTGACCAGAGAGCTGAAAAACCTATGGAACATGAAGGTGATGGTGAGACCAATTGTAGTTGGTGCCCTTGGAACGGTCTCTAAAGGCCTCGAAAAGAGCCCTAGGGAACTGGCGATCAAAGGATAAATCGAAATCATACAGACCACAGCACTGTTAAGATGACCTAGAATATTTAGAGTCCAAGAGAACTAAAGTGCTTTGTTGTCATTCAGACTTCAGTGAAAAGCAACCAGTTAAAACATAAAGTGAAAACTGATGTGAAGAAGAAACGAAGAAATAAAGAACTTGTCAGTGTATTTTTTGTTCTTGCAGATCAGAGAGTAAAAATAAGGCAAAGAAAAAACTTAGATGAATACCTGGATCTTGCCAGAGAGCTGAAAAAGGTCATGGAATATGAAGGTAATCAATCATAGTCGGAGATCTTGGAGTAATCATGAAGAACCTGAAGGAAAATGAGATTAGAGGAAGAATTGGGACCGTCGAGACTACAGCATAGTTGAGATCAGCTAGAATACTTGGAAGAGTCTTGGAGAGCAGAAGAAACTTGCTATGACGCGGATTTTAAGGAAAACCTCTTGTTACTATTGATGCAAAAGATTCGAAAAGACTTAAACAATAATAGCTGATCTCGCCATCATTTGAAGCCGATAGGGAAATCGTCTGTAGTCAGTTATAATGAACAGAGTAACTGATTTTGTTTCTTTCTTTCTCTCATGTTAAAGTAAACAGATATATAAATTTAGACAACGAATCTTATTCTGATTTAAACGTACGACTTGAAGATTAGCTCGGGAAAGAGTCTACCCACTAGGCCAGCATTCCTCCGCTTGGATAATATGGCAAAATCGACTTGTAATTACAAAATTAAGCAAAGCCTGCAGACAGGACACTGATGTTAAGTGGAAAGCCAGGGAGCGATACTTTTAATCTCAGGCAATTTTTGGTTATGTATTTTAGGCATTTTTTTCCTCGTTTCTTTTATCTTATTTCTGTTACTTGTTTTCCACTAAGTTGTATTAAGACGAAACAGTTGTCTGATTTTCTTAGATAAGGCATGTTCATAATTATTTTTTTGCGAGTCTTTCAGCTTATTTTTTTAAAAACTTTTTAATGCATTGCTAGGATCGTTTTTATATTCAACAGTTATAATACAAGAAAAATTATTCTAAAATCATTTCTTTTTCATAACTAATACGTACCTCGTAGCATCACAAAACCACTCGCTAATCTAGACTGTCAATCGTAAACGTACTTTAGTATTTATAGATGATGTCTTTCATGAATTCTAATGATACAAAACACTTTGTTCTGGTTTGAAAATGCAAATAAAACCTTAGACGTTTTGAAACAAAACTTTTTGTCTTTCATCCTTCTTAATGAGCTAAACTAATATGTCACTTTTACAGCATGTAAATACTTATTGGGTTATTAATTGCCGAATTCAAACTTTTTGCCATTAACTATATGGTTTCAAGTAACTATCAATTATAATCAATAATACATAAATATATGGTTTCAACTAACTATTTCTATTTAACAATCATAATTATTTTTTCAGTTATATTGCGTTAAATATGTATTTACCTAAAGCCTCCACAGGTGATACAAGTTCAATTTTTATGCATTGTACAACTGGTTTGAATTCAAAGTTTTTCTTCTCTCATAGCTTGACGGAGAATAGCTGGATTCATACTTTTTCCTAGGGTATTAGCGCTATGTAAAAATGCAAAAACTCATCGAACTCGAGTCACCGATTACATAACCGTTATATCAAGCGCGTCTCAATTATATAGTTCAAATATTCTTATCTAATACAAATAATATATACACAATTATGTAGTTTCACGTAACTATTCCAATTTAATAAAAAATTATAATTTGTTTGCACACAGTTATATAGATTCAACTCTTCCTATTTAATACAAAGAATCTTCAAATACATCTATTTGACTCGAACAAATCTGTTTGACTACCATGTACTTCTGCTCTGAATCAGAGTGGACGAAAGAGTAATGGTAATGAAGGGGTGACTCTACATTTCACAGTGTTTCAAAACTGGAGCCTCACAACTAGATGCAGTTATTCTCAGGACACCCCTTTTCGGAAAGAATATTATCCCTCTGCAGGCGATGCAGTCTGCGTATTTTAAGTTCTCCCGGCAAAGCTTTAAGCCGATATGTACAAGTCTCTCTATTACGTATAAGACACGAATAAACAAACTTCATTCTATCTTTCAAAGTCTGGCTTTTCAGTGCATTAGTAATGAGAAACGTCTGTCCAATAGTGTCGTTTTGCAAGTTTTTTTTGTTTGCTTTTCGCGCCACTTTTTCTTTTACGCGCCATTTTTCCCGCGACTTTTCTTTTTCTCTCATTTTCCTTTATTTTTGTATTTTTCCTTTTTGTATAACTGGATAGGCTCTTTCACTTCACCCACACAATATTTATCGAACCATAAGAAAATCAAGCCACAAACAGTCGTCCCTTTTGCAAGAGGAGATTCACATTTTCCGCTAGGTAGATTTTAGCTGTTTATGGAAGCCATGTTTTCGCGGGCGGATTGGATTAAACAAATATGTCATAAATTTAATTTGCTTTTATCATTGAATACAGAGTGATACTGACGTTAAAGGATAAAAATGCAGCGATAACCACAGCTATAGTCTGCCTAGGGCAATGTAAACCTTAGTCCGCTTCAAAGTATTCCTCTCTTATCTCAGCATAATTTCTATGTTTAAAGAATTGTTTGTAATATCCTTTTTCGGGACCATTATCAATTGCCTCGTAGGGTTATCGTTAATTTTATCAGCGCAATTGTGATTGCGATTTTAGCTTTGAGAAAAGCTAATCTGGGTTACTGTGCAATTCTGGCCCGCTTATAATTATTTTCTGTATACTTTCTATAGTAAATCGTACATAATGGAATTTTGTAATTAAACTATTTGCATTTCTTTACTATAGCAAGGAAATCTGAAATCCTTTCATGCTGTAGCCATGTAAGAACTACTGTATGGTTGTAGTATCTGTACTTGAACAAAACACATGAAGAAAAAGCTAAGTAAGAACTAACAAAGGATGCTGGGTGCCGTTTCGAGTAAATCCTGGAAGCAGTACATAACAAAACGATATGTGTATGGCTATTTACCTCGCATCTCGCAATCTTGAGAGAGAGAGAGAGAGAGAGAGGGAGGGAGAGAGGGAGAGAGAGAGAGAGAGGCCGAGTTGACGGCATGCCTTGATAATAATGGTAAATATGATAAAATTATCTCCAATGCATTTATATCTCTAACATTATAGCCTTAATCTGTATATTCTGTTATTCTTTAAGAACTATATGCATAGCTTTTTAGGGGGCGCGCTTAGCCTAACGATTATTACCGTAGGAAATGGAATCGACGATCCGAGTACAAATCTTGGACGAGGCTGCTTATGCTTCGCGCTTAAGCTTTTAGGAACGCATAAATCCCTTTCTTCTCCCACAGCTAAGGGTAAATATCAGGGAAAGCTGTGTTCTTTAAAATTGATGTGGCTCCCAGACTAGGAGAATTAGCATTAATTCTAGATCACTGTCAATCTCTTTTTTCCAAATGTATTTCTATATTAAGATCCTCAACAATGGTATTCTATTGTAAAATTATATATATATATATGCATTAGCAATATTTATAGGTTCTTATCGTTTCCCTATGGCATCATGATAATTAGATATAAAAGGACTGTAATGGGTCAGGAACCAATGGCAACATTACACATAGAAAAGTGCTAATATCTGTATAATGTACATGCATTGTTAACAATTTTACTCTAGAATAACACTGTAAATTGTTTTTACTATACTAATGTATTGTGAATAATTTTGTTATAGAAATGAATGGTAAATCAGTAATAAACTAATACTAGTGTTACTAACAGCGACTTATAAAGATATAATGTAAGTATATTGCTAATGTTTTACAACGAGAAAGCATTGTAAATGGTTTTAAAATGACTTGCAAATATTGTATAACAAATGATGAAAATGATTATTATCAATGGTCATGAATTAACGACAGTGATACTGACTGAGTATTTGTTTGATATTTTTAATGAATATACATTCCAATTAATTTTCCGCGCTCTCAGCGTCTGTATTACTTACAGAGGTGGTAAGGACCCCTTCAGAAGGGTGCTCTTGCTATGACACTAAACAGTAACATGTATGGTCCTGCCTATTGGTCAAATAGATCTATTTAAAAGTTATTAATATTAAATAGGAATACTTGAAACCTTATAACTATGTACGAATTATATATATCAAATTTCGGTATTGAATAAACCATGAGAAGTTGATCTATCGTTAAAAAATAAACCCAATCGAATTAAACCTTTGACTTTAGTTTGGGAAAACATTAGGATATTATTTTAACATAGAAATATATGGTAAATAATTTCAGTACGGGCAGGATGTGATACAAGGTCAATTTTTTAGCGGAGTAAAGCTGGCTTGAATTCAGAGTTTATCTTCTAGATTTATTATTATTTGAATGAAAAAAAGGTATTTGAAGGTATAATTGTCTACAAAGAATAATCATTAGTAGTAACCTGAAACCATATAATTGTCCACCCTGTCGGTTGAGGCTGTAAAATACGCCAACTGCGCATCAGCAGAAGTGCAAAGTACCTCCACCAACGAAGCTACCTGATGGTCGTGGATAGTGATCCGTAATGCTTCAGGACCGGATTCCGGTAGCTGAGCAGTCCGTGACCCGGCAATCGAAGTGGTCACGTGACCTACAACACTCCACTTTGGCTCTTACTGAGCTTGATGGGCAGTCGGAGAAGCTGGATCCGATCAGTTGGCTGGTCATGTCAAGCTCTTGCATCTCTATGATAGTCGCGACCGTGTTCTTCAAATTGAAAAATTGGTGTCGTTTAGAGGACCTACAAGGTGCAATCGACGATAGGAACGGATAGCAAAATAGAGTCAAAGGAATCAGTGCTATTAGGCCTACTTAATGATAAGAATAAGCATAATGTAAATAACTTTCATGATATGAAAGAATTCCAAATGATAGTTAGGGGGATAAGGGGGTTTATCCCTTTCTCGAGAGTATTAACCCGAAAGTGAACAGAATAGCGCGATTAGAGTTCAAACTCACTTACTTCGATGTCGCAGTCTAGTATGTTAGCTACTACGCTGTGGCACTTCTCTCATTATATGCATGGATAGCTCAAAATATATTGATAATGATTTTACAGTAAGGTTGAATTGGAAATAATCTAATTATGGAAATGCATTATAAACGATTTTATTATAGAATTACGTTTATAGAACTTGCTTGTTAGTGGTCTAGCATTAATGCGAGTGTTAATAAGAAAATAAAGACATTATATAGATAACACAAATTGATTGAAAATAATACTACAGTGGAAATGCTTTATAAATGATTTTATTATAGAATTGCATTAAGGAAAATCATTTGTCAGCGGTCTATAATTAATATAAGTATTAGTATCATCAGAATAAGGCAATTATATAGATCAAAAATAATTTGCACATTATTTTACAATATAGATGTATTATAAATTATTTTATTATAGAATTATGCAAAAGATTGTCTGTGTTTTAGCATCATTGCAAGTTTTACTGACAGAATAGGGCGATTATATGCATTATCTTTTAATGGAAGTGATGTCAATAAAAATAGTAAGATGAATTACTAGTTATTCTTATTCCCGTAACGAATATACGATTATATTACACACGATGGACGTCAAATTCATTTAGTCACGCAGTGTTATATATTACAATCAAATATGACAGCTTTCATGTCTTACGCGTCAAATTAATCGGTCAGGAATTCCTCCTTTTCTCTTTTTGATCGTACAACGAAAAGCATTCAAGAAGATATTTCTCAGGTGAAGATCCCAAGTACATGTTATATTCATTACGTCCCTTTCATATAGATATAGACGTTTACGATTGGCAGGTCGGATTAGATAGAAATTGGATCAGCTAACTCAGAATGATGACGTCATTGACGCTTATAATGACGTCATTAACCACTGTATCATTTTGCCAGGCTGCTTTATTAAGCTCTGAGATCTTTTCAAATTAGCTGGTTGCTATACTCTTCAAGCTGTTTCAGTGCGTCAAAGGTCATTTTATACACTGAATTATTTAAACTGTTTTTAAAATCCTTAACTTTTCAGTGATAAGAGCAGAACTCAGGTGGGAGCATAAGCAGAAAATTTTAATTCGAGATATCATCTAGCAGTGACAGTGTAAATAACAGCTATCTATCCCTTGGAATTGAACCAAGGCTAAATTCCAAAATTCCCCAGGGTGTTATAGAATAGAATACAATGGACATCTGCCTGATTGACATGGTACAAAGGCCGACTAATAAGAATCAAATTAAATAGAACAACTCGAATAAATCAGTTTAAAACAGGGCTATGAAACCTATGAGAGGTACTCAAGATTGCTCGCAAAAATATTTCATTGGTTGGTTGTATGTTAGGGCTTTTCAATCCTTGTGGGTTTATATTTATCATCCTCATCATCATATCATGCTGCGAGTATAGATTTCCCTGACTCTCCCTCTCCATTATTCTCTATCGTTCATTGCATTCGGCAGGTTCTCTAGACTACATTCTGTGACTGGACAGAGCTTTTGTAGATAAGTTCTAGCCGGCCACACCTGCTCGTCTGTGTGAAGGTGTCCACAGGAGAACGTCGCTTATGATGTCGCCCTTACTTCTCCAACAATGTCCCGCATGTCTTGTTCGTCTGATTTGAATGGTTTTAGAGGTGGGAGGTAGGTGGCCGAACAGCTGCTGTTTTGTAGGATGGTGCTTCCAAAATTTGTTCACTATGGCTCTTAGTATTATTGTGCAATTGCTGTCAAGCTTTTTTTCCATGCACTTAGTCAGTATCCATGTGGTGCATCCATATAGTAGTATGGACACGACCTCTGCTTGGAAAAAATTGCGTTTTACTTTATCGGATAGGCCTGATATTCATATGACCGATAGCCTATCGAGAGCTGACCATGCCTTTGTTTGCCGCGTATTGATGTCATTTTCAATGATGAGACGCTGCTCCCTGGGTAGGTGAATTTGTTCACCAGTTTTAAGGAGGTACCTGTAAAGGTGGAGATGTCTCTTGTTTGATTTTGATTGAAACATATGTACTCTGTTTTGTCCGCATTGATAGAGAGGTTTATACCACTTGCTGCCTTCTCTAGGCATAGCGAATAGTTTGTATGTAATGTTATCTTAAACAACCCAGAACTCATTTGTTTGCCCGCAGTTCCAAGTTTAGAAAATGATTACGTGTTTCTATTTGACCCACTCATCGGACCCTGAAAGTTACTACCACTCCGGGTCGGAGTAAACCTAATTGTAATGGCAATGAAAGGGTACATAGCAATATTTGAAACCATTTAACTGCGCAAGCGAATGAAAAATGTTGAATAGAATTACTAGTGTTAGAATGAAACTATTTACTATCCTGGATATGACACTAAATTGCATCTGATTGCGAGGCTCCAGTTATCCTTCATTATCATTACTTTCAGGTGTTGTAGTGCCTGTTAGGGTCCCGTCTATTGGTCGAACAGAACAGTTCAATATTTTACGAAGGTCATCTAGTTGATTGTTTAATTAATTCTAACGGCATGTCAATAAGTCTAGAACTTAGAGAATTGCATATGTTTATATTTACATTCTTTGAGTAATTTCTTCAGAAACTTTTTGCACATGATATCAGGTATTCCTACATAATACAAATAATTTGCTAACATATCTCTTTTATCCATAAATGGGACCCAAACAAGTACGAGCACTCTAGGTCAGTGTGGACTTGGGAGTAATGACAATGAAGGAGTACTCAACGCTCCACAGATCTCCAGACCTGGAGCTTTGCCATTAGATTCAGTTTAGTGTTACATTCAAGACACAACTTTTTGGGGAGTTGGTTAGGGGGTCTTAATCCTCTGCAGGGGATACAATTGGTGTATTGTAAGCCATGGTGACAAGCCTATCGAAATCGGATCGAAAAATAAACTCTTAAATTATTGGTGTTAATGAATATTGGGAAGATGTAATAAGAATTCAGGGTTATTTTAGCTTAATTAAGCTTTTATTTAACTTAATAAAAAGGTATAACAGTTGTAAAATGGTGTATCGTACCTATGCAGAAAAAGACGACAGTGGAGGTAATCGGTTGTTGTATCACATAAGGTATCTTAGTAAACGGGTCTAGCGAAATTCATCAGATTATTTTTTACTTTAGATGCGTCGATGATATTATTGAACATTTGTGAACAAATTAAAATTTATAAAGACAACTTGAAGTTCATGGTAAAAAATGCCTTTGATCTTGATTCAGAGCGAAAGACCCTAAGAACCTACGTTTTAAACAAGAAGTTGCGTTCGTTAATGTGTTTTATTTTTAAGATACATGTTCTTAAGAGTATTTTAATGAGTTTACAGATTATAAAGTTATGTAAAAAAAAGAAAAAAAATTCAAAAAATTAACAAAAAAATGTTTGTTGGTTTAAGCAGAGTGTGTGGTAATAAGACACATTAAATGGATAGGAAATATGGCGCCACGATTGATGAAAACTTTCAGCAAAAATAAATAAATAAATAAATAATCTTTTTCTTTTCTTTTTTTTTACTCCTGTAGGCAAATATCAAAGTTTGCACCTTCACACTCCTTTTTTATGCTCTCAAGTGTGGTCGATTATTATTATTATTATTATTATTATTATTATTATTATCTCTTTTATCTAATCTGTTTGTTTATTTGTTCGTCTCCCACCGAATTTCTTAGATGTCTACAAATTGTTTATCGTGCAGTTCCGGGTCGTTTTCAACTTGTTTTGACGATGAACGGGAGAGAAGATAAAAAAGACAAAGAAAAGTAAACTTATAATTCGGTATTTCTTTCTTTCTTTCTTTCTTTCCCTATAATTCTGACTTCTTTTTTCCCCTTTCTGTCTCCCTTTTCTCTTCAGAACTGTCTAATACTCTTTCCCTTTTTTTGTGCGTTTTTAAAATCTTTTCCTCGGGCCCTATGTATATTTTGTTTCTTTATTTGTTTCTTTGTTTTTTTTCTTCTTTTCCTACAATTCTGACTTTTTTCCCTTTTTTATCTCTGTTTTTTTTATACAGAACAGTCTAGTTCTCTTTTCCTTTCCTTTTTTTCCTGTTCTTGATTAATCTTGAGGCCCTTGATACATTTTGTTTGTTACTTTTCTTTCTTTCTTTCTTTCTTTTTTCTCAGTTATTTCGTTTTGTTTCCTTTTTTTCTTCCATTTCTATCTTTTTTACATCTTAGTTCCTTTCGAGTTCTTTCTTTCTTTCTTTCTTTCTTTCTTTCTAAGTTTGGCTTCTTTTTTTGTTTTTGCTCTTTCTCTTTTTATTCAGAACGGTTTAATTCTATTTTCCATTCCTTTTTCTTTTGTTCGTGATTATACTTGAGACTCTATGTATTTTTTCTTTCTTGTTTTATTTTGTTAGTTTCTTCCTGTTTATTTCGTTTCGTTTGTCCTTTTTCTTCGTTATTTTGTTTTAACGTCTTGCTTTCTTTTCTTTTTATTCTTAGTTTCTTTCGCATATTTTTCCTTTTAGTCTCGTTTTTCTATCTTTTTTTACGGGATTTTATCAATCACCACTTTCTTTCCTTTTACTTCTTTTGCGCTTTTTTATAGTTAGTATCTATCTATCTATCTATCTATCTATCTATCTATCTATCTATCTATCCTTTCCACACAATTATGTTTTCTTCTCGTCTAAAACCGTAGCAGCGATAATGATTCTCTACAGAATCACCAAAGTGAAAGTACGTTCACCAGATGGAGACACGGAATACTTCGACATTGTTGCAGGAGTACTACAAGGAGACACGCTAGCCCCGTACCTCTTTATCATCTGTCTAGACTACGTGCTTAGAACTTCGATCGACAAAATCAGAGAAAATGGCTTCGAGCTGACTAAGAAAATAAGCAAAAGGTACCCCGCAAAAACAATCACAGACGCCGACTACGCTGATGACTTGGCGTTACTGGCGAATACGCCTAATCAAGCAGAGACACTACTGCATAGTCTGGAACGAGCCGCAGCTGGCATTGGCCTCCATGTCAATGCACACAAAACTGAATATATGTGTTACAACCAAATGGGCAACATTGCCACACTAGACGGAGCCTCTCTGAAACTAGTAGACAAATTCACCTACCTAGGAAGTAGCGTCTCATCAACCGAAAAAGACATCGACACACGACTGACGAAGGCATGGACGGCTATCGATAGGCTCTCGATCATATGGAAATCAGACCTAACCGATAAAATGAAACGCAGTTTCTTCCAGGCAGCGGTTGTGTTGATACTGCTATATAGATGCACTACATGGACGCTAACTAAACGACTGGAGAAGAAACTAGACGGCAATTACACAAGAATGTTGAGAGCAGTATTGAACAAGTTCTGGCGACAACACCCCACGAGACACCAACTATACGGACACTTGCCCCCCCCCATCACGAAAACTATACAAGTTAGACGAACCAGACACGCGGGACACTGCTGGAGAAGCAAGGACGAGCTCATAAGTGATGTACTCCTATGGACCCCCACATATGGCCGTGCAAAAGCAGGACGACCAGCTCGAACGTACATACAGCAACTATGTGAGGACATAGGATGTAACCCTGAAGACCTGCCGGAGGCGATGAATGATAGGGAGAAGTGTCGAGAGAGGGTCAGGGATATCCGTGCTGGCGGCTCGACATGATGATGATGAAATTTAAACAAGTTTCAGTAATATTCTTAATAGACAAAACTACTAAAATCAATGCATTGTTCTATAAAGAAAAAACTACAAAATAGATTTTTATAGGCCGATGAATCATATAATAACTAAAACATTTGACAAGAAAAATTAAAATAAAAAAGGTCGACGAAGCTGTATTATAGGAATACATTTGATCTGTAAAAGTAATTAACATTTATATGACGCACTAATCGACTTAGTAACGATAATATACGTAGGAGTTTTCTTAGTTTTTTCATGTGTAGATTTTAAGATTTCCGATTTAGCACTGGAGATGTATTATACGAAGTTTAATATGTTGACACGGAATCCTTAAATTTTCTCGTGTTTGAAAAGTTTAAAATTCAAACCAAAGGATGGTAACTGCTACTCATCTTCTATAATATAGATAATGTCTAGAGTTCTAGACTGTAGTTCCCACCTTTAAACATTATAACGTTATTATAGAATTTGCGCACTTTATTATAGAAATTGTGCATTTTATTATGGAAGTCTTGAGCTGTAGACTACTGTTTGATTTCTAGACTTCATCTAAACATTCCAATGCCAATTCTTAATACTTTATGATCATGGTCCAGTCGGCTGGGGCTGCAGAATACACACACTTCACCTTTGTTGAGGAATAAGACTCCCCCAACAAGTGTTCTGGATATGAAATTAAATAATCTGATGGAAAGGCTCTAGTAATGCTTGAGCTTTGGGGAGTGCGGAGTACTCCTTTATTGACATCGCTCCCAAGTCCACTATGGCCGGGAGTGGTAGCACCTGATAGAGTCCTATTTATGGGTTAAATAGAACTAAGCAGTGTACTTATGCTAAACGGAATTGTTTGAAATAGAACTGGTTATATGTATAAAATTAATTTGGCATAAATAATCCTCAATGGTTGATATACCATAAAACCAAACCAAACTAATATCCATTCTGATAAGCAGTTTTGATACATTTTGGTTGGAGATATTGACACGAAGAGAAACAGTAACACAGTCACTGATAACTACTTTGTCAATGACAGAAAATGGTCGGATGAAGAAGGAGAAACCAAAAATGATTCCCGCCGAAAGTTCCTGGACATCGATCTCTCAGTTCAGTTTCTAAAAACGTGGAAGTTGGTAAAATGAAGAAAATGGATCTCATCATGAGAGGTGGTTTCTTTTTTTCTAGTAGGAGTCGACTCTACTCTTGACTTTGGGTATAGTTTCCGCAGCATCAGAGTGGCTAACGTGCTGGATTGTGACATTTCAGTAAACTAGTTTGAACTCCAGTCCTGGTATTACTTTCACTTTCTGACAAAACCCTTTGAAAATATATGATTCTACCCCTTGCTATTAGTTAAATAGTACCTCTACTGTTCTTCAAAGATGGATTCGACATTAAATAATCTTCGAAGGTTGATATACCATTAAATAAAGAAATCGAAAGTGAAAAATAATCTTAGAATTGTTTCTCGCTCTTCGTACACGCCAACGTTTGTCTCCTCCTACCCCAGCTACCAGAGAGAGAGAGAGAGAGAGAGAGAGAGAGAATCGAGAAACTTATCTTCTTTTATTTGGTGTCCTAGAACGCTCAACCCCCTCTAGAGCATTGTCCGGTCAGTCCTCACCACCTGACCGTATCCACTGATTTCGCAAGTCTTGGTAAGCTGCTGTTTTTAGTTCGAAATCTATCGTTTCTTGTTGCATCTAGCGTACTGGAAGAGATGTTGAACTTTATCAATTTGTTGATAATGGTTCTCATCATACCTCGATACCTCTTACAATCGTATAGAATGCTGTCTTGGCCAGGATTTGAACTCGTCGTCTTTATTTTACACGTTAAATATAGACTGATGATTAAAATTAATTCTTTAAAACACCCAAACATTTCCAAACGTCGCTACAAACCATTTAGCAAACCTATAAATTTTAGGATACGGATCGATTTTCAGAAACCGGTCATAAATTCAACTTCAGAAGCTTCTCAATTTATATCGTAAAACGAATGGTTATGTTAGAAGGCTTATGACGAACGTGATCGTAAGCATTTTCAGAAGTTTATTTCAAATTAAAAAAAAAGATATATGTATATATATATATATATATATATATATATGTATGTTGAACAAAAATGGTAAGGTAAATAGGAATATTTCTTTGTGTTATCTATTTTTTGATTATGCTCAACTTATTACTACCGTAAGTCATCTCGTCAGGAGAAATGTTTTTTTTTTTATGAAAAAAAAGGCTTTTCTAGAAAGTTTTCAAAATAGTTTTAAATAGTTGATTTACTATGAATAAATTGACAAAATTGAAACAATGACGCAGTAAATCCATTCGTTGAAAGAAATTTTTTTATAGTATCCAAGTATCTTTAACTGATCTTTTTATGGTCTCTGCTATCTTGTACACCTGGTACTGTGCTCTCCATTTAGGAGATATATGTTTAGTTTGGGCGTGAAGTTTCAAATTTGCCATGACAGCTTGGTTTATGTAATTAGGGGCTTATGTGCCACCCGAAAGCTGACGGGTGAGTCCTCGTGGCGTAATGGTGAACGTCTAGGACAGCAGCATCGAATTAAGCAAGTTAGACAGGTTAAAATGGCGTTAAAATCAATCAATCAATCAACAAATAATCTTTTTTGCCTTGTGCCACTTTACGGAAAATTTAATAGCTATCGAGAATTGAATATAACGGAGAAAAATATTCATTTAAAAAAACAACAACAAAAAAAACAAACAAAAAACACAAAAAACAGAAACAAAAAAGAAAAAATGAAAATTAAAGAAAGGAACAGGAAAGCATAAAATTAGTAAAAGAAAATAGATTTTTTTAGCATTCTGAATGATACTGGAAAAATCATGATTGTTTTTCTAGTTTCGGTTCCTTTCTTAACTGGAATACAAACCCTCATGGGTTATTTAATGTCAAAACCATCCTTGTAAAAGATCAGTACTAGAACAATTTAATCCATAACGGAGGCGGATTGAAATTGAGAGGGTTCTTATTTCTTCGCGAAGATATTAGTCCGAAAGTGAACATAATAGACAGACTCGAGTTCGAACTCGCTTACTACAATGTCACAGTCCAGCACTTTAGCCTTTTCGCCACGGCAATCGCCGTGATTGTTTTTCTGTTGATGCCTATCTTCGAATAACGCATTTAACTTTTTTCTATCATTTTTTTTTTCAATTTGTATTTCTTGTTTTCGCTTTTCTAAAAACTATGATTAAATTTAGTCCGGTGCCTTAAGGTGTTGATACCCACAGGTTAAAAAAGAAGAAAGAAAAAAAGGAAAGAAAAAATGATTTAATGACAGATGTAATTTTCTTTCCATTCCTTCATTAGAACTACTACTTCCGGTGGCATCTGCCCTAACAGGAAGCGTCTCTCTTTTCTTTTTCTATTGCATTATTAGCCGTTGCTACTTTTCTTTCTTCGCATGTCAAGGTGATTTCGTGGCTTGTTTACCGGTTTGCTTGCATTCCTCCCACAACGAATTTCTCTCGCCAAATTAGCCAGTAGGCAAAGACAGATTGTCGCTCTTATATTAGAACATTATATTTTCAAGTGTCTTGTTTATTTAAAAAAACTTACTCATTCGAAAGAATGGCAAGATGGCCATAATATAGAGCAAATAACAGTTACAGTTCTCGCAGAAGTTAAGCAAAACTTTCTTTGCCTATTTCACCGTGGGTAAACTAATTGCTAATTACAAAGAGGTGCAAAGAAATACTCGAATCAACATTTTTCAAGAATCAGAAAATCCTGCATCTTTACATGCATGTCTTTCCAGAAATATTGAAAAAAATCCATCCATTCATTTTACTGTCGTATTATTCTTAGGTATTGATTTCACCCCAGTGTTTGACTCAACCCCTTCGCTAGAATATGACAAAAAGTCAATTTTAAAGCAAAGTTCACCTGGTCTTAATGCCGAGTTTTCTTCTTCTAGATTGGTTGCCAAACCAAAGTTAAAGAACCTAGTCTGTTCTAAAACTCATCCATAGCAAGAGTGAGAATTGTCGGATTCATGTCTTTCCCAAGGGTATGAAATGAGAACTACCTCATCCAGGATTAGAACTCCGATCACCGATTCCATTTTCTACGATTATATTCATTATGCCGATATACTTGTAGACATCTTTGTGGGCCAGCATGTCAGGTATGGCGTTGAGGTTTCTCCGGCAAGTAAGTTGACTAGTTTTCAATTCAGAGCACTTTTTTTTATCTTAGACAATTTTTCTTACCTACAATGCTTGAGTTTTCAAGTTTGCTTTTGTTTTGTTTTCTGTTTAATTGCATATCACCCTTCGTAGGTTATTTAATACCAAAGTCATGATTGTAGAACAACAGTAGTGGTGCTTATTTCCCCCATAGTCGGAAGGAATGAGGGTGTTCATGCCTTTTCCAAAATTTTTAGACCAAAAGTGAACGTAATAGCTCAGATAGAGTTCGAACTTATGACGATATCACATGCCAGCATTTTAGCCATGACGTCACAGAAACTCCCTCAGTTGGTTTTCAAATTTTTTTACCCGATTTGGAAATCTGGTGCAACACAACCTCTTTTCGTGTTCGTCTTATATGGCCTCATGCGATACAAAGTTAAATTTAATTGCTATCAAGGATAAAATATAAAGTGAATAAAATATATTGCTAAAATTTAATTTTGTTATAAGAAAGAACAATAGTTGTCATTTTGTTTTTATAGACACTGTTTTCAAGATTATCATCAAAATATCATGAAAATGTTGGCCTCACGAATTATACACTCCTGAAGTCTCACCCTTAAGTGCTCTATTGTTCGCTTTGTCATCTTTAGGAGTTGAAACGTAAAATAAATAAATGAAGATAAACATAGATCCTGTTCAAAATTTACTTTTACGATAAGAAAGAACCTTATTTGTCAATTTCTGTTGTTAATGTCATCATTTCACCCAAATACTTGACTTCACTGCAGAAACCTCACCCTAAAATTATGTAGTGCTCGCTTAGTCATTGCCTCTGGTATTACTGCAATATGTATTGAGGGTAGAAGAGAGGAACCAATGTTTTTCTCAAAGGTATTAGGGCGAAATGAAAAAAGCCTTGACAAAGATTTGATCTCGACTTACAACGATAATTCTTACATTACTCAATCCTGTTGTTCTGTTATAAAAGGATTTAAGGACATCATGTTGTGATGTAAAGGTTTGCAAAAGAATCTTGCAGACCCACAAGAAGCGAGTTTGATCCTCACTAGGTGCGCTATATTTCTGGTTACATCAAACTAATTTAAATTTGAATAACTACACACATTAATTTCATTGAATAATTTTTGTTTTCCATTAAAAATGGTTTATAGCACCGACATATAAGATTTTTAAAATAAAGTTTCGTCTATTTCATTGAAGTAGCTCTCAAGTTTGGAATGGCATTAAATAAAAAAGACAACTCGAATCCTGTTTAAAATTTAATTTTACTATAAGAAAGAAATATATTTACTCTTATGTTTTTATTGTCATTTTGTTTTCAGGATTATATCGTCGAAATGCTTGTTCTCACAAATGGGCTAGGGCTGTAAATTATACACCGACAGCATCTCAGCAGAGAGGTAAGACTCCCGCAACGAGTGTCCTGGATATGACATTGAACAATCTGATGGTGAGGCTCCAGTAATGCTAAAGCTTTAGGAAATGCGGAGTACACCTTCATGGCGATCGTTCCCAGGTCCAATTTGGCCCGGAATGGTAGCACATGAAAGGGTCATATCTTTGGGTTAAATAGAAGTATTCAAGATTTAAACTGTACTTATGCTAAACTGAATTATTTGAAATAGAACTGTTTGACATTTAACTATGTGTAAACAAAAAACTGTGTACTTATGCTGAACTGAATTGTTTGAAATAGAACAGTTCTGATATTAAAACTGTGTACTTATGGTAAACTTAATTGTTTAAAATAGAACTGTTAATATGAATAAAATGGATTTGGTATTAAATAACCAACAATGGCGGATATGCCATAAAACCAAACCAAACCAAACCAATTTGCACTTTCCTGAAGTCCTGCAGCACTTAACAAGTTATCGCCTCGAGTACTGCTGAAATTTTGTGACAAATAAAACTTTTCAGTCTCTAAATTGTCTACAGCTTACGTTTCAAGAGTTGAGTTTTAGATTGGTTTGATTTTCTGGCATATCAACAATTAGTTGTTCGAATTTTTGAGACGAAGATTGATGATTTTTATCGTTCAGGTTTTTCGGACTACTGGCTTCATCGGTATTATTACATTCACAACGTTTCGGTCGATATGTCCTCCGGTCTTCTTCAGGTGTTTCTTGTCGAACTCAGGAGCCTTGTTCTGATTCTGTTAATCATAACCGGGTGCTATGTATTCCTGTATTGTTACTCGCCTACGATCAGTATTGAACCTGCAACCTCCAGATGATCGTCTCTTTAGAAGCTTAGAGATTGGTTCAATCCTAAATACATCGGGCCTCGTCGACATTCTCCAAAAAAGAGACGCCTCAGACGTCGGGCGATGAACCTAGCCCTGCCGAGGCCAAAGGAGAGTCGGTTTAGCTACGTGACACGACCAACAAACCAAAGATAGCAATACTGGTTACTAGATATTTAATCAGTTCCCCACAAGTACCAAAATGTGGCACAAAGCATTTTCAACGTGTGAGCTGGGTACAAGGCAATAGACTACACACACCCAGTGGCTCCAAAAATGTCTTGGACTTCGTTGGGATTCTACTAAGAAAGGGGCGATGAACCAAGCATTGCTGAAGCAGGTCCTTGTCGGAGTGGACGCTCCCCCAGAGGCCCAAGGAGGCTTTGTGATACGAGTTCTGAGCTTCCCCAGTACGCATGTCCAGCGACCTCCACCGGCACAAGGCCTTTTTAACGTTGAGCGGGAGTTGGGCCGTAGCCAAAACACGCTTGACAGCTCCAAAAAGGAACTTCCACAGCATGCGTGCCAGGCGTTTTCGACCGACTGTCGTTAGACTAGCTCTAGACTACTAAATATTTGTCTGGTATCCGACAAGTACTAAAGAGTGGCATAAGACCTTTTTAACGGTCGAGCCTCCAACAATGCTTTGAGCCACGTCAGCATTCCCTTTAAAATGTGCCTCGGGTGCCAGGATATAAAGCCCTGCCGAAGCTGGGGACACCTCCCTGAGGCCCAAGGAGTGACGGTCTCGGCTACGGGGCACGTGTGCTAGGCTTTCCCAGCATGAATGAAATTCTTTTTTTAACGTGGGAGCTGGGCGCAGGGCAAAACCGAGAGTGATCCGGCTTCTCCAATAATGCCTTGAACCCCGTTGGCATTCCTTTAAAAAGGGCAACCTGATGCATCAGGTGATAAACCAAGCCCACCCAAAGCAGATGAGAGTTTGAGTGGACGTTCCCCTGAGGCCCAAGGAGTGTCTTAGTCACGTGACACAAATGCTGGGCTTCCCCGGTATCCATGTCAGCCGGCTTCGACTGCATGACTAGAACAAGATTAACAACTGGTATTTGTCGATAGCCCCACATATGTGCGAGTTTGACACAAGATCTTTTTATTGTGGGCATCAGGCGCAGGTCCGTAGCCCACATTCGCCCGGGGGTTCCCAAAAATGCCTTGAACTCCGTCGGCATTCCCCTGAAAAGGGGCGCCTTCGGCGCCAGGCGATAAACCTAGCCTTTCCGGAGAGAGTTAGAGCCTGCGAGGACGGTTGCTTGAAGCTCGAGGTGTATGACAGTGTGTCGGTCGTATGACGCGAATACTGGGCTTCTTCGACACCCATGTCAGGTACTTTCGCGATTAGCGCAAATTAGTTACTGCCGCTCACCTTGCCTCGTCTGAATCATTTATGTTTTTCTGTGGACGAGTCAATAAAGATGAAGACAATAGTCCGAAAACTCTTACTGATAAAAATCATCTCATAAAACTTCTTGTAATGCTTCTGAAATACGCGTGAAAAACAATGACGACATTATTTACGAAAGATCTTCATATTTCTTGAACGCCTTGTTTTATCGCCAGTCAAACTTTAAAAGTGATTTCCCAGGTTGAATCATTTCTATGCCCAGATAAACAGGGGACATCTGAGAAAGGCCGGATGATACAGCGGCCAAAACGTTGTGAAAAAAACAATAAAGACGAAGACAATAGTCCGCAAAAACTCTTACTGATAAAAATCATCAAGCTTCGTCTCAGAAATTTAGACATCCAGCTTTCTTGTTGGGAAAATATTCTTCTTTACAGCAATACTGTTACCAGTTCTATTGAAGGGATAAAAGAAATATTCAGAGGCAGATCAAGGAACAGTTGTCGGAGTGACTGTGAATAAATAAATATAAATAAAATGAAAGATTCTGTCGTAAAAATATAAATCCATTCACTCCGGTACTACTAAAATACACTTGTCAAAATCGACGAAGTTGCATAAAGCTTTCACATTTTCTTATTCTTTACTAAGAAAAAAAAATAAGAAAAATAAAAAACAAATAAGAAAATGACTTCAAATTTCGTTAAACAAAGTAATGATGAAAACAAATTCAGCAGTGGTGTCCCACAGATCCATTGCTACTGAATAACGAGTTCGACCCACATTGGACGCTCCATATTTGTGGTCTTGTGCAAAATCAGTTAATTTTTAAAGACTTACGGTGAAGTGATGTTGAAAGCACCGGTTCCCACTAGATCACCGAAGTTAGGTAGCGACAAACCTGTTCCATACTTAGATGGGTGACTACTAAAACAATGGTAGGTATTGCTAGTAAACTGGTCTGTGAGCCATATTTAAGCAAGCTTTATTAACAATATTTCAATATACCGAAGTGTAACTGCTCAGAGTACCACGGATTCTTAACATGTCTTTTTTTTTCAACACTAGAGGTAAATAAGAGTTCGACAGATTTAATTAAAGCATACAAGTCACAGCGTGTGGATTTACTAGTTTGCATATACAACTTCCATTATAAGATGAGATCGTTGGATCATGTAAACTAGTTGTCATATATATTGGATCAGGCCGAATATCTGATTGGGTGTTGTTAAAGGAAAGATATCTCTCCTAACGAATGATTAACTCTTAAGAGAAACAAGGTTGGAACAGATAACAAGATGACAGTCTCGTGCAGAGATGGTCAGCGTTAATCCATCAAAATCCTACTGTACAACGGTCGGTGAGAAAATAAAAAAGAATAGTGTTGTATTTAAAATATATTCAACTGTTTTGTGTTTTTTTTTTTTTTTTTTTTTTGCTTATATTTTGTTGTATCAAAATACTTAGGATATTACAGGTGTGATCATCAAGAGTGCTGTGTCGTTCACATAAATAAATAAGTAAATGAATCATACAGATCATTTAAATGGACGAACGATCTGGCTCTTACTGAAAAAATCCGGATATTTTCAGTGTCGTTAACGACGCATATTTCCATAAACGAAAATACTTGAAAACAATTATATTTTAAACAATTCATTTTTTGAAAATACTGAATTCTAAAATATCCTTTGTAAAATACGTTATGAGATTTCTTTAGGGAAAAGAAAAGATTATTTAATAAAAATAAAAATGTAGGTTTAAAAGGGAATATTGAAAGAGTAAAAAATAGAATGCAATGCCTGAAATTTATTCTTATCGATGGTCACAGATTTTTAATGAATGAAATAAAAAGATTAAATAATTATCCGCTCTGACCGAAGAGATCCAGATCTTTACTTGTTAAGTTAGTTTTGATGTTGCCACCAGTCAATACTGAAAGAAACTATTGGGATGGATGTTATTTCCTGATTCAATATTCAATTCATAATTTCAGTATTTTGCCAGAAATGTTCGTCTTGAAACCGAAAACATAAAAAACCCAACCCTTCTCATCATCGCATCCACTGAGTGTAAGTTATTTATGTTATGATTTAATTAGTTATTTTCTCATTTAATTTTCAATTAATTCATTTGGAGATTAATGGAAATCAAATTTAGTTGCAAGGTGTGCATCAAGTAAAAAGTTTGAAAAGCCCTGGAATACATTATTGAGTATATTATCAAGCAAATATAACATATTAAATAAAGATCAGAAATACAATTACATTCTAAAAATAACAATTAACAGCGTGAATATGACATCAACCTCTTGTAGTGATGTTGAAGTTGTGTACCATGGCACAATAGGGTATCATTATTTATCTCTCAAGTCTGCAGTGATAATTTTGAAAATACGCCTATTTAAAACTTTGAATATATATATGGTATTAAGTTTATATTTATATTGATATCGCTTATTTATTTGTTTTGTTAAAACGAGATCATTGTGAAAGAACAAACTTATTTCATTGTGATTCACTAATCAAGAAATGAATTTAATCATGATCTGTGGTTCTGAATGCCAGAATTTTGGAAAATTTGTTTTTCTATGGAATGAAATCATTAAATGAAAACAAAACTAGCATTACTTACTGGTCATAAGTATTTGAACGAAAATAATATCTGTCATGTTAACTCAGGTTAGTTACCCATCCAGCACATCCAGGGCTCATCTGACGTTCGCACTGATTGAGTGCTTTTAAGTTGATTGTCTGGTCTCGGGGCGCCTTCCACCCAAGCAATACCTACTTAGCAGCCTGAGTTTATAACCTAGAACCTAAGGAGCCCCTAAAGGGGGATGCGAAATAGACCAGGCATTTTTATGATAACCTTGCATGAGTCTCAGTACGTCTGTGTTCCTTCACTATAAAATGAACTTGTGTCAAATCTGACGATGTGAAGTCAGATAAATCCTGTAAGACTTCTGAGTCAAAGGAATCTAAATTGACTTACTAGTTTGGCTCCTCTTCAAAATAGCAATGGGATTTTACAATTTTAGTTACCTTGATCGATTATATATCAAATAAAGTAATAAATAATTTGAATTATATAACAATATAATTCATAAAATATAAATCATAAAAACATCAGTACCTAGTACTTTGTATTTTCATTTACTCAGCCCCTTAACCACGAGCAGGACATGACATAAGGTCAGTTTTTAAGCGAGTTATAACAGGTTTGAATTCAGTTTTCTTAATTCTAGACTGGTTGCCATGGCATGATTAAAGTGCCTCGTCTGCTCTACTATTTACCCATAGCTACAAGGAGAATAGATACATACCTATCCCAAGGATAGCTTTATGTAAAATGCAAGCAGCCTCAGCCAGTATTTGAACTCTGGTCACCTCGTTCATTTCCCTACAACGATAACCGTTACACAACGAGCGTCTTCTTACACAGTATGTTCATTATCATAAGTACGAATAACACTTTCGTCCGAAATATGTTAACCAAATGAAAAGAATGATAGCTGTATGTCCAATATAGAATTTGATATTTGGGTATCATAACGGCCACAGTCCCTCCGAAGAAAAAAAAATTCGTAAATGACATTGATGGATTTTTAAGGTAAACATTAGTGATTCGATATTTTAATTTTTCATGGCAAAATGTGTGTGCTTGTGTGTCTATGTTTGGGTGAGTAAATCCCTAGAATACATTGAGTAGTTACATAATTCTAAAAATAACTAAGTTAAGGAATAAATTAAAAACGCAGCTGGTTAGAAGTCGCATCAGTTACCAAGTCTGGTCGTTAGTAAATCTTCTTTTGCAAATTTCGTTATTTTTGGTAATTACGCTCATCAAATAATTAGAGCTGAGCTCCGATGATCAAAATATCGAGTTGTAACTTTCATTCCTATCAGAAAAAGAAATAACCAAGAATAGTTTAGATTTATTTACCAGACAAATCAGAGAGAAATTAGAATAATTGATGCTTTTGCGTGATTTATGATTCACCTCAGGATAATTAGTAAAGAGTTTGGCTCAACGTCAGAGAATCTTGAATCAACCATATTATTCATTCCTCCGAAGATCCCGGCTTAATTGAGTTTTTGAGAAACTTATCAGTTCATTAACCCCCTACCCCAGAAAAAAAACCCACAAACAAACAACAACTACACTGAAGATTTTGTAGTCTTAGATCCTGGGAAAGTTTAAGGAATTAAAATGTTTGTACAGACAGTGCATTTTATGAAGTTTACGATAATTTATGAAGGCTTGGTTCAAGCGAATCATTCGAAAACATTCGATTCTACCAAGTGTAGGTCATGTCTTTTATCCCGCATGCAGATCGTACTCAGTTTATTTTATTCAATTTTAAATCCTTGGAGAAGACTTTACTTAGTTGAATGGTAAGATAACGTAGATAATTTGTCTGAACACATACAAAATAATCATTAAAAAACACATAATACTATAAAAATTAAAATAATTATTTCATTTCAGACTAGACAAAAGACTTCTTTATTATCTATGTGAGGGCAAACATTTTAAGTGCATTTCTTTTGTTATAGCCTGTGTAAGGTGGGTAGTAGTAATTAGGCTTTGGAAATGAAATGGTCGAGAGATCTTTAACGAATAAGAAATAACAGGAACACAGAAATACTGGAAACAAAATAAGTGACTTTTATTTTTTGTTCTATGTGTTATAGTGAAGTGTGTGTGTGTGTGTGTGAGAGAGAGAGAGAGAGAGAGAGACAGAGACAGAGACAGAGACAGAGTCCTTAGATTGCAATTATTTTGGTGTCGGAAGCAACTTTCCATAACAGTTCTTTGTGAGTATAGGCGCTTGTACATAAAGAAAACTGAAAATAGAAATCACTCGAATATTTTGTCTTTCTTTTTAGTGGAGCTGGATTCTCATGTATTTTGAGGTCTAGTCGTCGGATAAGTTCTTTGTAGCAGCCTTTGCTTTCTCTTCTCTTGGTAATTGTTTGGTATCCCACCATATCACAGTGTGACACAAGGCCTTTTTAACGTGTAAGGCGGTCAGGGCCGTTGCCCAGTTACGCGCAGCGGCTCCAAAAATGATTTGAGCCTTGTCGGCATTTTCCTAAAAAAGGGGACCACAGGCACTAGGTGATAAACCGAGCCCTGCCGAAACAGGTAAGAGTCTGGGGGGACAGCTCCCTAAGATCCAAGGAGTGTCGGTCTTAGCTACGTGGCACGAATGCTGGTTTCCTCAGCACCCATGCTGGCTTCCTCAGCACTAAAGCCAAGACACACCCGACCTGCATCGTATACTAAGGGACACGTTTGGCCGAAGTATGTCGAGGTCTGGTAGAAGGACTAAAGACATTCCGCTTCCCGGTATTTGTCATACGTCCCACTGACTGGACGAGTGTGGCACAAGGCCTTTTTGGTGGGTCCAGGCGCAAGGCCGTAGCCCAGACACGCCTGGCAGGCCTCGTCTGCATTCCCAAAAAAGAGGTGCCTCCGGCGCCAGGCGATAAACCTAGCCTCTCCAAGGAAGGGACGGCCCCTCGGGGATCGAGGAGAGCCAGTCTTGATTTGCGTGACATGAATGCTATTTTCCCGAAATCCATGTCAGACGGCCTCGACCGACTGCTACCGGAACCAGGACACACCCCGAGCTGATCCGTGTACCGAGCAACACGGCTGACCTAAGAGTGTCCCAATCCAGCGACGCTCATAGACTTTGCATACGCACATGTCTCTCAAGTCCTTTCTCTTCTCTTTCTTTCTTCAAACTATCGGTCCTTCTTATATCCCTAGCAATTTAAGTTTATCGTGAAGTTAAATTTTGTTTTCTCTTATTCTTTTGGCTATATCCTATGCCTAAGAAGTCAGACAGTCCGTCCATTAACTGTGGAATTTTTGGATGATGGTTTGGCGTCGATTAGTCTGACAGGTCTATTTTTAGAATTTATGAAATCTATATTTTCTTTTTTTTTTTTTTTTTTTTTTACTGATGGAACATTTCTAAAAATAGATGTTTTACTTAAAATCATTTCACTGTAATAAAAAAAATTTGTGGTAATTTAAAGTTTTTTGCTGGGTTAGCATTCATACACACGCAAATAAACACACATTTACATCCTGAGAAATTTGTAACATAATGATTGATGATATTTAATTGAAAATCGAAACTTACTGAGGAACTGAAAATTAGATTAGAAAAGTTGTCGTCGTACTGAGAATTTCAATGATTAAAATATAACGTTCACCGAGGACAGACTCCGCAAAGCAACATTCAATTTCAAACTGGACGGAAAATTGTTTTGTTCTCAGAGGGGGCATTTTAAGTGCATTTCTTTAATAAAAAAAACTCGTTATGGTTAGGGCTTTTTGCTGGTTTAACACACACACACTGACACACACACACACACACACATATATATATATATATATATATATATATATGTAATGATAGATTTAGTAATATATTGGTAGATATTTAATTGAATATCAAAATTTGCTGACTAACTAAAATGGCAGACAATCTACTTAGATTAGTTTCGAAAAGTTGAGCAGTAAAGATTGATCTAAGACAGTAATTTGTTGTATTTTAATCATAATTAGAAGTAAAAAGAATAAAAAGATAGAATATTCGCTTAAAGAAGGGAAAGAAAATTAAGCAGTTTTTGTCTGAATAATGATTAAAACAATTATTGTGTGTTGTTAATATCATACTCCTTCCCAACGAAGGCAATTTTGGGCAGTTAAACCCGGAGGGGCTGTTTCATTTTTCTGTCCGAAGAAAAAGAACATGGCAAAGAGAGATCATCAGATGGCTGGTTGGATGTGGTTGAGGTTGGTTTGCACTAATTTACTTGTCTTTGCCCTTTTTCTTTCTCAACGTTTCGGCTGTATATTCTCGTGTCCTCATAGGGCATTGTGATTGTCTCGACCCAACATTAACACTTACATCCTTTAGAGTTTTAAACCCTTTCTCAATTTTTCCGTCCAGGATACACACCAAAGCAATTAAATAAAATAGGAAAATGAGTCCCCCCCTATATATATATATATATGTGTGTGTGTGTGTGTGTGTGTGTGCGTGCGTGTGTGTGTGTGTAATAGTTTTCGTCGTAGGAAATGGACATGGCAACGTGAGTTCAAATCCTGGTCGAAACTGATTGCATTTCACATTGCACTAATACCTTTGTGAAAGGCATGAATCCAGTTATTCTCCCTTTTCCTATAGGTAGATTGTATGAAAGATTGGGTTCTCAAACCTTTGTTAAGTAACCAGTCTGGCAGAAGGAAAACTCCAAATTCAAACCAGTTAAACTCTGCTTAAATATTGACCTTGTGTCATATCTTGTGCATGCAGAGGGATTAGTATATATATATATATATATATATATATATGTGTGTGTGTGTGTGTGTGTGTGTTTGTGTGTGTGTGTGTGTGTGAAAACAAATTCCTGTTAAGCCGCCTAAAAACTAACGACTCCAGAGTTTAATAAAATTAGAATGAAAAAGTAAAATAAATAAATAAATATGAATAAAAGAATTAAGTAAAACAACAACAACTATAACAACAACAACAAATAATGACAATAATATTAAGTTACGCTGGAGAATAGCAAATGTTGGTCGTGGTGAGTTGTTGGGTTGTTTTGTTTTACGGCGTATCAACCCTTTTTTGGGTCATTTAACGCCGAATTAAGTCATTTTGATAAAAGTTTCAAACAATTCAGTTTAGAATGAGAATGTGTGAAAACAGTTCTACTTCAAGCAATTCAGTTTGGCATATGTACGTAGTTTAAATGTGAAAACAGTTATATTTTAAACAATTCAGTTTAGTATAAGTACGCAGTTTAGTTGTGAAAAGCAGTTCTATTTCAAGCAATTCAGTTTAGCATAAGTACGCAGTTCAAATGTCAAGACAGTCCCATCTCAAACAATTCGGGTTAGCCTAAGTACACTGTTAAGTTCTATTTGACCAATAGATAGGACCCTTTCAGGTGCTAACACTTCGGGCCAGAGTGGACCTTGGAGCGATGTCAATGAAGAGGCATTTCGCATTCCCAAAAGCTCTAGCATTACTGGAACCTCACTATCAGATTATTTAGTGTCATAATCAGGACACTCATTGGTGGATGTGGGGGTCTTACCCCTCTGCAGAGATGCAGTCAGTGTATTCTGCTGCCTCTGCCGACTGGGCAATATGGTTAGAGTAATGAACCAGTTAATCACATAATAAGTGATTACAGCAAAATGGCACAAAAGGGATATAAAAACAGGCATGCCTGGATAGGGATGGTGATCCAGTAGGAATTATGTAAGGGAAGAGAATGAGGTCGTAGCACTTACAGGAACACTTTTATGTCGCCTCTGATATTCATCTACTTCAGTCCTGTTCAACCTTTTAGGAGACCTTTATTCCTCTCTCCTACAACGCAGGACCACAAACTTATGGCTGACTACATCATTCCTGTCCTTAATCAGCAATACGACTTTTGCTACGTCTACAGCGAAGTGAATCCGCTCACACAACAAGCTACTTCAATTCTGGAGACCTTTACTCCACTATCCAAAATCTACGGGACCTCGAACTACTGGCTGAACGCCAAATGCCTGCTCATCCCCTTCATAACTGTGTTTCTTCTCACTATGACATTCAGCACAAAGGCTTCCTTTCAACTCAAGCCGGTATTAAACTTCTAAATTGAAAAACGTCAACTACTTTATTTTTTCCTTTTAATATAACGAGGAGGTAAACTTAATTACTTTCTTCGTTATAAGGTTTTGAAAGGAAAAAGATCATAAAATTGGGAGGAGACAAAAAGAGTTCTTTGTTCTGCAAATAACAACTTCAACATCTTGAAAGCTGCTGTGATTAAAACACAAAGTCCGGCTCTGTTTTGACTGGGAGAGCTACAACACAAATTAGAAATATTCAGGGAGTCATTTACTTGATTTAGATTACAATAAATTTTTTTGTCTCTTCCTAATTTTAAGAGCCTTTGAAAAATCTCCTTCCCTTCATTTTATCGACGATTACCTTTGAAGTGTCAATGGAAAGGCGCTGAAGTTTTGTATTTATTTTAATCGTTATTAAAACCATGTTCCCCGTTTTACAACTCATATATATGTTGTATTGTACTCACAATACGATATATATATATATATATATATATATATATATATATATAAGTTGTATCTCCTATATATATATATACATATATATATATATACGTGTGTGTGTGTGTGTGTGTGTGTGTGAAAATATTCAGAGGATGTATTTATTAATATATTCGGTTTATTCTAAAACTGTCTTCAGGGTAATGTTAGAATGTGATGTTTTGTCTAATCCGAAAGAATTATAATCAAAAAGAACTTTATTTAAAATTCGAACATTAATTACATCACAAAAGTTTTGAAACAGAACGCTATCAACGATAATAAATGATTTTAATGATAATAGAACGCTGAGAATTTTCTTATTGTTTCGTCTTATTTCTTTCCATTGGAAATAATTTTTAGGATGAGACATAACATCACATACTTATATCACCCTGAAGATGTTTTAAAAAAAACGGCAACGTAAAACGTGGTCATATTATTCATACATTAATGAATACATCGCCTGTGTATCTTGTTTCTTTATATTTCATATTTACATACCGTTGGATTTATTTCTATGCTTTTCTAATATATATATGTTCATGGGCACACAGAAGGGCCTCGAAAGTAATACCTCCCGCTTATTTTCTCGGAATCTATAACTCATTTACAAGAGTCGATATTTTTGGTTTTTTCACTAGATGATCGTAACAACACAATTAACATGAAGTTGCATCAAAAAAACATCAAAATAAGTTTGTGTCTTAGCAGTATATATATATATATATATATAT
The DNA here is from genome assembly GCA_963585895.1 of Sepioteuthis lessoniana. Classification (NCBI taxonomy): domain Eukaryota; kingdom Metazoa; phylum Mollusca; class Cephalopoda; order Myopsida; family Loliginidae; genus Sepioteuthis; species Sepioteuthis lessoniana. The sequence goes on from OY757921.1 coordinate 49,703,681, forward strand.
ATATATATATATGTATGTGTGTGTGTGTGTGTGTGTGTGTGTGTGTGTGTGTGTGTGTGTGTGTGTGTACACATGTGTCTAAGTGAATAAACTAAAAGCGATTAAAATATCACATTCTTACTATCGTTTTACTACAATAAGTTTCAGATATAATCTGTATAATAGAAGACATTACCTTCTGATAAAATTCTATTTTTGATCGGATGATGGTGTTTTCGATTCCGTAGATCAAACATGAAACTTATGAAACGATTTTAAGAAAGTCAAATTTTAATTACTTTTAGTTTTTATACTGCTCTCTTGGCTAGCATCAGAGTAATTTTTATCAGACGTCTTTTAAACGACTATTTATTCTTACAATCTTTACTATATATATATATATATATATATATATATATATATATATATATATATATATATATATATATATATATATATATATATATATATATATATATTGTTAAAAACTAATTTTTTCGGTTCATTAAAAAAAATCTGATTCAAATAAAATTCACAAGATACATTTCATATTTAAACGTTCTGATAAACTTTTAATGTAAAAAGTGTACGATTCAACTATAAATAAAATCATCTTTTGAACACCTAGTGCTTATATATATATATATATATATATATATATATATATATATATATATATATATATATATATATATATATACATATGATTAATATATATTTGTTAAATCCATGTATTAAATATATATCGAATTAAATTTATATCTAATGCATATTTATTTATTATTATTATTATTATATAATAGCTCTGTACTAGATCTTGACCACTCTCCATATTATATTGCACTTGGTTCGACACATACCCACGAAGTGATTTAGTGATAACCAACACTCTTATAATATATATATATATATATATATATATATATTTATATATATATATATATATATATGTGTGTGTGTGTGTGTGTGTGTGTATGTGTGTGTGTGTAATTTAGAATATATACATATATATATATATAATTTAGAATATATATATATATATATATTCTAAATTGTACATATATATATTCTAAATCATATATATATATATATATATATATATATATATATATATATATATATATATATATATATATATATATATATATATATATATATTCTAAATTTTGCTATTGTTCATTTTTTATAGTATGAAGTAAGATATAAACTAGGCTAAAAATACTTTCGATTCTGAGGTGGTCTAGTATTCAACACGTCTGTTAAAAAAAGTTTACTAATTTACCTGTGAACTGAAAGCATAAAACTTTGATTCCTGACATTTTCTCCTCTCTTGTATCATCTTTTTTCTTGAAAATATATGGTGATATTTCTATGCGTTTTCGTGTATTTAACACTTACTTTTTAGGAATTTAGCATTTAAACTTTAGGTATTACCAACTCTTTTAGCCTTAAATCTTAATTATAATCATAATTAGGTAATTGGCCTAATAAGTGGAGTGTTCGCCAATGGTCCAGAGGACTGAGGTTCAATTCCAGGTTGAGTCATAACAAAGACTCAAAAAATGGTACTTGATACCGCTTTGCGTAACACTCAGCATAATAAGGTAATGATCAAGGGTAAAGTGAAGCAATCCTGGTTATGAAATAGCGCCCTCCCCAACACGTCGGTGTAGTAGCAATTGTAAAAGGAGCCTTCGGGTCACCTCGACTAAGGTCGCTAACCTTACTTATGTATATTGTCAAACAATTAGTATCTTTATCATATGATCCCATAAGTGTTAAATTTTGTTGTGAACTTATCAAAACTTCTTTTAAGATCAACATTGAAATGATCACAAAAAACTGTTTTGTTGTAATCGGTCATTTAGTGATCGTCTTCACAACCTACTGGTTAATTTACTTTCATTAACGATGTACAATGACTATTATTAAGAGAAATCATCAGCTTATAGGAGCAAATAACGATATGAGAGGTCTATTGGATAATAACAGCCTTGCAAGGAGAGGCATATCATAATTACAACCTATGAAATGCATACAATATAAAGAAAACCTGTAATTATATGCTTGGTAGGTTGAATGCGTTTTACAACATATCAACCCTTGTAGATAATCTTAATGCCAAATCCTGTTTATATATTAAATGCATATGATTTGTAAACAAATAGTTTGTAAGTAACAACTGTTAAACGAACCAGAGCTCATTTGTTTGCTCACAATTAAATGTTTTCAAGTATTTCAATTTAACAATTTAGAAATTCTATTCAACATTATTTATTCATCAGTACATAGTTTAAGAGTTCCAAGTATTGCTATGTAATACTAATAATTCAATTCAATATCAGTCATTTGTTTGTACACAGTTAAATAATTACAAGTATAGTTAAAGATCATACGACTGTAAAATTTCACCCATAGATGAGACCCAAACGGGTACTACCAACCTCGGATCAGAGTGGACCAGGGAGTAAGGGAAATAAATGTATATTTTACATTTCCCAAATCTCTAGGACTAGAGCCTCACCATGAGATGGTTTAATGTCATAACAGGACATTCCTTGGTGCTGGTGGGGGTCTTACCTCTCTGCAGAGATGCAGTCCAAGCTGATTGGATTGCTGTAAGTATATATTCACTCGTTATTACGAGTAAAAAAAGAAAAACACTGATATATCTGAGTTTCTACGTGATGATAAACATCTAAAAAAACAAAAAGTAGTTAAATGAAACGTTCGAAAAGAATTCCTAGCTTATTTGTAGTCGGGTGGAATTTAGGTAAATGAGGGCATTTTTGTTTAAAAAGAATTTTTGAAGATCATAATGTTTTATTTAAAATAGGAAAATACTCAGTATATAGACACATCGATCGATGAGCGAGGACAAAAAGCTGTTTCAAGATATAGATAATGATAAGAGGGCGCAATTGGTAAATTGGCGTCTGAATAACGCATCAACTATATTTACTCAAATAACATAAAATACAAAAGATTTAATTTAATCAAAGAAATCATGATAAGCTTAAAGTACGGCCTCCTGAAGATTTCGGAATTTTTTTGCAAGCTTTTCTGAAGATATCCTTCTTTAAACGAGGAAACGTTGTCGTTATCCTTGCCTTCAGTTTATCTTTAGTGTTACACGAAATTTTGTTGGTTTCTCGTTCAACTGCACCCCATACATAATAATAATAAAATTGCACTCTGGGGAATTAGGCGGTCAGATGTTAGAACTGATGTGGTTGCAGAAAATTTCTGACGGCCAACAGTCGGTTTTCCTGCTGGTGTGGCATGGCGCAGTGTCTTTTTGCCAGTTATAAGGTCTTCTAGGAGTCCTCCTCTCGATCCTGGTCAACATTACCTCCTCCAGGCTCTTGATATTGGTCTGAGGCAACGTTGGAAGATGAATGAAGGCATAATGTCACCAAGATGTTGACTGGGCGTTTTGCTTTCATCAATATGACAATGAATCTGTATTCAGATTGACACTGAAACACTTTGAAATCATTGTATTGGAGCTTCCGGTTTGAATACTATGCTGTAAAACATGCCGTTTCCAAATTTCTAGAAGAGTGAATTGCGCCAAAAACAGTTTCCAGCTGACTCTTGTAGAGTAGGCAGAAGACAAAACTTTTAACAAATAAAGCGCATGCGAAAAACTAATAACTTAATACGGCGACAATTACCCATGAGCGCCTGTAGGATTAGGTGTCACAAGCCTGTAGAAAGGGGTAAATCAATATGTTGGGAGAGGAGTAGGATGGTCTGACCCACAAAAGATATTGTGGAAATCAGATTTCAATTTCGTAGAAGGCCATAGTGCCTTACTGATTCACAGATTTTGTTATGAAAAATTTATATAAAAGCAAATAAGTAAATGTACGAAATATTTATTCAAGTTTTCAAAAATTCCTCATTGAATTTCAACAATGACAATAAGCCAAATATTTTCCAAATCTTTATTGAGAATAGTTTTGATTATACTAAATTAATCATATTAAATCTGGACACTGATCTGTTGTGGCTAACGTACTAAACTGCAACATCGAAGTAAGCGAGTTCGAACATCAGTCACACAATTACGTTCACTTTTGGACTAAAAAACTTGGGAAAGGTATGAATCCATTTACCCTTGTAATGGGTTAAATAATATCACTGATGTTCTACAGGGATGGATTTGGCATTTTATAATCCCCGAAGATAAATAGGCCTTTGAACAAAAAACCAAACCAAAGCTATATTAGGATTTTATTAACGATAAGCATTAAACTTGTGTTATACATCCCTGAAATCATAATTTATAAAGGTTAATAACACAAGAAAAACAATCTGTAATCAATTTGCAGGATACTGAATCCTAAAATGATATTGGTTTTGCAGAATTGGCTTAGGTTTATATATATATATATATATATATATATATATATATATATATATATATATATATATATATGTAATTGGTACTCTCAAATTATGATTTTGCCCCAGTATACACCAAAAATTTCAAGCTACATGTTGAAACTCATTTTCTTCTGCAAGCAATCTTTTCTGTGCCAAATTAGCTCAAATATACGATCCATATTAATTCGGTATCCATCTTTGACTTGTTACTGACCTTACTCACACGGTCATAATTCAAACATACCACAGACATAATTAAATTCCAGCATTAAATCTGAAATCAGATTTTATTCTGAATCTTGTTCAAAGAAATTTCACATCAGCATTACAAAAGGTAATGTTGAGAAATTATAATTATCCTTATCATCAAAATTATTCAGTGTCTTTGTTACAGAAGATAATCAAAATTAAGTAATAGAACCGAATAAAATAACGCTAAAGTCAGTGGGTAGCGATAACAGAAGTTAAAAATTTACTTACATTGTCCAAATGAGACCGGCGTTAAAATACGACTAGAATTATTGATTCAGAGTCTCTTATGGCCAGAATTTGCAATTTTGTTGTTCGTGCGGACGTAATACAAAACAGAGCAAAACAGACATAAGTAAATTCCGATATGAAACCTGATATCACTTATATAACTATACTAAGCATCTAATTACAAATCTAGCAGCAAATCTATGAATTTACTCAATCTCTCAGCACAAGAAAATGTGACACAAGGTCAATCTTTATGCAGAGTTTAACAGGTTTGAATTTAAAGTTCTTCTCCTACACTGGTTGCCATACCAAGCCTAAGGAGCTCAGTCTGCCCTACAATTCTACCCATAGCTGGAGGGAGAATAGTTGGATTCATACCTTTCCCAGGGGTATTAGCGCTATGTGAAATTCAAACAGCCTCGTCAAGGATTTGAACTTGAGTCGCCGAAGTCCAATTCCTCTCCATTAGATCTCGAACTAATAATGAAATATGCATGAAAATGACGGTGGCTCGGAAAGCTGCGCAAATTGAATTGTCAAATACGAGACATGTTGAAAAAATGTTGAAAAAATCCCATCTTGTAAAACCGACGCTATGTTTGGACTCGGGACTCAATAAAAAAGTTTTTAATATCATTGACAGTAAAATTATTATTAAACAGTGTAATGGTTTACAAGTTAATCTAGCATATCACTTGTATGGGCATTTACCCAACCCCTCCACAATAAACAGGATGTGACAAAAGGTCAATATTCAAGCGGAATAAAGCTTTTTCGATTTTAGAGTTTTCCTTTTCCTTCACTTTTTGCCTAACCATGGCTAAAGAACCCAATCTATTTTACTATTTAGCACTAGCTAGAATGGAGAAGAGGTTGAATCATGTCTTTCCTAAGGGAATTTGCACGATATAAAACAGCCTCATCTAGGTTTTGAATTCGGGTTGCTGGTTACATTTCCTACGGCAACAACTGTTACGCTACCACTAAGTAGCAAGTTAGACAGTCTAGAATACAGAATGCGAATTCTGATCTCATTGTAGGTTGCTTATATATTTTCAAGCCATTCATTCAGAATGTAAACTGTTGCTCAATATAAAAATATTTTGAGTATTGAAGTAAAAATTACTCTTTCGGTGAGGATTATATAATGCCGACTTGCAGAGGGATATGACTCACCACATCAAAAATAAGGGTGTCCTGAGTATGGAGCTAAAATAAATTTAGTGGTGAATCTTCAGTCCTGGAACTCTGGGGAATGAGGAGTACCCCTTCATTAACATTATTCTCGGAGCGGTAGTAATTGTTTGGGTCCCATCTATAGATAAATAGGTCCGTTTCCAAAATATCTGTATTAGATAGGAATACTTGAAATCATGTACAGGGTGACTAAAAAAAACCCAGAACCCATAAACATTTTTATTACTTCTACAAAAATAAAGCCAAATAATTCTAATTTTGTACATTCGAACTTCTGGACATGTTGGTGAATACTATGGTCCCAATTTTTCATGCACAGAATCTACTTCATATCCTGAAAAAAAAGAAAAGGCTAGAAATAAATTTATGAATTTCAATCAAAAATATATGGGTTCTGTTTTTTTTTTTTTTTTTTTTGGTCACTCTGTATATGTGAAATGTAAAGCACTCTTAAGATACAACAACAAAAAATGTAGATATAAACGTAGAATGCACGCAGTTCTTTAACCGTTAGGCATAAAATAACCCCAAACGATTTGATATGCAGTTAAAATGGACCAATCATTTAAAGTAAAAAAATAAATAAATAAATAAAGACAATAAAATACAAAGATATGTTAAACGGTGGCGCTAGACGCAACTTAGTAAAGACGATTGGTTTAGGTGGTTTGGTTTTACGGCACATCAACCATTGCAGGTTATTTAATGCCAAATCCTCTTCATACATATATATTAAACTTGATTTCCGAACACATTTTGTTGATAACATTTTCAAACAACACCAAGTGCATTTTTTGTACTGTTGAATAGTTTAAAGTATTTCTATCACAAATAATTTCATTCTGATCATTTTTTGGTCAAGGTTAAATGGTACCAAGCATTGTCATGTATCTAAAGAAATTCAATTAAACATCAATCATTTAGCACAAGTCATTTGTTTGGGCACAGTTTAAATGTCAAACAGTTTTACTTTACCCAACGACAGGAACCCTATCTGGTACTACCACTCTGGGTCAGAGTGGATCTAGGAGCAATCGCAATGAAGTAGTACTCCACAGTTCCCAGAACTCCAGGACTGGAGCCTCACCATATTGTTCAGAAAGTATAAAAGTAAACCGACTAAATAACGTTGACTGAAAAATAAATCTCCTCTTTAGTCTAAAATTATTAACCCAGTGCCTCTTTCTGTACCCAAGTCTGGCTGAAAAGGTTATAAAAATTATTACGTCTTTCTTTAATAAGAACTTTTTATTTAACCTTCTTGGCTCGTGGAAATTACTGTCGGAATAGCGTAGGAAAAAATCAATAATAATACTAAACATTTCTGGCTTCAGACACACAGATTTACATAAAAGTTTGTTTTATTTTTAGTCAGGTCTAATAATATGCGTTTTCTTCTTGCAGTTGGGTCGATTTTATGGTCTTTATTGTAGCCGTGTGTAATTCGATATTATCCGAGCGATTCGGTTCATCGTTATACAACAGGGTTTTAATAGATTTTACAAAAATCATTTAGAAGAAAAGACAATTTTAAACTTTAGAATCATGGTGAATTAATTTTATAGATTTTCGGAACCTGACACCTGTCAGTCAGCAACGCGGAATAGAAGTTATTATATATGAAGTGTTAAGTTGTCATTTGTAAGCAGTAAAGCTCTAACCTCATGGTTATCAATATGTGCTTTAATTACTGTGATGTGATATATATATATATATATATATATATATACGAGGTCAGTCTAAAAGTAATAGGATTGGGTGTGCTGTGTAAGTTATGGGCGAAATATGGATAAGCGGATTGTGTTATCATTTGACATCATGATATCTTAGGAGCATATGATTGTAATCTGAGCTTTTTGTAACCATTGCATTTTTTTCACATGATTTTGTTTTCGCCTATTTTTCAGGTCGTTCAGTTATAAACACTAAGGATCGAACAATTAACACCAAGCAACTAGTAAACATGTATTTTTTGATCGGGTGGGGGAAAACTCCATTACAACCACTTGAAATGCTTCAGCAAGTATATAGAAATAACTATTTGAACGAGAATTTGGGCTCATTTGAACAAAAATTTAGGATCATTTGAACGAGAATTAGAGACAATTTGAACGAGAATTTGGGCTCATTCTAATGAGAAGTTAGGATCATTTGAACGAGAATTTGGGACCATTTCAACGAGAAGTTGGGCTCATTTGAACGAGGTTAGGGGATCATTTAAACGAAAATTTCGGATCATTTGAACGAAAATTTGTGATCATTTGAACAAGAATTTGGGATCATTTGATCGAGAATTTGAGTTCATTTGAACGAGAATCTAGGATCCTTTGAACGAGAATTTGGGTTCATTTGAACGAGAATTTAGGTTCATTTGAACGAGAATTTAGTACCAGGTTATTAGATTAAGCAATGATATACATGTTTCTGAAATATCCTATACATTTTAAATATCTAATTTTCGGGAACAACCTCTCTCTCTCTATATATATATATATAATCAAAGAAATGCAAATCAGTAAAGATTTTGCCAAAAAAGTTTTCGATGGTTGAGCAAGTATAAAGATTTAAAAATAGGTGCTAGAAGTCTGTTACTAAAAGTTTCATGTTTTGTGCACTAATATCAGATGGAAATTTAAAAAAGGTTGATAATCAAGCATCTTTGTAGCGTGTGGTGTAGTCATGTGATAAGATATTTGTGAGACTCATACAAAAATATATATCTAATTTAAGACTATCTAAATAAAGGAGAATAAATTATGGAATGAGCCGGGTGCTAAATAACAAAGAAGAAATTAAACATGGCTACACTAAAATATCAATTCACTTCTTTTATCAAGATTTTGTTTTCAGTATATTCTTGGCTGCATTCTTTTTCTTCTAGATAAATTCTGCAGCTATTGTCACATTTTTTATAAGCTTGGACCCCATTTACAATATCCCATCCAACTATGTGAGATTTGACCGTCGTATATATATATATATATATATATATATATATATATATATATATATTGTCATTCACAGACAGACTGTTTCGTTCTATCAGAATTCTTCAGTGTGGCTACACACGTAGGACGCTCGAAGCCGGGATCGAAACCCATCCAACTTTACGTTAGACTAAGTCTCAGACCGCTCGGCCAACAAGCATACCACGTTTGGCTAAGGGAATTGTTAAGGTATTTATGTAGCAACATCAGCAGCCGTTTGTTTTCATTTTTATACCCTATCGGCTACCAGAGTGCTCAATTCTTTCGAAGAGCTTTATATATATATATATATATATATATATATATATATATATATATATATATATATAAACAGATGCATCATTTCTTTATTATCCTTTGGTCAACTGTGAATAATAGTTTCAAGCGTTGTTAAACCACAATTGTCAGACAGGTTGTTGTAGGATAAAAAACTTATAAACAAGTTCAACTATTATATACCAAAAAATAAAAAAATATAGAAATACACAGTACAGCGCAGAACCAGAAGTTTAAAAAATTATGAAAAATGGAGGAGTGCGGTAACAAAGATGCAAATAGGAAATACTGAAGTATATAATTATGAGGTTATTAATCCTTGAAGAATGATATGAAGGACCACCCTATATGAACTAATATCAAATTGCCGAAGTCAGAAAAATGAAAGGTCAAATGAAAGAGACGAAACGAGAATGATAGAAATTGTCAGACTCATTAAAGCCGCTAAATAGAATTAGCACTGATTTAAAAAAAAAAGAAAGCTTATATATATATATATATATATATATATATATATATATATATATATATATATATATATTGGTACATCCTACTGTATGTTTTCTTTTTCTTGAAATCAGTGCTAAATCTATTTAGCGGCTTTATATATATATATATATATATATATATATATTATGTACCACCGTTAAGAATTTATAGGTTAATTACAGAGAATTTTTTATATAAAGTCCATTTCTTTTAATCTAAATAGGATTTTATTATATCTAAAGGATTATCATAAAATCAAAACGAATTTTATTAGGTATCATTCATTATTAGCAAGTTCTACCGCATTGGATCAGTAATCCAAAAACAAATTGTAACACATTTTAAAGCAGAATTAAATTTGCATGCATATATAAGTTGTGTACTTATTTTGGGGCAGTTACACATATTTTTGGTTCCAGATTTTTAATGGGATATATATCCCTCATGACTCTCAGTATCTCAGTTTCACGTACTCGATCTTCAGGTGGGCTTGTATCCACATATTCAAAAACAGTTGACTTCAGATGAATTTAACTGAATGAATATCTGTTCTCAGTGCAATATTCAAGTCATGCAATAATTTACGTGTCTATACGTAGTCACGTGACTACGTAAATAGCCACGTGGCTATTTACGTAGTCACATGGCTCAATCTGATTCCTAATTTCAATATAAATATTCCACCTTCGTGCCGCAAATACCCATTCCAACAGATTGAAAGAATTCGGAAAACTGAAAGTATTTTCTCTCTCAGCAAAATTTAATTTTGATTCCTCATTATAAGAATATGCTCTGATATTTATTTAGTTTAACTCAATAAACTTTATAGAAGTTTAACTGAAGATCGGTTGCATGAAACTTACAGGGATTTTACCCCATTTTGTTTTATACTACAGTTAGAATATTGTAATATTGCCCGGCGCATATAGCTGTAGATTTTACTGTTTTAAACAGTTTTTATTGGTAGATTTCATTTATAATTTTTCTCATAATTATATATATGGCAATTGAGTAATCTTTCGTAGATCACTGCTGTTCCCTATAATCTCACGCCCCCGCCATCAACATTACTTCATATGGGTGAGCAGTGCTCTTCTAAGTAGGGTTGCTTAGACACAAGAGTCTCCACCAGGGTCAGTCTCTGTCAGAGGAGGACACAACAAGAAGACTCCTACTGGACATCTGGAGATATTTAATTGTATGCATCAAGCTGATCAAGTCTGTATACGTTGCCACACACACTATTGTCACGGGACTTTTTCGGGAGAAAAGTTAGTAGATGAAAAGATCGTATGGGAAGATTTGTATATCATAATATTATAGTGGCCAACGCTTGTACAACACGAATATCACTGTTAAAGACTTCGTGATTATTATCCAGTGAAGCAAGATAACCAGTAATCTGTAATCACGTCAACCGCAGGTGTTTTATCAAACTTGTCTTTCTCCAAGTTGGATAACTTGAGAAAGAATAAGGGTTTCAACATTTCCAGAACTAATGTGCTAGATACCGGTTAGGCAAAAACTTCCTCCGCCCTTTAAAAGGTCTTGTTTTTCATCCTGTTGGATGTCTAGCTGTGGTCTAACAGAAAAAGACAAAAACCCTGATGTACAAAAATATAATCTGCTTCTTTTCTTTTCATTTTATCACTCAAAATATACGAACAAGTAAAGTAAGAGCGAGTCAAAGACGGTTGAGCTGCCCACACGAGGGAAAGGTATGAATTTTTGGTGAAACCTCTTCTGTTTCTTTTCTGATTCGGTCGAAATGTTCCTGGTTATAAAACATCTTGGTTTGAATAGTGTATAACCCTTGGTCTGATGATCGTATTGGTGGGAAAATGGCTGTTACCAAGTGATTTTAACTGTGTCTACACAATTCAAAATTAGATCTACATATGCTCTTTCCTTAATAAGTAGCACACTTTATTTATAAATATAACAAACTATATATATATATATATATATATATATGTGTGTGTGTGTGTGTGTATTCCTTGTTAGATTTATCAAATCCGAAGCCTAATGAAGAAAAACTATTCATTTTACACAAAATATTAATTTTTCAACGTAATCTTCATCATTCTTGATGCACTTGTCCATAGATCATATATATCGAACATATTCTAAAATATTCACACACACAAACACATACACACAAAAACACGCACACACATATATAAACAAAACAAACGTTGGATGTGTGAACGTAATGTGGCTCAGAAAGTAATCAATTTCCAAAGGTTAAAGTTTCAATTCAGTACGTTGAAAATGTTATTTTACTCAATTGTAGAGATGAGATAATATTGAAGCAATTTATCAAATTGCCAAGTGTCTTGATATAATATAAAGAGATATTGAACAGCTTTCTAGAACGAGCAAATTGTATGCATACGTAGGAACATCAATAAGTCTGTACCTAATAAAGAAAAAAAAAAGATACACATCTTGCACTATATGGCCAAGTTGCCTGGAGCTGTAGAATACTCCGATTGCATCTCTGCAGATGGGTAAGACCCTTCCCAACGAGTGTCTTGGATATGACACTAAACAATCGGATGGTGAGATTCCAGTAATACTGGAGCTTTGGGGAATATAGAGCACTCTTTCATTGCCATCGCTCTCAGATGAACTCTGACCCGGAGTGGTAGCACCTGATAGGGTCCTATCTATGGATAAAATAGAATTAAACTGTGTACTTATACTAAACTGAATTGTTTGAATTAGAACAGTTTTGACATCTAAACTTCGCTCTTATTGTTATATCCTCGAAAAAAGCATAAAATGAATTGGATAAACACGTACAAAGAGAGAAGAAATAAAGTTGTATTTTACGGGAAAAAAGTAATAAAATGTCACCAGTGTAGCTATTTACTACCAAACTCCCAGAGTGGATCAAAGTCAAATATTATATCTCAATTGGAAGAGTCTATTGTGCATTGAAAATGGGAAAGATACCCCTACAACACTTATGCAGGCGCCTTTAGTGGTGCAATGGTTAGCAAGCTCGACTAGCAAACCTACACGAGTGAGTTCGAGTCTCATTGGGTGCCCCTTTCATATGGCCTTGTGCCTCATCTAAGCAAAAAGTTTAGTAAATTACCACTGCAACACTAATACTAAACTGAATTGTTTGAAATAGAACTGTTTATATGTATAACTGGGCCATTGGTCTTATGAGCAGAGTGTTCGCCAATGGTTTGGGAGACCGTGGTTCAATCCCAGGTCGAGACTCAAAAAATGGTACTTGATGTCGCCTTGCATAACATTCAGCATTAAAAGGCACAGATCAAGAATAAAGTGGAGCAATCCAGGAAAAGGAGTAGCACCCTCCCCTGCACCTCGGCGTAGTAGCTCTTGAAAAGGGAGCCTTCGGGTCACCCTCGACTAAGGTCGCCAACTTTACTTTTACTTTATACGAGGATTATTAAATAAGTTTCCAGACTTTTTTCGTATGGGCACTTTTATTGATAGTACACACATGAAACTCTACTCCCCTTCGAAGTAATCTCCTCCGGCTGCAATGTACTTGTTCTACCGTTCTAACAACTTCTGGAAGGTCCCATGGGAGTCCTCTTGTGTGAACGTGTCAATGACCTTCGTCACAGCCTCTTTCATCTCCTCAGTTGTCTCTTAACGACAGCCTCTGAGCTTAGGGAATAACCAAAAGTCACAGGGAGCAACGTCTGGACTATAGGGAGGCTGAGGAACTGTCTTGATGCTCATCTTGGTCAAATAGTCTGTGACAAGGATGGAGTTGTTGACTGGTGCATTGTCCTGGTAGAAATGCCACTGACCCGATTTGAAGAGTGCTGGCCTCTTCCGACGGAATCTCTGACTGAACTCCCTTAAAACCTCAACATAGTAACCTTAACCCTAACCCTTTGGCCAATCAACTCTGGTGTATTGACTTCCTTACTCCTCCCACGCCTCTCATCATCCCTCACAGACTGCCTGCCTTCCTTGAATCTCTTATGCCACTCAAAAACTGATGCTCGATTCATGCATATCTTTCTTCTAAAGTGTCCTCACGTCAAGATTGCATTTTTGAAATTAACCAGCTGTGACAATCAGGGTGTGTTCCAATTGCTGCTGTAGCTCTTCATTTGAACCTGAAATCATAAAAATTGGTCAGTCATCTTATAAGATGTATAGCAATAAGATACTGAATTTTCAAGAGTCTACGACAATTTTAAATGCCTGTACAAAAAAACCTGGAAAGTTATTGAAGGAACCACGTGTGTATAAAAATGGATTTGGCATTAAATAACCTATAATGGTTGATGTGCCATAAAACCAAACCAGGTTAAACTAATCTTGCCCAATAAATATTTATTTTTCAGCATAACCTCCACCCTTGTCAATGTACTTAATTAAGTATTTAATAAATCTAAAATTTATAGTTATATGCATTTAGTAAGTTTATCAATTCGATCATCTCTTAATATTAAAAAATTAGTTGCAAATAAAAATTACTTAGGTGTGCAGTTATGTCAGTAACAAACGATTATCGTAAATTACAGCGTATATATATATTCACCAAACCCTCCATCATGAGCAGGATACGATACAAGGTTAATTTTTAAGCGGAGTTGAACAGCTAATAATTGCGGCGTATAAGTCGACCTTTTAAATCTGAAAAAAAAATCTCTCTTCAAAACTAGATGACAGCTTATACGGCAGAGCTAAATGCAACCTTTCACCATTGGTTGACCTTTCTGTGGTAAAGATTTGATTTTTAACCCTGCTGTATGATTCAATCCCTAGTTTTGTTGAAATCTTTTCAAGTGCCAATATTGACGTATAGCCGGCAATTTTTGATAATAAAAATAGATACGCGGAGCTATATAGTTGTGCATGTCTGATTAGTATTAAGAATAGTTATAAGGTTGACGACCGTAGTTGAGGGTGACCAGAAGGCTCCCTTTTCAATAGCTACGACATCGAGGTGTTGGGGAGGGCGCTGCTCCTTTCCCAGGATTGTTCCACTTTATCCTTGATACATACCTTATATTGCTGAGTGTTAAGCAAGGAGGTATCAAGTACCATTTTTAAAGTCATTCGTATGACGCGACCTGGGATTGAACCGAGGTCTCCCGGACCATTGGTGAACACTCTAGACCACTAGACCAATGAACCGATGAAGCGATAATTGTTTACAATACATTCAAATTATAATTTATTAATGTTATTGATAAAGAATATGATTTTAAAGGATTATTGTTAAAGAATAAAAACAAATGATGAAATAAAAATATACTTAAAAAATGAGGTTTTGAGAGTGTGTGGTTCTTAGCGGTAATCTACATAGCTAATTTCTCCGCAGGAGCCGGTTGTGACACAAAGTCAATTTTAAGCGGAATTTAACAGGTTTGAATTCAGGTTTCTCCTGTTCCCAGACCGGTTGCTATACTAAGATGAAAGAGCCCAGTTTACTTAACTAAAAGTGAAAGGAAGATTTGTTGGATGCATACATTTCGCGAAAGTATTAGCGCAATGAGAAATGCAAACTACTTTGTTCAGAATTTGAACTCTATTCACTGTTGAGGATTCCTCGTGGCTTAATTGCCAACGTGCAAGATTGCGACATCTTAGTAAGCGAGTTCGATCTACAGTCGTGCTATTACGTTCACTTTCGAACAGGTAACCTTGTGACAGGTATGAACCCCGTTAACCCTCTAGCTATGGATAAAATAATATAACTACTGTTCTTCTATTAGGATGGCTTTGGGATTAAATAACCTGTGAAGGTTGATATGCCATTAAACAAAAACCAAATCAAGCATCTGTTCATTGTGTCCATTTTTACGACGGTAGATGGGCTTCTAACTAGCTTCTTGGTAGGTCAAGCCCTGAAGAAGAGGAAGACGTTACTCGGCATTAAATAAACCTATAAGGATTGACATGTCATAAAACCAACCAAACAATCGATAGTTGATTACATACGAGCGATATATATATATATATATATATATATATAGAATGTCTCGATATACATGAGACCCATGCGACTGCTAATAACTCAACTAATAATAATGTTGTGTTCTTTTTTGCTTCAAATATGAAAATTGTATACTATAACAACTATTAATCATTGTTCACAATGCCTTGGACAAGAGAGGAAAAAATGCGTCGCTACTTATTTGGAGACAAAATTATTCAAAGCTGTCTCAAAATAGATGTAACTTATTTGTATGATAATGATTTATCGCTGAGACAAGGAAAAAAAAAAAAAAAAGATTCCATACCCCAGAAGCTGATATAATAACAATTAAAAAACAAAACAAACATTGATATAATGCCTCTAGCTCAAAGGATGCATTTTTACAGGACGTGTTCCAATGACCGCCTTTGCACTTGTCTCAGTAATAAATCATTATCATACTTTTGGTTTGGTTTCTTTCATGGCATATCAACCTTCACGGGTTATCTAATGCTAAAATATGGGTTGCATCCATTCTGAGAAACCCTGTATATGGCGTAGTTGCTAATGTACTAATATGTGAATTCCTAGTGAGCGATTTCGATCTCCTGTCGCGCTATTACGATCACTTATTAACTAATACTCTTACGTAAGGTATGAACCCCGTAATCTCCACCGGCTATGGGTTAAATAGTACCACTTTTTCCTTCTACAAAGCTTTAGCTTTAAATATCCCTTGAAGTTTGATATACGATTTGATAAAGAAACCGAAATCAAAACCTGATATAAACACTTTGATCTTTTAATCAGATACTTTAAGTTTTCAGTGAATTTTGAAACTGTTATTTCGCTGGCTAGAAGAACCATTGTTAAATAGCAAATTACTAACGCTCTGGGAAGCATTGTGGCTTCCAGACAGATATAAATCGACTGGTGTACACAAGGGTGCAAAAGCAACGGCATCGTGAGTCGAAATGAATCACAGACTCTGTCTCTCTTACCATATGGTAAAGATTTAGATGTGTTGGTTTTGTTTCTTTCATGGCATATCAACCTTCACTGGTTATTTAATGCTAAAGCCAACAGTAGCGGTACTATTTAACCCATACGTGGCGGAGGAGGTATAATGGAGTTCATACCTTCCCCAAGAATATTTGTTCCAAAGTAAACGCAATTGGACAAATGGAGTTCGAACTCGCTTACTACAATGCCGCAGTCTTGTACGTTAGCTACTACTCTACGGGAACTCATCGCTTAGATGTGTTAATATACAAAATGTTACTTAAAATAATGATTTGAATATTTCTGTAATTTCTCACAATATTTTGGCTGGTCGCATATTGCATTTACGGAGTCAAATTTGTTCTAATATTTTTGGATTTGTCAAGTTGGAAATTTTTTGTCACTTGCTGTAACTTGTTCTTATTTCTCTCAGCGGGGGTTAGAATACGCAGACTACAAAGAAGTTTCCTATATATGACACTAAACAGCATCCAGTGGTGATGCTTCAGCTCTGGAGCTCTGGGGAATGTGGGGTACACCTTCATTGTTATTACTCCCAGTTCCACTTTCCCTCGGAGTGGTAGTATCTCTTAGAGTCACATCTATGGGTCAAATTGATCTGTTTGAAATTTATTAGTATTATATAGAAATACTTGAAACAATTCGTGCACAATATATTTGTGTTGCATAATAGATTCATGAAATATTTTATTGACATGTAGTGTAGCATGTAAATTGTTAAATGCGTGAAAAAACACAATAGGTCAATCAGTATGATTGAGAAGTATTGAACACGAAGTCAATCTGAAACCATAGCTCTCGTTAGATGGTTTCAATCAGGTCACCAAAATAGTTCTGGGAGTTTGTTAGTTTGTGAGAAACGTTTGAATCTAGCCGTTGGACGCTCCATCTTGCTCAATGATTTCCCTTATGCCGCAACGGGTGAAAAAAAAGAAAGGGTCTACAAAGTAATAAACAAATTATGTGTACACAAAAATGTCCTCGTGTTGTTATTCATCATCTTGGCAGAAAAGAACATAGGACCACGAGAAATGTCGACAGAAGACAACAAACAAGAAAAACGATGGTGACACGAAAGAGATAAACAGAGCGTGATGGATAGGGTGATTAAAGAAGGATACGAAAGGCAGAGATGGGTGCTGGTTGATTGTAAAGAAAAGACTATATGACATTTACTCTGAATGGGTATATAACACTTGAAGCCATAAAACTGCGTAGAAAGAACTTATTATTAGTATTAAAATAGTTTAAGCTATAATTATTTACGATCGATTATGATTATAAGTTACTTGAAATTATATAATCGCACGAAAAGAAAGACTTTATTGAACATTAAATAACCCAACAAATATGAAAAAGCTGTAAAAACCAACCAATATGTTAACCTTTTGACGACATTTGTCCACGCATAGACCCTCACAAAGACCTTGTTCGGAGCAAGAATACTACGTTTATACTTGGCTTTTAGCTTATTCTTCAAATTAAATCATAATCGATTCTTTGGCACAAAGAATGTTTTTTGTTGTTGTTGAGAATGATAAAAAGAACTAGGTGTATGAATATGGGAAATCTCCTAACGAATCGGAAAATATTGAGAAGCAGAACGATAAAACTATTGTCGGATAAAGTTAATGTCTATGATAAAATATAAAAAGTGACTATGTAATTTTATAAACTGAACGAGCTTTTTTAAGTCACCCCAAAATAATGTTGATTTGTTTTTCTTTCCTTTTTGTTGATTTTTATCGCATCCCTTTCGTCATTTTACACTCTACAAACGTAACACTAGAAGAAACCCCCCCATAACCCCCCCCCCAAAAAAAACCCCAAAAGAAACTTTAAAAAATGTTCGAACGAATAATGAAATTGCGTTAAGAAATCGGACATTCTAAAATGACTATAATGACATGTACAAAGAAGACATCAGTTGGTTGTTTGGTTGGTTGGTTGGTTGGGTTTTATGGCATATCAACCTTTGTAGGTTATTTAACGCTAAATCCATTTTTATACAAATAATCAGTTCTATTTCAAACAATATAGTTTAGCCTGAATTCACAGTTTAATTGTCAATAACATTTCTATTTCAAGCTATTCAGTGTAATCGAAAAATTCTAATTCAAACAATTTTGTTTAGTATAAGAATAGATTTTGTCCACACAGAGTTAAACGTCAAAACAGCTCTATTTAAAAAAAATCAGTTTAGCGTAAGTACAGTTTCAATGTCAAAAACAGATCTATTTCGAACAATTCAGTTTTGCATAAGTATGTAATTTAAATATCAAAATAGTTCTATTTCAAGTAATTCAATTTAGCATAAGTACGCAGTATATTTCAGATAATTCAGTTTAGCATAAGTATGCAGTCTAGATATTAAAACAGTTCTATTTTAAACAATCCAATTTAGCATAAATACGCAGTTTAAATGCAAAAACAGTAAACTCTCGAAACCACAGTTAAGTTCTATTTGACCTATAGATAGGACCCTATTACTCCGGGTCAGAGTAGACCTGGGAGCAATGGCAATGAAGGAGTACTCAGCATTCCCCAAAGTTCCAGCATTACTGGAACTTCACCATCAGATTGTTTAGTGTTATATCCAGGACACTCGTTGTTGTTGTTGTTGTTACCCCTCTACAGTGAAGCAGTCGGTGTATTCTACAGTCTCAGCCAACTGGGCAAGAAGCCATCAGAGAAAAATCAGAATTTTCCAAAGTCTTTAAACTTCTCTTTATTTTGTATTATGCTAGTTTTATATTTTTGTATCCACAAAATCTTACTAAAATTTATTTAAGAATTATTTTGTTAAACTATTTTGCCACTTATCTTTCCACGAATTATTTTGAGTATCTCTGCTATTTCAATATTTTGATACAGAGGATTTCTTATACATGTTTTACTCGAAAACAATAAGTCTGCGTGCAACAACCTTATATTATGCTTCTCTAAACATTCTCAGAGGGTGTACACATATGTGTAACAATTCAATTGTAAAGCAAATACAATTAAGCTCACGTACACGTACAAACACACTTACGCACATAAGCACACGCACGTACGCTTTATTTCTCGCTCTCTTTTGCTCTCTCTCTCTCTCTCTCTCTCTCTCTCTCTCACACACACACACATACATGCACATACTCTCACACGCACATCCTAAAGTATGTACCGCAAAAAGTTCGTATTCGAAGAAAGAGGTAGTTTTTGTCGCAAATATCTATTGTTGAACATAATCTTCCTTGACAATGCACTCAATCCAAAGCTTTTAAATACTTAGTATCTCAAAAAGTTGTTATTCGAAGGATGGAAAAGGCATTTCTTTAACGGCAAAATACTAGTGTGAGTCAAAGGTTTTGTAATATTTTGGTACGTGATAGTTTGCGTTGCGTATATCACTTAACCGAAGCAGTTCAAGCTGTGGTTGGTACCTGCTGTGGTTGATTGTATCATGGTAGTTGGTGCACTGACACGTTATGCTTTAGCTTTTGCTTTTGCTTCGTTCCGTCGGTGAGTTGAAAGTCACATAGATGAATCTGCAACGTAGTCTAAATCGGGAACTTATTCTTTGCGAGTTGATCATAGTACAGTAACAAGATAGTTCAAGACATTTCGCCAGGGTTACTAGAACGTTGACGATCTTGCAGAATCTGTTATGCCTAGAACTGTATATTGCATGCCGAGCTTCAAGCTATTGAGGTAAATCAGTTCAGTAGCACTCGGAGAGCATCAGGCGAAGTAAATCAAACTGTCCAGTGTGGTCACCTTCATAACCTTGGCAAAAACATCAGGTGCTGCCGAATTGTGTCTCACTTTACCAAAATATTGCAAAACTTTTGACTTACCCTAGTACATATATATATAACAAATATTTATTTAGTATATAATTTCTTCCTTGACAATGCACCGAAAGGAACGATTTTATATTAATCACATAAATCAAACATTGTACAATGAAAATACCAGAACGAATCTCAGCTTAAGAATACGTGTCAATTGGGTATTATCTCTCCATTATCATTATTCCCATGTCCACTGTGACCCGGAGTGGCAGATCCTTTTAGGGTCCAATCTATGAACCAAAGAGAACTTTGTAATCATTTACTACACTTGAAACCATTTAAATGTATGCAAACAATGAATAGCAATACATGAAACCATTTAACTATGTGCATACAAATGAACTCTAGCTTGTTTAAAAAATAATGCGAGGAACAAACTATTTACTGAAAAATCATACTATATCTATAAACAGGATTTGGCATTAAATAACCAGTAAGGATTGGTATGCCATTAGATAAAATAACCTAACTTAACCGACTTCAAATCCTGGACGAGGTTGTTTTGTATTTCAATTCACGCTAACATCCTTGGGAAAAGGCATGAATCCATCTATTCTGCCTCCATCTTTGGTAGATAGTAACGAAACGTTGGTTCTCTGGTCTGGTAACCAGTCTAGGAGACTTGTTTCAAACCAGCTTTACTCCGCTTAGAATTGACCTTGTGTCGAATCTTTCCCGTTGCAGAGGGGTTGGGTAAATACATACATTGGAATTTATTGTTTCATTCAAAGATTGATTTATTTTAATAAGTGCGAAAGTGTCTGTCTAAGATGGTGGCACTAATAATGGTTTATACGGGAAGCTTAATTATCTTTATTCGAACAGAGCTCTTTGATTCTGGGAGTGAAGGAGTTGATTTATTTAGAAGATTTTGAATAGTCCGTTCTCCATACGAACTGAACCAAAGTTTTCGTTCCTGATTTTTATTGATATATGAAGATTTATTGCTGCTTTATGATGCTCATAATTTTAAAGAGTGTCTCAAGAACGTCACTGCAGGCACTTTGTATCACTTGAGGACTTCCTTCTAAAACATTATCACATCTCTGTCTCTCTCTCTCTCTCTAAATATATATATGGTAGAAGAAAGAATAAGTGAGACGGGAGATATTTATTACGCTTAATCTGGCATCCGGCCACAAGACTGTTAAATGCAATAAGCATCAAACGTACAACAGCTTTGAGTAAAGAATCTATCTATCTATCTATCTTTTTACGAGGGATTAGAATACATCAACTGCTTATCCTGAAAAGTGATAATGCCATCCCCCAAATAAGATATGTATCCTGGATATAATGTTAAACTGGGTCTGGTGGTGAGGCTCCAGTTCTGAAGCGATGGAGTGTAGAGTACCCCACTAAATCAACTCTTACCCGGTATTGTAGTACCTGTTAGGTTTCCATCTATAGGTAAAATATATCTTCTAAAATTTTAGTATTACATAAAAATATTTAAAACCATATGACTGTAAGGAAAAACTCTGAATTCAGACATGTTGAAATCCGCTTAAAATTGACCTTGTGTCACATCCTGCTCATGTGGATGGGTTGGTAAATACATATGCGTGAAAATTATCTGCACTTGATAGGAATACTCGATATCATGTAACTATTCAAAAAATATTATTATTATTACTATTTGTACTCCTTGAGAGTTTTTCACATCAGCGTTAGCTGATGGTCCCTCACTGGAGTCTGAGTAATAATAAGTCTCCTAAAGTTTCCAGGACTCTTCTCAGAATTCAGGCCGATCTCATTAATGCTGTAGTTTAGATGGTCTCAACTCGTCTTCTTATTTCCAAGCCCTCTAGTCCTTTTACCAATTCTTTGGTGACTGTACCAAGAGCACCGATTACAATTGGGTATTACAGTCACTATCATGTTTCATAGCGTTTCCATTCCATAGCAAGGTCGAAGTACTTATTCTTCTCGCTTTCTGTCAATTTTACTCTGTTGTCAGCCGGGACGGCAAAGTCCACAATCCTGCAAGTTCTCTTTTTTTGTTTTTGTTTTTTGTTGATTGTTATATGGTCTGGTCGTCTGGCCGAGATTAGGTGATCCTAATTTCTTGCACAATTCCGAGTGGATCACCTTGCCCACCCACTCGCGTCTAGTCTTATTGATTTTTTTGCTAATTTGCTGAATTCACTTATGTGATAGATCGTTTTGTCTCTAGTACCAGATAACCTACATCTGCTGTTTTGTTGCATCTTATCTATTCTTGCTTTAATATGGTTGGTCCTTATGCCGTTATTTTGTGCTTCAATTAGAAGAGATTCAGTTTCTTTCTAAAGGTTTCCCTTTCTTAGACACGTTCCAGGTTTTCTCGTGTAAGATGTAACTTGTTAATCGCTTAAAACATCCATAGAATTTTTTTTCTTCCCACTTTTGTTTTCTGGTTATTTCCGTTCTACTGATCTTCGTGTTGTCAGTGTTGTTTCTGATGACTGGGATCAGTCTTCCTCCGCGCTTTTTTGTTTTCTTCGAGTCGTTGTATCGATACGTCAATGCTGTCTTCAATGCTGGCAAAACCTCTTTCTTCTTCTTTTCTTGACACATATAGTCTGTCAAAGTCATCTCTGGGAAGTAATGCCTAATGCATGATTATTAGTTTTCTTGTTCTCTGCTTCATTTGTTGAAGGTCTTCTCTGGTCGACTTCAAGAATTGTCCCGAGTATCTTACGAGGGTGGCATCCCAGGTATTCGTCCCATTTGACAAGGGTCCTGCTATATTGTTTTGTCTCGAGTAGCTTTCTGGTTCCTCTGAGATACTATTTTTTGATTTTTTCTTTCATCTCCTCTTGTTTGATTGTGACAGCTTCTAATATTCCCATGGAAAATTGTCGGTTTTCTTTTCTGCGAACGTTCTGATTTTTTCTTGATTTGGTAGTTCTATTCCTTCCGTTATGTGTCGTTTCTCCGCTTTTTATTACTAGCATGGCGCATTTTTCTACGCCAAACTCCATTCCTATATCTTGACTGTATATTCTCACTGTTTGTATTAGGGTTTCCAATTTTATTTTGTTTTTAAGGCAGTTTGATTTCGTCCATGTACATTAAGTGGTTGATCTTTTCTTGTGATTTACTGAGTTTGTATCCGTCAGTGCATTTCCTGAGAGAATGTGATTGAGTGGCATCATTGCTATTACAAAAAGTAATGGTGATAGTTATTATTTCTTGTCAGTTTTTCACACCCGCTTCAGCTGATGGTCTTTCACTGGAGCCTGAATGACAGCAAGTTTCATCAAGTCTCCACGACTCTTCTCAGTATTCTTGGCGATCTTAACCGTGCTATAGTTTGAATGATCTCAATTCGTCCTCCAATTTTCAATTCTTCCAGCCCTCTTTGGGGGCTGTTCCAAGTGCACCAGTTAAAGTTGGTATTACCGCTACTCTCATGTTTCATGGCTTTTTTAGTTCTCTGGCATGATCCATGTATTTGTCGATCTTTTCACTTTCTTTTATTTTTACTCTGTGATTCACAAGGTCGGCAAAGTCCACTATACAGCAGATATTTTTTGTTAATTATCATTTGACCTGGTCATCCGTTTGCATCTCAGAATCCCAGAGAATATTATGAGTTTCTTTCTCCAAGGCGTATTCTAGTTTATTTAGTAGTATGGTTACATTTAAATTTCTTGTACAATTCCCAGTGGATCACCCTCCCTACTCAGTCGTTTCTTGTCTTATATTCTCTTAGCGCTACTTTGCTACAATTACTTTTTATGGGATTTATGGTTTCGTCTCAATCACAAAATAACAAACAATTGATATTTTGTTGCATCTAATCTATTTTCCCTTTAAAATAATTGTACTTTTTTATGGCGTTGTTTTGTGCTGCTATTAGAAGTTACATAGTTTCACTCTTAAAGTTTCTTTAATGTAGCCATGTCCTTCAGAGAGATTTCGCCAGTTTGTCTCTTAAAATATCCATTCAGTTGTTTCCTTTCCCATTTCTCTTTCTTAGTTATTATTGTTCTATTTGTCCTCATGGATGGTCTTGACTTATTTTTACCGGCCGCTATAATAACTCTTTCTTTACTCTTTTTAATGTTGGCGAATCCTCTTTGTCATTCTTTTCTTGACACATAATAATAATTACTATTTTACTCCTTTGAGAGTTTTTCACACCAGCGTTAGTTGATGGTTTCTCACTGGAGTTTGAGTGAGAGCAAGTTTCCAAAGTCTCCAGAACCCTTCTCAGTATTCTAGCCGATATTAATAATTTTGTTGTCTGGATGGTCTTGACTTATGGTCTTGACTTATCCTCTTATTTCCAAGTTTTCCCATCCCTTTAGCAATTCTTTGGGGATTGTTCCATGTGTCTCAACCACAACTGGTATCACCGTCACTTTCATGTTCCATAGTTTTTTTTAGTTCTCTAGCAAAGTCTACGTAGTTATCTCTCTGTAGTCAGCCGAAACGGCAAACTCCTGTATTTTTTGTTGACTATCACTAGTTTGGTCGTTTGGCCGAGATTAGAAGTTCCGTTTGTTTCTCAAAATCCCAGAGAAGTTAGTGCTTTTCATTCTCCAGGGGGTGGTTCTAGATTGTACATATAGCAATTGTTTGTAGAGTCAAATTTAAATTTGTTGCACAACTTCCTACCAACTTGAGTCTTGTCTTTTACTTTTAGTTTATGATTATTATATGTTTAATCGTTTCGTTTCTATCACCACATATTCTACTTTTACAATTTTCTTTTGTCTTGTCTATTTTGCTTTAAGGTTGTTGGTTCTGATGGCGTTGTTTTGAGCTGCTGCTAGAAAAGATTCAGTTTCTCTGATACGGTTTTCTTGTGTGAGATTTCACTTGTTTTTCGCTTGAAGTATTCATACAATATTTTTCTTTCCATTTTGGTTGTCTAGTTATTGTTCTTCTGTTGTTAGAATTGTTTCTGGTCCATGTAATCAATCTTTCTTTGTTCTTTTTGATGCTGTCTTCGAGAAGTTTTACCGATGTATCAACTTTATCTTCCATGCTGACGAGTTCTACCCCTTTTCCTCCTTTTCTTGACACATAGCCTGTTTATATTATTTCTAGGATGTAAGACCTTATGCATCATCGTGAGTTTTTTTGTTCTCTGTTCTTCTTCTTCTTCTTCTTCTTCTTCTTCTTCTTCTTCTTCTTATTATTATTATTATTATTATTATTATTATTATTATTTACTCATTGAGAATTTTTCACATCAGTTTTAGCCGATGGTTTTTCACTGGAGTCTAAGTGACGACCAGTATCCTCAAATCTCCAGGAGTCTTCACAGTATTCTGGCTGTTCTCAATATTGCTGTAATTTAGATGGTCTCCACTCTTCCCCCAACCTCCAAGTCCTCTAGTCTCCTTAATAATCCTTTATTTACGGTACCAAAAGCACCTATCACGATTGGTACAATTGCCATCTTCATGTTCCATAGTTTTTTCGATTCACTAGCAAGGTCGAGGTACTTATCCTTCTTTTCACATTCTTTGGTCAGCTGGGACAGCAAAATCCACAATTTTGCAAACTCTCTTTTTTGTTGTTCATTATTAAAAGGTCTGGTCTTCTAGCCGAGATTAGGTGACCCGTTTACATATCAAAGTCCCATAGGATTTTATGTGTGCCATTTTCTAGGACAGATGCAGGGTTGTGCATATGTAACATAGCCAGATACGGATATGCGAATTGTACATAGAATGTTCATAACATATATACATAGAACATAGGAATCCCGAAACACGAAAAACACTTACAACTTCTTAGTTCAGGTACGAAACTTTTTATTACCTTTGAGTTTAAAGGTTCTTCGACACATTCTTTCTATTCTGGCTTTTCCCTTTGCCACCCCCCACCCACAACACGTGTGGCACTCGCCATAAGGCCACTGCGAGCTAGCGAAAGTCACCCTTCTTCTTCGGACCGCAAGGCTCAATCAACTGACTTTCTTCAAAATCCCCGCGCACGCTTCACATTCACATCCCCTGGTCCTGGGATTTTTATTTTGACATCTGTGAACGACACATTCCCCCCGCACGCGCCTCAACACATGTGCTCAAGTTTGCACCTAACTGACCCATTCACTGAGCTGAAAGGTTCTCAGCCTAACGAAACCCAAAGGCAGGATATATATCCCTCGGCCATTATATTACACATATGCAATGTTCGTATGGTCAAATTTAAATTTCATGCACATTTCCCAATGTATCATATTGCCCACTCAGTCGTGTCTAGTCTTATGCTCCTTCTGTACTAATTTGCTGAATTCGCTTATTATTTGATTGATAGTTTCGACTCTATCACTACATAACCTACATTTGCTATTTTGTTGCGTCTTATCTATCCTCGCTTTGATATGATAGGTTTTTATGGTGTTATTTTATGCTGCTATTAGAAGAGATTCTTTTTCTCTCTCTTAAGGTTTCGTTTACTTATCCACGTCCAGGTTTTCTCGTGTGAGATGTTGTTTAGCAGTTGTTTAAAACGTCTATTGAGTTGTTTTTCTTCCCATTTTTGTTTCTTAGTTATTGCTATTCTGTTGTCCATCGTGTTGTTTGTCTCGTTTCTGATGACTGTAATCTGACCCTCGTTCGTGTTTTTCTATATAGTCCTTGATGCGTCAACGCTGTCTTTAATACTGACAAATCCTCTTCCTCTCTCCTTTCTTGATACGTATAGTCTGTCAACGTCGTCTCTGATGGAATGCTTTATACATGGTCATTAGTTTTCTTGTTCTTTGGTATTTATTCCTTTGATAAGGTTTCTGCTAGATCGTTTTGTCGCGAGTAGCTTTCCAGTTCTCCTGGGATATTCTTTCTTTTTTTTTTCTTTCATCTCCACTTGATGCCCAAGTATTTGTAGGTTTCCTTCTGTCCGAGCGTTCTAACCTTGTCTTGACTTGGTAGTTCAATCTCGTCAGTTAGATTTCGTTTGCTACTTTTCATTACAAGCATGGTACATTTTTCTATGTCAAATTCCATTCCTATGTCAAATTCCATTCCTATGTCCTGACTCTATATTCTAACAGCGTGTATAGATTTTCCAGTTCTTTTTCATTTTTTACTAATAGTTTGATGTCATCCATGTACATTAGGTGATTGATCTTTTCTTGCGATCTACTACGTTTGTATCCGGCAGTGCATTTTCTGAGTATGTGGTTAAGTGGCATCTGGGCAATTAGAATAGTAACGGTGATAGTGCATCACCTTAAAAAATCTCTTTGGATTTTTGTATCAGCTAAGCTTCTTCCCCCTGCTGTCAATTCCACAGTACAGGTTTTCATTGTTTTCTCGATAAAGTTTATGACTTCATGTGATATTTTGTATATTTTGAGGCAGTTTATTATCCAGCTTTGCGGAACCATATCATATGACTTTTTGTTGTCTATCCAGGGCTTACCTTGATCTTTCCGTCTGGTCTTGCTCTTGTTTAGGATGAGCTGGTCTAAGTAATGTAACTCTGCTGTGCCTCTGGATCCTTTGCGGCATCCTTTCTGATCTTTAGGGAACATTCCGCGGGTTGTTAGCGAGTAGTACATCTCTCTCCTTATTTGTGCTGTTAATATTTTCCACATCTCGGTAGGCAGGTTATGGGTCTATAGTTGTTTGGGACAGTTCCTTTGCTTGGGTCCTTTTGGGTCAAGTGTTTTTTTTTTTCTTTGATCATCTATTTGGGTACGTGTGCCCCTTTTAAGCATCTGTTCATTTCTAGTACATATCTGTCGTGAATGGAGGTGAATTTCTTGAACCTGAAACCATATATTCCATCATGGCCTGACGTTTTCCAGTTTGATATGTTTTTAGTGTTGTTTGGGGTAAATCGATGTGTTTTTCCGCTTTTGGGCCTTCTTCAAGTTCTAATTCTCTTGTCATATTGTTTATCCATTTGGCCTTATTATTATTATAAGTATTATTATTAAATAAGAATAGTTACTTGAAGCCATAAAATAGCCATAAAATAAGTATCAAATTTCCACATTAGATAACCCATTAGGCGATGATATGCTGTTAAAGGATTGAACGAAATCAGTCCTATCAGTTAAGAAATTCATATTCCGCTCGGGGTCTTCTATCTTTATACGGCTTTGTGCCACATCTAAGTAAAAAAACTTAGTAAATCACTACTATTATCAAGGTGTAAATGATTTTATTTCCAAAAAGTATTTGAACGATGAATTTGAGTAAAACTGAAGTCAAATTGTCACGTGATGGGTTTCTGGAGTGATCTTTTCTCTATAGTTTTTTTTAGTGTTTGCATACATGTCTGTCAATTTTCCTGAAGGCCGATGAAAAAATGCATCCTCTTACTCCCCCCTAAAAAAACACAGGTCGTGGGCGTGAAGTTTGGTTTCTTTTGAGGAAAACTTATGCTGTAATTCGACAAGGTTTTTAAGGAAGACAATTTAGGTAAAACAGAAGTGTACAAGTGTTATTTACATTTTACTTTAAAATTACATTTAAAGACCAGCCACAATCTGATAAAGATGACGGATATCTTTAAGTAAGTTTCCCATACGATCAATAAAGATAACCGTCGGCCCCCTAATAAGAAATCTCGGGTGACAATTTTCAGTTATTTCCAATTCATATTAAGGAGGATACACATAAACACCACTATATATATATATATATTCACAATTTTTTTACAAGAGAAAGTATATGTTTGTTCAAGAGAACGGTGATGACTGTGTAAACGGAGATGACATGTCACTATCAGATAATTTCAGATATGTCTTCATGAGTATACTCAAAAGCTAATATTGTCTAAAGAGAAATGATCTGGTTTACTATTCAACAGTATCTATGGAAGCGTCGATATGTATATATATATATATATATATAGAGAGAGAGAGAGTTTCGTCTGGTTATGTTTCTTTGTTTAATGGTTTGTTGGTCACCTAATGCCAAAGGTATACGTGTAGAAGGACAGTAGTGGCACTATTTAAGCCATAGAAATGCTACTTAATCCATAATAGAGGTCCGATTTAACCTGTCGTTGGACATGGACTCAGTGATCTAAGTTCAAACCCTGGGCGAGGCTGTCTGCATTTTACAACGCACTAATACCCTTGAGAAACGTATAAATCTAACTACTCTCTTTTCAGCTATAAGTAAATGATAGATCAGACTGGACCCTTTAACATCGGTATGACCACCGGTCTCGGAGAAGGAAAATTTCAAATTTAAATCTGTTAAACTCCGCTTCAAAAAATCGCATCGTTCTCGTATGGGAGGGGTTGGTATATATATATATATATATATACAATTTTTTGTTGTAGGTCCAAAGAGAGAAAGAAATATCTTAAAATGAGTAGGTCCACGAAGATATTTGTATTCTTTTAGGATTTAAATCTCTTTGTGGACCTACACACCTTAATATATATATATATATATTTCTCATTCTTGGCTTATAGTCAAATCACACTGAAAACACCGATTCTCGTCCTCATTCTTAACATATTAGTTACCGCCTCCCATCAGACAGGACTTGTCACAAGGTCATGACACAAGGTCAGCTTATAGTGAGGATTAAAGGAAGTGGTGGTCGGGCACGAGTGAAATTTCGAACCCTGCCGGACATGCTGGTTATCGGCTCACTTAGAGCAATGTGATCCAGATGAGCCTACGGCTGGACTAGGACTCACTCGATATATTATGTGAGTCCGGCATGGGTACCCGTTCATAGCTTGAACTAGACCCGGGAGTCTAGTGATATGCAATACTATCAATGCAGCTCGCTAACCTGTAAGTGCCCCAGCATTCGGCCTCGAGTCTGACATTAATCTTTGATACTCCATCCGGCACGAATGCCAGACGGCCCAGCTAAAAAGCCAGGTCTTCTCATTCTTAACGTCAGTTTTACAATTTCTTTTTCTTTCTTATTCATTCTTTATTCTATATGTTTGCTTGAATGATTAGAAAGAATTTTAACACCAATCTGACTTCATCTATGACGGCAACTGTGCTGATATATATATATATTATTCAATCCAGTAAATCCGGAATAGGGAATAATTCCAATCAGGACAAATAAAAAAAATATTCAAAAAGGACAAATAAAAAAATATTCAAAAATTATCCTAATGTGACCGATTGTTGGCTTTTTTTAAAAAAAGAATATATATATATATATTTCAGCGAGGCTTAAAATACACGCCGAGTGCATACTCTGCTAAGGAGTAAGAACCCCTAAAAAATGTTGCTTCTTTCCTCGGTAGGCTAAAAACTTAGTGATGTACCTTCGTACTTGTACACACATAGGCGGTGTACTTATCGTAACGGTTATCGACATAGAAAATGGAATCGGTGACCCGTGTTCAAATCCTGGCTGCTTGTGTTTCATTTGAAGCTAATGCCCTTGGGAAAGGCATAAATCGGTTTGTTCTCCAATGATTTTGGGGTAAAGACTGTGTTCTTTAGCTTTGGTAAAGCAGCTAGTATGGAAGCAAAACTCTGAATGCAAATCAACTGTGTTTTGCTTAAGCAATGACCTGGTCACATGACCATAGAAGAAGGATGGGTTGATTAATAAGTTTTAACGGCATGTGAACATGTTTAGGGTTATTTTATGAAGTTAGGGATTTGGTTTGGTTTCTTTGCTTTATAGCATATCAACCTTTGTAGATTATTTAATGCCAAATCAGAACAGCAGTGGTACTATTTAACACATAGCTGAGAGAATAAGGGGTTCATACCTTTCCCAAGGGTATTTATCCGAAAGTGAACATAATAGCGCGGCTGGAGTTCGAACTTGCTTACTACGATTCTGCAGTTCAACACTTTAATCATTACACCGCGAGGATTCCCCCTTTGAAGTTAGAGAATCCCGTTGATTGTGCGTTCATATTTATATTTTTTGTACATTTGCTTATCAAGAGATTTTTTTACGCATTGTCCTATCTCCAGAACAGTAGCCTTATTATTGGATACAGTTTAGTGTAATACCCAGGACACCCCTTTTTTGTGCGTGGGGGGTCTTACTCCTCTGCAAGGGATACTAAGCCCTACAGTCAGGAGGAGCGGAGGGGTTGAGCAAATACATACTTACACGCGCACAATCTTTACCCCCTCGCTCTATATTGATATATTTCTATATTTCTAACCCTTTTTTTCTCTCTGATATCAAATCAGAATAGAGAAAATGGTTGGAGCAAAGCGAAGAAGAGTACAGGGTATTTAGTTCATTGAAAGCAGCGAGAGGATAACAGGCAGTTTGTAATTACATTTACTGCCTTTTGACCCGAGGCGACAAAATCATCCGAAAATTGCTGGTTCTAAAATTCTAAGCACAGATTAGCCCCGTCAGAAGGGAGATATGCGTCGTTGAGTGTGGTGGGAGGGCCAGTAAGCCGGCGAATGAGCTCGTCAATAGACAAGGAATAAAGTTGGATAGAACGAAAGGAGTAGGAGTAGAAAGAGGAGGAGGAGAAGCTGCAGAAAGAAGAAAAGAAGAGTCAAAAGAGGAAAAGAAAAAGATGAGAGAGATGGGACAAGAAAGAAAGAAAGAAAGAAAGAAAGAAAGAAATGACAGTAAAAATAAAACAATAAAAGAAAAAATGAATTTAAGAAAAGAAAACGAATAAATCTAAAAAAAAAATGAAACAATAAATAAAGAATGAATGAACAAAAGAGAGAAGGAAAGTAAGAAAGAAAATAAATAAAAGAAAGAAAGAAACAAACAAACAAAGAAAATATATAAATAAATAGATAAATAAATAAAGAAAGAAACAAAGAAAGAAAACGAGTTAAAAAAAACAGAAGAATAAAAAAAAGAAAGAAAGAAAGAAAGAAAGAAATAATTTAAGAAAGAAACTATCAAAGGAACATCTGAGAAAATCTGAAAGCAAATAAATATATAAATAAATAAATAAATAAGTAAATGAATAAAGAAAGAAAACGAGTGAAAAACAGAACAATAAAAGAAAGAAAGAATTTAAGAAAGAAAGTACTATAGGATAAAGTTAGAGTTCTGAAAGAAAAAAAATTAAGGATATGAAAAAAAATAATAAATAAATAAAAAATAAAAAATAAAACGAAAGAAAGAAAAAAGAAAGAATGAAAAAAAGAGAGAAAAAATTCTTGACGAAAAATTGGTGTGAGAGAGGCGTTAAGAAATTTGGTGTTTAGAATAATCTTTCTTGATGAGATATTGATAAGCCCAAAGGAAGACATAGAAGCTAGGTTGTTGTGTTAATGGAAAAGAAAACGCACTCAAATATCATTTTACTGATAGCAATATCTTCGGCAGAGAAGATACATTTAAATGAATTGGGTTTCCGGCAGGTTTTGAAACTCTTCATTATAACAGCGAAAAACACCAAGATTTCGTAAAAGAACATCTGTTACTTTTCTTCTTTTATTTACATATGCTTTCAAGTATACATATCTAATACAAATAATTTTTACAAAGTTATATGACTGTTTTTTTTTTTTTTTTTTTTTTGCATATCAGCGTTTGTTGGTTATTTAATGCAAAATATACATTTGTAGAAGAACAATAGTGGTATTATTTAACCTATAACGAGTGAGGGGATTAAGAAGTTCAAACTTTTCCCAAGTGCATTTGTCCGGAAGTGAACTCAAGTGTATGATTGAAGTTCGAACTCACTTAATATGATCTCACAACCCAACTCGATCGCCACTACGCCATATTATATGGATGCACCACTTGGATGCTAACAAAACGGCTGGAGAAGAAGCTAGACGGCAATTACACAAGAATGTTGCGAGCAATATTGAATAAGTCCTGGCGGCAACACCCCACAATGCACCAACTATACGGCCACCTGCCTCCCATCACGAAAACTATCCAAGTTAGACGAACCAGACACGCAGGACACTGCTGGAGAAGCAGAGACGAGCTCATAAGTGATGTACTCCTATGGACCCCCACATATGGCCGAGCAAAAGCAGGACGACCAGCTAGAACATACATACTGCAGCTATGTGAGGATACAGGATGTAGCCCTGAAGACCTGCCAGGGGTGATGAACGATAGGGAAAAGTGGCGAGACATGATGATGATGATGATGATGATGATGATATCAGTAACCTATTTTTTTACCAACCTGTTTCCTGTTTTATGGAAAGAAAAGTAGACGAATATCATTTTACTGTTAGCCTTATCCTAGGCTCATTTGGACGGGTAAGGTTTTCATGAAAGACGTGAAATAGGACTTAAAACATTTCATTATAACCGCAAAAAATACCGATTAGTTGGTTAATTGGGTTTTATGGCATATCAACTCTTGGGAGTTATTTAATGTCAAATCCTGTTTATACATGTATACAGTAAATGTATATGCTTTTAAATGCATTGTTTGTGGATTACATTTTTAAACAAGCCAGAGCCCGTTTATTTGTACATATTTAAATGGTTATATATATATATATATATATATATATATATATATATATATATATATATATATATATATATGATTTGCAAGTAAATAGTTTTTAGGTAATTCTGTTTTATAATGAGTTGCAGCTAATTGGTTTGCTCACAAATAAAAGGTTTCAAGTACTGCCATCCAACACTAATAATTGTATTAATCATTTTTTGTATTCTCAAGTATTACTCACACTAATAGTTTTATTTGCACAGTTAAATGTTTCAAGTATTGTTATTTAACACTAATAATTTTATTCGACACTATTCATTCGTTTGTACACAATTAAATGGTTCCAAGTACTAATGAGTAGAGTGTTCGCCAGTGGTCCGGGAGACCTCGGTTCAATCCCAGGTCGAGTTATACAAAAGACTTTTAAAAATGGTACTTGATACCTCCTTGCTTAACACTCAGCATTATAAGGCACGTACCAAGGGTAAAGTGGAGCAATCCAGGGAATGGAGTAGCACCCTCCCCAACACCTCAGTGTAGTAGCTATTGAAAAGGGAGCCTTCTGGTAACCCCCGACTACGGTCGCCAACTTTAGTTACTGTTATGGAATACCAATAAATCTATTTTTTCAGTTAAATGGTTTCAAGTATTCCTATCAAACATGAATAATTCTATTAAGTATTAATCGTTTGTTTGCACACACTTAAATGGCTTCAAGCATTGCAATCTAACACCGACAGTTTTATTTTCACGCAGTTAAAAAGTTTCAAGCAACGCAATTCAATTTTACATAAGTCATTTGTTTGCACACAGTTAAATGGTTAAACATTTCTAGTTGACCCAAGATGCTACCACTCCGGATCAGAGTGGGCATGAGTTACGTTAATAAAGGGGTAATCTATATTCCTCAAAGCTTCAGGATTAGAGCCTCACCAGTAGAAGGCTTAGTGTCATATCCAGGACACTTGTTGGGTGAGTGGGGGCCCTACCTGTCTGCAAAGATGCAGTCGATGTATACTAAGGCCCAAACGACTGGGCAGCAAAAATACCGAAATTTCGTCAAAGAACATCTGCTTTTGGTTAGATGGTTTCAAGTATTCTCATTTAATACAAATAATTTATTAAAGTTATATGATTTTAAGTATTCCCGTCTAATACTAATCATTTTCCAATAGATCTATTTGACCCATAGCTTTTACTACTCTGGGTCAGAGTTGACCGGCGTGTTTGAATGTGTTATACTATAGACAGCGTGAAGGGTTTCTCTTCGCATATTTGTTGTATCTGAATACCATCTATTTGTGTGAGAGGAACACATTTCGGACACTTATAGCAAAGAAAGTGTATCATGGTTTAATATTTCACGATGAATCAACAACATATTTATTGTCTAATGAAACTCAGTAGAATAAATACAGAAATAAGAAGAAATACAAAAGGAGTGCAGAGTCTTTTATCATAAGTTAAGAGTCTTTAATAGAACCGAAGTTGTGTGAAGACTTACGTCCAGGGTAGAGTATCGTGCGTCACATAACACGAGATCTGTGGGGGCGAAAGCCTCCACTGTCGGCAAACGAATGCACCCGTGCGGGCTTCTAGTTGTCGAAGAAGGATCCAAAAAGTAAGAGATAGTTTTGACTTTATATACTGCTTTAGCCATGCTACCAAGCGCCCATCAGAAGTACAATATGAAAAGCAAGGGATATCATCCCTACTTCTGGAGTTGATGTCCATGAGTGTGTGACTCTACTCTCTCTAGAGATCCAGAACTGGAGCCTCACCATCTGATACAGTTTAGCATTCTATCCAGGACGCAGAAAAATATTTAAAGTGTTTATTTGTCAGGGCTTAAGTTCTCTATAGAATTGTCTTATGAGAAAAAAAATGCTTCTTCTCTTTGTATTTATGTAGCTCCCTTTACCATGTGCAGAATTTGACACAAGGTTAATTCTACTACATAATTAAATAAAGGTAGCGATTTTTTTTTAAATTGATGGGGTTAACTAATTAGCATATTTTGCTTTAAAATTTAATTCGTGATAAATAACTGTTTTATTTTTCACTCTAATCTTATTTTTCTAATGACCTTTTTTTTAAATAAGCAATTCTTTTGTTGATGGGTTTTATAATTATAGTGTTATTAAACTTAACCTTGAGTGAAAACAATAGAAGGATTATTTTTCTCGTTAACCGAAAAGGTTAGCGTTTTATCAAAAGAATTTAATTGTGTTGCAGAATTTTTTTTTTTTTCAAATAAAATTTTTAAAAATGAGGGCGTTCGGAAAGTAATGAAGTTTTATCAGTCAGGATATAAAAACAAATATAAGCTAAATATTAAATCACCTTCATTTTCAACGACTGCAGCTCAACGAGAAGGCAAATTTTCGATTCAACTTTTTAAAGTAATATGAGATTTCCCCCACAATAGTTTGAAAGAACTTTTTCATCTTCTTTGTTTCTGAATGTTTTGCTTCTTATGAAATGTTTTAATGACATAAGCATATAAAATCGGTTGTTGCTCAACCTTGTGTTTATGGAGAATGTAAAAGAACCACCAGTACTAACGATCTTATATTTTCTTATGTTTTTAGACTAAAGTGGTTGCAAATTTTTGATGATAATATTTAAATAAATTTAACGTACATTTATTTTTATATTTCCTTTAGTATAACGTCATCACTTTCCGAACACCCTAATATCTAAATATATTTAATTTACATTTATTTTTATGTCATTTCTGGTAAAACGTCATTCCTTTCAGACCATCTTAATATTTTGCTATACAACTGAGCTACTTTGCAAAAGTGAATTTTCAATTGTTCCTTTAATTTTTTTGTTTTCTTTGTTGAATTTGTAAAATTACATTTTATATTTTCTGTTTTTTTTTTCTAATTAGAAAAATAATAAACAGATAATTTTTTAATCAAAATTCACTTAATAACTATATTTAAAACTTCCGACTGAATTATTCACCCTCATACTTATACATATATCAATGCTGTTGTAACTACCTACCAAAATTTTTTTACAAAATTTGGTATGTGTTACGATTACGGATTTATTTTCAGATTTCTGCTAAATTCTAGTGGCCCAGTTGACTGGAGCTGTAAAATACACCGACTGCATCTCTGCAGAAGGGTAAGACTCCTCCAACGAGTGTCCTGATATGACACTAAACAATCTGATGGTGAGGATTCAGTATTGCTGGAGCTTAGGGGAATATGGAGTACCCCTTCATTGCCATCGTTCCCAAGTCCACTCTGGTCCTGAGTGGCACCTGAAAGGGTCTTACGTATAAGTTAAATAGGACTGACATTTAAACAAATTTGTTTGACATGCAAACAAATGACTGATGCTAACCTGAATTGCTTGAAATAGAATTGTTTAATCGTTTAACTTTGTGTAAACAAATAATTAACAGTAAATAGAATTATTCGTATTAGATATAAAAAAAGTGAAACAATTTAACTGTGTGCAAAAAAAAAGAAAAAGGATAAAAAGAGCTCACGCTCATTTAAAAATATTATTTACAAAATGTGTTTAGCAATCATATATTTAATAAATATGTATAAAAAGGATTTGGAATTAAATAACCTACAATGGTTGATATACAAGTAAACCAAACCAAAACCAAAACCAAATTCTACCAATCAAAAAACGAAAAAAACAAAAAAAAAACAAAACAAAATTACATTTGTGATCATATTTTCGATCTAAAAAAATGTCATGCTAATAAATGAATAAATAAATAATCTATTACGACGGCGATGTTTAGAAAGCGCATTTATCCATAAGTCCGCAATAGCCAGTTTAGCTCTGAGTTTTTTTTTAATTCACTCTCATTCCTCAGCAAATTAATTCTCATCGGATACGGAATAGTAAAATAAAGGAACAAGAATAAATAAATAAATAAATATGATTCAATGATATCTTTTAGATTTTTTAATTTAGGCGTTCTGACGCTTAACTTAAGTTGTACTTTTTGCCTTTGACGTTAGATTCGCTTTTGATTATAAAATCATTTGCATTTCCATGACTCCAGATCTGTAGAGGAATATGTCAATCTGATTTTCAAAATTGTTACATATATATATATATATATATATATATATCATCATGTCATGCCACCAGCACGGATATCCCTGACCCTCTCTCGCCACTCCTCTCTATCGTTCATTGCTTCTGGTAGGTCCTCAGGGTTACACCCCGTATCCTCACATAGCTGCTGTATGTAGGTTCAAGCTGGTCGTCCTGCTTTTGCTCGGCCATATGAGCGGGTCCATAGGAGAACATCACTTATGAGCTCATCCCTGCTTCCCCAGCAGTGTCCTGCATGTCTGTTTCATCTAACTTGGATAGTTTTCGTAATGGGAGGTAGGTGGCCGTACAGTTGGAGCTTTGTTGGGTGTTACCTCCAGGACTTATTCAGAATTGCTCGCAGCATTCTTGTGTAGTTGCCGTCAAGATTTTTCTCCATACGTTTAGTTAGTATCCTTGTAGTGCATCCATATAGCAGTATCGACACGACCGCTGCCTGAAAAAACTGAGTTTCATTTTATCAGTCAGGTCGGACTTCCATATGACATATAGCTCATCGATAGCTGTCCATGCCTTTGTTAGGCGCGTGTCGATGTCTTTTTCGGTTGATGAGACACTGCTTCAGTTGAGGCACCACTTGTATATAAATGCTCGTAAAATTAGAAAAATAATACCAGAGTGACCATTTGTTAAAAGAATCTAGGATTGAAAAGCACATCCATTTCGAAAAAGTTGTCGAAAAGGTTAGTAACATTGTTCTCTACTAAATTATCATTTAAAAATGCATATATGATTTTTATTCAATTTTGTCATAGTAAAAATCATTGGTGTCTACTATAATGTGCCGTAAATGAAAGAACAATTTACTAATAGGCCGACTAGAAATCTTAAAAGAAAAGATTCACTGTTGAACCGTGAAATTCTATTTTAGTAAAAGTGGAGAACTATAACACGTGTTAGTGCCAATTTCTAGAACATACGTGAAAAAACAAAACAAAAAACAACAACAAAAAACAAACAAACAAAAGTAAGGAAGGAACTAAGATAGAACGCAAAGAGAAGGAAAAAAAATTCTTTTATCAATATATTAATCTTGGACTTTAACTAAGTTAAAACTTAACGGAAAAGAAGAAAGGATTTTTTTACGTACCCATGGGAAGCAGCACTATGGCCATAAAGGTAAGCAAATAAACCCTCTGACGGCCTAACGCAATGTCTTACCTGGTCCTGGACGTATGAATCTCGCGGCTCAGCGGCCAGGATCGTCAGTTCGACCGGGGAACTACTGGTGCTCATCTGTAAGGTTAACTTCTATTGATAAGAATAAAAACAGCTATCGAAATATAACCATGACCCCAACCATATATATATAAATATATATAGGGTGATTGAAAAATAACTCTATACTATAGGAAGTTATTTTTATTATATATATATATATATATATATATATATTTGCACACACACACACACACACACACACACACACACACACACACACACACATATATATAGTGAGAGAGTGAGAGAGTGAAAGTGGGAGAGAAAGAGTGAATGAAAAAGCATTATATATATATATATATATATATACACGTGCGTGAGTACGTGCGTGCATGTGTGGGTGCTTGCGTGTATAACTTTGTATACGTGTGCGTATATATATATATATATATATATATATATAATATTTATTCTACCACACACACACACACACACACACACACACACACACACACACACACACACACACATATACATATATATATATATATATATATATACCTACAAGCACAGTTATATCTGGAGAGATGGTAGATTTTGTTAAATCTGACAAGATGATAAAAATAAGTGGAAAAGTGGATAAACCAATACTGACAACGGATTTAGGAGAGAGAGAGAGAGAGAGAGAGAGAGAGAGAGAGAGAGAGGTGGGAGGAGGTAATGAAGAAAAGTGATAAACTAACGAGGAATATTTCTTTGTAATTCATATTTTGGTTGTTCTCAACTAGTTTTGACCCTAGGTCACCCTAAGGAGAAAAGATTTTTGTGAAGAAATGTTTTTATGAAAGTTTTTAAAGCGTTTAATTTTTTTAAAGTTGATACATGTTGCGTCTCCAAAAGGTATACAATCAGACAAAGTGGTACTTGAGTAGTCAGTACGTTTGTAGATAAAGGACAGAGTGTTTTATTGCAAGAGAGATACAATAAGGAATTGTGAGGCACGCGGCTAATCCCCGAAACATGGTATATTTGTCTCTGCCTCTTACCAGATAGGACTTGATACAAGGTCAAATGATCCGACGGTCGGATTATTGTGAGGATTTGGGGAGGAGAAGGTCGGAAACGAGCTGAGACTTGAGCCCTGCTGGTCTATACTGATTATCGGCTCTCTTGATCCAATATGAACCTGATGAGCCTAGCTTGACATAGACCCAAATATAGGTCCAGGCACGGATGCCTGATTATAACTTAAACTGGACAGCGAAGTCCAGTGCTGTACAAAGGTGTCAATAATGCAGCTCGTCCACCCGAAGGGGTTTCTCAGTCTTAAGTCTTCCTTAGATGAACAATGCCCCGTTTGACACGAATGCCAGACGGTCCAGCTAAAAAGGCGGTTGGAGGCAAATCCAACAGCAAATTAATCCAGTCGGCCTTATCCCCGGAGCAAGGACAGGTATAATGCTGTGTTCACTATATATAGTCACTGATATTGTCAGTCCACATGAGTGATATATATATATATATATATATATATATATATATATATAGAGAGAGAGAGAGAGAGAGAGGGAGAGAGAGAGAGTGTGTGTGGGGGGATATTTCATTACAACAATATGCTATAAAAGAAGCGGTGAAAAATCAACTGGCAGCATCAAGTATCCATTCTTTGGATGAAAATTGTATTATATATGATATGTGGTGTTGCAAAAACTTCGGGTAATTAAATCTAAGCTTAGGCAGGGTTTCCACCGTCTCCACTGAGCAAAATTACTGCGGCAAAATTTCCTACTAAAAAGTAGCGGCAAAATTTCCTACTATATTTAGTTCACTACTCCTCTAGATATCGAAATTTTAACTTATTTAAGCTGTGATATTTCTAGTAGGTTTTATGACAGAATTTAATTTATACTTACTGCAATCCTTTCATTACAGATGTCTTAACTCAACCTCTCTGCATGAACAGGATGCGATATAAGGTCATTTTTTTTAAAGCAGAATATAACTTTTGGGGTTGTACTTATTTATTAGCAATACTATAAATATATATATATATATATATATATATATATATATATATATATATATCTACAGAGGGGTAAGTATTGTATACCATACTGGCATAATAAAGTGATGAATGGTAAATACCGGCATAATAAAGTGATGAATGACCATGACACTTTTCTTTATAAAAATATAACTCTCACTTTATTTCTCGAAAGGAGTCGTAGCTGGTGTATTTTTGAGAGAGATGGAGAGAGGGAAGGATATAAAGAAAGACTGCTATATCAATCCATAACGTCTTCTTCTCTTGATCATACCACTCTGAGTAATCTTCCTGCCCTTACATCTTTGCATTTTCTGCTTCCCAGCCAGAGGCCACTGCAGGCCGTTACCACCACCGAGTACCTGCCGGCTACTCCCCGTGACTAAATGTATCTGGACCCAAGACTGCATATTGAAGACTGACCACTGCAAGACTCCTCATATTTGCTGTGGACCGTGTATATATAATTTCACAATGCCTGCGTATTCCGGTCGTCACCCACGTGACGTACTTCCGCTTATTTTCACAGGTGCATCTTGCAATCCTATTGTTTACAGAGATGGAAGACCCAGCTCTGTTAAAGGTCAATCTGCAACCAAAGGCCTCTCTCCTAAACCATCTGATGGTAAAGCTCCAGTCCTGAAACTTTGGGGCATGTAGAGTACCACTACATAGCTATTACTTCAAAATCCATTCGGATCCCGAGTCGTAATACCTATTAGGGTCCCATCATTGGTTTGAATAAAAATATTTAATCATATACTATACTTGAAACCATTTGACTGTGTGCAAAAAAATGACTATTGAATTGAACTATTAGTATTACATAACAATACTTGGAATCATTTAACTGTTGAAACGAATAAATAATGTGAAATAGAATGAATACTTTGATGTCAACCGCTGAATCTTTGCGTCAATGGAACAGATCACACACATTCAGGCACACACTCTCACATATGCACACAAAAGCACGCACAGCTGGGGGCTCGAATCTTTTTGGCCTGATGCCGTATCATTAAGTTTTTTCCATTAACAGAACCAAATTATTTACAGTCAAGATTTAGCTATTAAGTTGAAATAAAATATATTCTTTAAAAAACTTGGAGGAAAACAAATTTAATATTTTAAAATCCATTTTCATTCTTTCAGCCAGAAATCTATTCATCTGAGTCATTTTATTAGAAGGATTCTGTTTGCTTTTTTAGGGCTGATTTTCATGGTCCTCAAATAATTAACCACGTTATCTTTATTTTCTTCGTGTACCATCATTATGAACACTATCAGCGAGATCATTATGAACACGATAGAAAAATCATTATGAACACTATCAGCAAAATCATTATGAACACTATCAGCAAAATCTATTTAAATGAATATTTTAAGACATGAAAATGAAACAAAGCTTTAAAAATTAGTGAGTAAAAAAATGATTCATGATGGTTTGAGTTAGGACATCACTGGATCCCAAATCAAAGACATTGGATCCATCACAAATCAATGACAAATGACTTGTTTGGAGAGAACACACACACACACACACACACGCATATATATATATATATATATATATATATATATATATATATATATATTATTATTATTTTAAGTAAAATCAAAGACATTGGATCCATTCAAAGTCAACGACAAATGGCTTGTTCGGAGATATATGATTTTAAGTAAATAGTTTGTCTATAACATTTTTAAACAAGCCAGAGCTCATTTGTTTGCATGCAGTTAACTGTTTTCAAGTATAGTAAATGATGTTATCAAAAAGCGACTTGCGAAGATAGACTATCAGTCATATGGAAATCAGACCAATCAGATAAAATAAAGCGCAGTTTTTTCCAAGCAACGGTCGTGTCAATACTGTATAGATGCACCACATGGACGCTGACTAAGCGTTATGGAGAGAGAGCTTGACGGCAATTGCACAAGAATGCTGCAAGCTGTATTGAACAAATCCTGGAGGCAGCATCTCACAAAGCAGCAGCTGTACGGACACCTACCACCCATCTCGAAAACCATCCAAATAAGACGAGCAAGATATGCGGGAGATTGCTGTTGAAGTAAGGGTGAACTCATAAACGATGTACTCCTGTGGACCCCTCACACGGACGTGCAAGGGTAGGGTGAACAGCTTGAACCTATCTACAACAGCTCAGTACTGATATAGGATGTATCCAGGAAGACTTACCGAGAGTGATGACCGGTAGGGACCTGTGGCAGGAGAGGGTCTGGGAAATCCATGCTAGCAGCACACCATGATGATGATGATTATAAATGATGAAGTAGTTATATTTGACCTATTGGTGGGAACCAAACAGGTTTTACTACTTCGGTTCAGTGTGGGCCTGGAAGTAATGGAAATAAAGGGGTAAATCACATTCTCCTATGCTCCAGGACTGGAGTCTCACCATCTGAAGGTTTGATATTATATGCAGAACACTCATTGGTGGTGGGTAGGTGTTATCATTCTACTGAGATGCAAACAGCGTATTCCCTAGGTTTAGCTGGGACCCCTATAAGTGTGTTCAATGGAAGAATTAATTCTAATATATATATATATATCTTTAAGAAAAAACCAAAGACTGGTTAATTTAGGATTATAAATTCATTTCCATCCTGTTTTTCAGTTTCTGGTGTAAACATAATACTATATATATATATATATATATATATTAGTAAATAAAGTTGGCGACCGTAGTCGAGGGTCACCAGAAGGCTACCTTTTCTATAGCTACAACACCAAAGTGTAGGGGAAGACATTACTCCTTTCCCTGTGTTGTACCACTTCACCCTTGATACATATCTTATAATGTTGAGTGTTAAGCAAAGAGGTACCAAGTGCTACTTTTGAGTCTTTGGTATGACTCGACCTGCGATTGAAGACCGGTCTCCCAGACCATTTGCGAACACTCTACCTACTAGACAATGGGTCTCTTTCTCTCTCTCTCTCTCTCTCTCTCTCTATATATATATATATATATATATATAAACAGTAAAGAACTATTGCACGGTTGATCGAAATCATAAAACTGATTTTTACACGAAGTCAGTCTTCAGTTAAGTTTTATACAAATTGAGGAGCCCATCAATAAATAATGTACAATATCGGAAGAATAAATAGAAAGTGACTTAGAAAAAACATTTACCAAATGAAGTAACTATTTTAGGTTAAAGCTAAGAACGAATGAATGAAAATATAGAGAAAAGAAAGACGAGCTTG
This sequence comes from Sepioteuthis lessoniana, assembly GCA_963585895.1. Classification (NCBI taxonomy): domain Eukaryota; kingdom Metazoa; phylum Mollusca; class Cephalopoda; order Myopsida; family Loliginidae; genus Sepioteuthis; species Sepioteuthis lessoniana. The sequence continues at coordinate 49,748,110 of OY757921.1, forward strand.
CCGATATCGTCACCTCTTAATTGAGAGAGAGAGAAAGTGAGAGAGATAGAGATAGAGATAGATAGATAGAGAGAGAGAGAGAGAGAGAGATAGAGAGAGAGAGAGAGAGAGAGAGAGAGCGAGAGAGAGAGAGAGAGAGAATGAAAAGCAAAAACTAGAGTAAATAATAAAGAATATATTGACTTAGGTGGACAATAAATGCTTTCATGATCAATTCAATAAAACCCAAGTTTCCACTCAACTCGTGCGGTATATTTTTTGCCCTGGATCGATTTGTGAATACTACATTTTAGCAGTTTTCCATCCCTGGACCTTAACTTTTGTAAGTAACCACATACCTGACTCCACCCCACCAAATATCTACCCGTTTCTCTCAATCATTTTCCCCTTGGTAACTTTCTTTTCCGCTTTCTCTCTCTGTCTCTCTGTCTCTCTCTCTCTTTCTCCACCCATTTCGGTCTCTATTTTAATTCCTATCGTCTCTTCCATTTTTTAAAAATATTCTTCACGTGTCTCTTACTTCAACGTTGTTATCTCCCTTCTTGCTTTTTTGTGTTTCTCCTTTTTTTCAGTTTTTCTCTTGCTTGTCACCCTCTCTGTATTATATCATCCTCTAATATTTCTTTCTCACTCTCTACCTCTCTCAGTTTCTGCTTCACCTTTTCTTTCTTCACTTCATTCCTTTCTCATTCCATGGTGTTTCTTACGACCCCCCCAGTTCTGAACACTGTTCTTCCTCATTCTATTTCTTTCTTTCTTTCTTTCTTTCTTTCTTTCTTTCTTATGAATTTTGCTGTTGGTTTTTTATTTGTTTGTTTTTTGTTTTTTTTATGAATTTTGTTCTTTCTTTCTTTCTTTCTTTCTTTCTTTCTTTCTTTCTTTCTTTTGTACAATTTTGTATCCTTCAAGTGAATTCCTGTTTAGACTTGAATTCAATTCAAATTTCTGTTTTGAATATACTTTGTAACACCAGCCCATCTGTAGAAAACTAATTTTGTAGCGTAAAAAACAGAACTTTGAGTGTCCTGAGTCGTGAACTTGAGAGTAATGAGCTTAGAGCGTCCTACGTGTCAACTGAAGTGTTGTGATACAACGAAACAGTCTGTCTGTGGATGACAATATATATATATATATATATATATATATATATATATATATATATATATATATAAGCATGTTTTGGGATTAAAAAACCAATAAAGGTTGATATGCCATAAAACATCACGACACCAAAATGATTGATGTATTATTCTTCTAAAATACATGATATTTAGACAGCTCGAAGAATGGCTATTACAGTAAGAAAAAGGGTTATCTAACGTCGATCTTGAAAAATCAAAAATAATGTTTTGTATTTTGGTTGCTAATTTTTCCAGGAATCAAATACTTTGTGGCAATGATTATCATTTGTTGATTTGAGGCGTTTGCTTATACTGTATTAGTCTTTGCAAATTGACACGACGGGCCACGTTCAAATCCAAGTCGAAGTTGTTTGTATTTCACTTTCACTTGGAATAATCGTGGATTCTTCTCTTGTCTCCTCTCATACAAGTCTAAGTCAGACTGACTCTTCCCTTTAGCTATAGTAATGCAGCGAGTCTAAAGAGACGAAATATTCAGTTCTCAAAATCTGAGTAGTGTTTTGCTGGGAACCTGTTGCGTACCTGTCCCCTCCATTCTCTGGTTATCAGTTCACCCTCTTTAGTGAGGCTCGTTCAACACAAGTCCTACCAACTCACGGGGTTGCTAGCCACACACCTACAGGATTTGAAATTAGATTTCATCACTGTCCTGTATATGACACTAAACAATCTGATGGTGCGGCTCCAGTAATGCATGAGCTTTAGGAAATGCAGAGTACCCCTTTATTGCCATCACTCCCAAGTCCACTCTGGACTTTTTTTAGAAAAAAGGTATCCTTTTCTTGTATTGTGAAGCAAACAATTTTTTAAAAATTTCCCCAGCAACAAAACTCTTGATATTATCTATTCTATTTTTTTCAATTATTTCTGAATATTTCTAACTCCCATTTTATTATGCTTCATCTTTCTCATTCGCATATAAATACGTCTTTCCAGATTTTTTTAATTGAAAAAATAATTTTCTTCTAAATCGAAGCAACCGGGAATTCGGAATAATGGTTACAGTTCTGGACTGCATCATCGAAGTAAGCGAGTTCGAACTCCTCTCCAAGCTATTATTTTCGGTTCTAATACAGTTAAGAATCTGATTCCCCAGCTAGGGATTAAACAGTTTTACTTCTGTTCATTTGCAAGAATAGCTTTGTCATTCAATAACACAAGAAGGTTGATATGCCATTAAACAAAGAAATCAAATCAACTTGTATTTTGTTATTTTTAGTGGAACATAAAACAGCATTAAATATTGCAGCGTCACCCATAAATAAGTACACGCAAAACAATTTCTTTTTATGAAATGATAATTTTCTTCTAAACCAAAAAGACTAAAGATTTATTACTTTATAGTGAACCATTATACAATCAAAACGGATAAAGTGTTTATATTTTACTCTTTTGAAATATTTGCTGATAGAAAATAAACTGTAAACACCTCGAAGGATGGTACGAATTTTAATCTGGGTATGCTATAATTGATACTGTTGATATTCTGATGAAATTTTTCAGTGTTTATTCTAAACTGTATGGTTTGAAATAGAACAGTTTTATCATGTTATCTGCTATAGTAACACTCTTACAATTACACCATTTATAGATTGAATGATTGATTTTAAATGGCATTTCAACCCATCTAGGATCATTTGAGCCTAGAGGTCAGGGAATCGCGTTCATGGTATATTCATATATAGTTTTTGAGTAATTGTTTCTTTAGAGGTTTTTTACACATAGTTTTACCGAATACGAATACTTTTTAAACATATATATTCAACCCATAAATGAGACTTTAACAGGCATTTCTACTACCTGTCGGAGTGGTCCTGGGAGTAATGGCATTTTCCAGATATCCAGATCTGAAGCTTTCCCATCTGATCTAGCTTTGTGTCATACACAGCGCACTTCTTTTGGAGGGTGGGGTCTTAACCCTCTGAAGGAGATACAGTCAGTTTATTCTAAACACCCGAAGACTGAACGGGCCTACAAATAAATACATCTTTATTCATTTGTTAATTTTTTTCTAAATCTAAGATTACAGGATTTAAAAAAAGAATTATGATGGAACATTATTCATTCAAAACAGATATCATAAGATATTATCATCAATTAACTCTTTAACAAAGAATATGAATATGTGGCAGTTCAAAAGTAAGTACACTCCTTTTATATTTATGCTATTTTACTTTTTGCTAGTTTTTTTTTTTTGTTATAGAATTTCAATGCTGCAGAGCTTATAAATAATAACTAAAAAATCTATTTTCATTATATAATGTTCCGTTAGGAATAGTTTGGTTTGGTTTGGTTTTATGGCATATCAACCATTGTAGGTTATTTAATTCCAACTCCTATTTATACATATATATTAAGTATATATGATTTGTAAACACATTTTCTTGATGTCATTTTTAAACCAGCCAAATCTCATTGTTTTGCACACAATTAAATGTTTCCAGGTATTGATATGTATCACTAACAATACAATTAAACACCAGTCATTTATTTACACACAGTTAAACGATGAAACTGTTCTATTTCAAACCATACATTTTAGAATAGGTCATTTGATTGCCAACAGTTTAAATGTCAAACAGTTCTATTTGTCCCATTAATAGGACCCTATCAGGTGTTACCACTACAGACCTTAGTGCACCTGGTTGCGATGACATGAAGGGATACTCCGTATTCCCCAAAGCTCCAGCATTACTGGATCCTCGCAATCATATTGTTTGATGTTGTATCCAGGATACTTGTAGGGGAGGGGTCTTTCCATTTTGCAGAGATTCAGTCGGTGTATTCTTCAGCCCCAGCCGACTGTGCTACTTCTTGAAATAGTAAAATCTCTTTTCATTCTATGATGTTCTGATAAGATGAATAAAATATAATTTGTATAACGTTCCGCTAAGAATAATAAAATCTATTTTCATTACATAATATTCCGCTAGGAATAATATAATCTTGTTCCATTGTATAATGTTACGCAAAGAATAGTAAGCTATATTTTCATTGTAAAATGTTCCACTAGGAATGATAAAATCCCTTTTTATGTTTGATTTTGAATTAATTTTTTTATACAAAACATTTTGGGTTATATATATTTATGGGAGGTTCTTTCTCTTTCTGGTACACACACACACACACACACACACACACACACACACACATATGTACCAACCGCTTCGCGCGAGCAGTATCCAACCCATGGTTAATTTTAAACCGTGTTTAACTGGTTTGAATTCAATGTTTTCCTTCTCCTAGACCGGTTGCTGAACCAAGTTAGAAAAAAAAACGCAGCCTGATTTACTATCTACCCTTAGCTGGAGGGAGAATAGTTGGATGCATTCCTTTCCTATTGGATATTAGCGTTATGTGAAATGTCACTAGCCCCGTACATCATTCGAACTCAGGCCGCTCTGTCCATTTCCTACGACGATAACCATTATGCAAAGAGCACCTGCACACACATGCGCGCGCGCGTGCACACACAGACACAACAAAAATTGTGTAATTGGGTCTGGCTAAGAGATAAGAAAAGACAAAGTAGTAATTGATAAAATCAGAACTTATAACATGTAAACACTGATCGACTAACCGTTTATTTCGGCAAAGCATCTTCGACTGTCGATACGTCTTCTGTTTTGTCCAAAATTGTTCAATCTGTAATTAGGAAAACGTTCTTCAAACATATCTACGTTTCTCCGTCATCACAGTTTACCCCCAGTATTTTCTACACAGACAAGATATGCCAGTTGTTGGAAGCGTTGTTCAGAGACAACGTAATAGGTAATGGGTTGGGTTAGAAAAGAACAATCTTCTCTATCACCTACCTCTTTATTTCTCGCTCACGATACCTTCTTTTTTCAACCGTTATCTCTTTTTTAATCACGTCTTTGTTTCTTTCTTTCTTGCAGTTCTTTCTTTCTTTCTTTCTTAAACTCTTCTTTCTTTCTTTCTTTCTTTCTTTCTTTCTTCTAAAGCCGAAACTACCTATCCAAGATTGTCACTGATAATCACTTAAACAACTGGTGATATTGCAGACATAATTGTGTCTGCTCTTGGAATGGTAAAATGGTAATTGAGAATTTCTCAATACTTCTATAGATCGCCGAAGGCATCTGAGATGTGATTGGTCATTGTCAAAATTCGTCTGGCTATCAGTTCAATCTTCTCAGGGGTCAAAAGCCTTGCCGCTGTCTGTTCTATCAAGCAGAAGCATGATAGCAATCACCGTCTCTATATGTCTGCCTGGCTTTTCTTCTGAATATGATTCGATGTTCAGATATTCGTTGAAGCCAGTTTTGGTTCTAGGCCACGTTTATGAAACCCCAAAATGATGACTTGTGAGATAAGATAGAAGTTCTACCAGAGGAAATATTTACTTAGCTTAGCCTAGCCTAGCCCATGGAGGCAACAGCTTAGGATCAAAGTCCTGAGAAATTATATAGATATCATTTCTAATATGCCGACCATCACTTGATAGCAAGTCTCCGAATAAAGTTAATATTTACTATGTTTAGTCTGTTCTGCGATATGAAGTACCTTGCGATGATCAAACCGAGGATTTTAACTGACAATAGAGGGAATATAAGACATAATGCCCCCTTAAAAAGGCAGCATCTAGACATCTAATTAGCCAGTATTATAATTAATATTAAGCGTCACTGTGAATTAATGATGACAATCATTCAGGTTGTGTCATATCCTTTTCCACCGGAGTCCAACTCCATTTTTTAGACATGGTAATCTTTCATGCTTGTGGTATCATCATCATCATCATCATGTCGTGCCGCCAGCACGGATATCCCTGACCTTCTCTCGCCACTTCTCCCTATCATTCATCGCCTCCGGCAGGTCTTCTGGGTTACATCCCGTGTCCTCACATAGCTGCTGTGTGTAAGTTCGGGCAGGTCGTCCTGCTTTTGCTTGGCCATATGTGGGGGTCCATAGGAGTACGTCACTTACGAGCTCGTCCTTGCTTCTCCATCAGTGTCCGGCGTGTCTGGCTCGTCTAACCTGTATAGTTTTCGTGATGGGAGGCAAGTGGCCGTACAGTTGGCGTCTCGTGGGGTGTTGTCGCCAGAACCTGTTCAATATTGCTCTCAACATTCCTGTGTAGTTGCCGTCAAGTTTCTTCTCCAGCCGTTTAGTTAGCGTCTATGTAGTGCATCCATATAGCAGTATCGATACAACCGCTGCCTGGAAGAAACTGCGCTTCATTTCAACTGTCAGGTCTGATTTCCATATGATTGAGAGCCTATCTATAGCCGTCCATGCTTTTGTCAGTCGTGTGTCGATGTCGTTTTCGGTTGATGAGACGCTACTTCCTAGGTAGGTGAATTTGTCCACTAGCCTCAGAGAGGCTCCGTCTAGTGTGGTAATGTTGCCCGTTTAGTTGTAACACATATATTCAGTTTTGTGCGCATTAACATGGAGGCCAATGCCTACTGCAGCTCCTTCCAAACTATGCAGTAGTGTCTCTGCTTGATTAGGTGTATTCGCCAGTAACGCCAAGTCATCAGCGTAGTCGGCGTCTGTGATTGTTTTTGCGGGGTACCTTTTGCTTATTTTCTTAGTCAGCTCGAAGCCATTTTCTCTGATTTTGTCGATCGAAGTTCTAAGCACGTAGGAAAAACCAAAATGGCTTCCGGAGAAATAGATCCACAACCTCACAAATATTGACCATCCGTAGAATCCTTGAAGGCGTTCGGGAAAAAAACTTTCAGGCGACATTACTATTTGTCGACTTTACCAAGGCCTTCGATTCCATCCACAGAGGGAAAATGGAACTAATCCTACTAGCATACGGCCTACCAAAAGAAACCGTAGCAGCAATAATGATCCTCTACAGAAACACAAAAGTGAAAGTACGTTCACCAGATGGAGACACGGAATACTTCGACATTGTTTCAGGAGTACTACAAGGAGACACGCTAGCCCCATACCTTACCTGTGGTATCATAGAATATCATTACTGAAGTAAAGTTGGCAACCGTAGTCGAGGGTGACCCGAAGGTTCTCTTTTCGATAGCTATTACACCAAGGTGTAGGGGAGGGCGCTACTCCTTTCCCTGCATTGACCCACTTTACCCTTGATTCGTACCTTATAATGCTAAGTGTTAAGCAAGGAGGCATCAAGTACCATTTTTTGAGTCTTTGGTATAACTCGATCTGGGATTGAACATTCATATTTACATTTTTTGTGTTGTTTCATAATATTTTTTGCACTTGGTCCACTGGAATACAAATCATTTTTAAACAGATCTATTTGACCCATGGATTGGACGCTAACAGGTACTACCACTCAGGGTCAGAGTGGACCTGGCAGTCATAGCAACAAAGGGGTACTTCACACTCCCTAGAACTCCAGAACTGGAGATTCAATATGCCCGTAGTGTAATGGTTATCATCTTAGGAAATGGACACGGCGACACAAGTTCAAACCCTGGACAAGACTGATTGCATTTTACATGGCACTAATACCCTTGGGAAAGGTATGAATCCAATTATTCCCCCTCCAGCTATGGGTAAATAGTAGGGCAGACTGGTTTCTTCAGCCTTCGAATGACAGTACTTTCTAGTCTGTGAAATATTCACCTATTGTAATTCTCGGATTGTCAATTACCAATCAACTTCAACCGTTTTGGGGGTTGACTTAGTCGTCATGCTGAAAGCTGCTTTTCGCCAAATCACCGAAGTTAAGAATCGATGACCTTGCTTATTTCTTGGATGGGTGACTACAGTAAAAGGAAGTACTTAAGTAACCTAAGGTCATATCATGCTGAAAGCAGTGGTTATCGCCAGTACACCAAAGTTAAGCAATGACAAACTTGCCCGTTACTTGTATAGATAGCTTCTTCTTGAACAGTTGGTATAGAAAACAATCTAAGAAATCACTAGTTCTTACCATATCAAAATATTAAGTAGCAAAGAATATTCTCGGTAATTAGATGGGTGACCGCTTAGAAACAGCAGGTAGTGAAAGCGACGTGAGACCTATATATCAGATTAAGAAAAGCTTATAAAATCACAAGCATTTTGAGTCTTGACTAACTTATATGCCATGCAGAAGGCAGACCCCCGAAGATGAGCAGCAATGAGCTTGTTCAAAATTTGGATAAGTGATCACTAAATAAAGAGATGTACTTAAGTAACCTGTGTGCCAAACTGCCTAAAACTCTGATTATAATTATAAATGCAAAGTTTATTGCGCACAATTTAATTTCAGCTGATCTTACAGCTGAATATGATTTACCTCTGAAGAGAGCATGCGCTTTTTATGTGTGTGCTCTAAGGTCCCTTCTTTTTGATAATTTCCATCAAGTGGTTCTCGCCATATTCAAAAAAAGCTCGGATCATTTTTGAGGAGACTCTGTATATGCATACATATATAAAAGAGCGGAATATGACAAAGGTATGAGACGAATAGGTATCCACTTCAGTTCTTCACAATAATAGTTGGCTATAGACAGAATAAAAGTAAGCTGGAGAAATAATTAGGTTTCCCTTTCCCTCCCACCTGGACCTTCTTAGTCAACGCTTGCCTTCAGGCTGATTAACGACCCCATATATCAATTTTATCCTAGACCAACCGTAACTGTATATAAATTGATAGTTTGAGAGACATTTCTGTACAGGTTTATCATTCGCACAAAAGCTCGTCGAATAATGAGTGGAGGTTTGCTAAGACAAGTCCAATGGAATGGCCCACACATTTTTCCCCCGCAATGACTGTCAGCAAATTTTTGTGGGGAAGGGCAACATTAGATGAAGAACTTAATGAACTAAATCACTGCTTCGAAAAAAATCGAGAGCACTTGGTTGATGGAATGTAGAGGAAAACAAAAACATTCTCATATTTTTTATGATATCATCATCATCATCATCATCATCATCATCATCATCATCATCAAGGTGTGCCGACAGCACCGATTCTCTTGAATCTCTGTTAACATCCTTCCCTATCAACTATCACTCTTGGAAAGTCCTCTAGACGACATCCAGTGTCTACACAGATAGTGAATGTAAGTTTTTGCTGATATGTTCATGTGTAAGAGCCCATTGGAGAACGCTGCTTATGATTTTGTCCTTACTTCTTCAGCAGCGCCAAGCTTATAAAATCATTATAGTCACCAAAGATAAGCAACGATGAACTTCCTCGCTACTTGTATGGGTGACCACTTAGTAAAAGTAGCTACCCTAAACAATCTAAGCCCAAAGTAACAGACAGCTTAGTAAATAACAATCATTTTGGTCTTGTTGAAAACAGCAGTTTCCACCAGAACATGAGCAATGAGCTCAGTCATTACTTGGATGAGTGATCATTTAGTAAAATAAGGTACTATAAGCAATCTAAGACCAATGTGTTAGATTAAGCAAAGTTTAGTAACTAATAACCATTTCGGCTGTTGATTATTGTTATGTCACGCCGAAAGAACTGGTTCCTATCAGATCAACAAAGTTAAGCAGTAAAGAAGGTGTTCACTACTTAGATGGGTGACCATTTAGAAAAAGCGAGTACTGTAAACTATATGAAACCTGTGTGTCAAACTAATCAAAGCTTAGTAAATAACTACCATTTCAAGTGTTCGCTTACAGTCATGTCACTTTCCTCGCCATGTAGACTGGGGCTGTTGAATATACCGACTGCACCTTTGCAGAGGGATAAAAAAAAAAAAAAAACAGACAAAGAGGCTACCTGTTGGTTGTAGTGGAGATCCGTAATACTTGAGGACGGGAGCGGAATAGCTAAGCCGTCCTTGTCTTGGCAACCGAAGGGGTCAAGTGGTTTGCAGCCCTCCTCTTAGTCCCTTATTAGGTTAGGCGGTCGGTCGGAGATGCTATATCCGATCAATTGACAGATCATGTCAACCCCTAGATCCTATAAGGTTGTTCTGACCGTATTCTTCATATTTCTCTAATGGCAAACAACAACCTAATTTTACCTTAAAGGTCCTAGAATGAGGTAGCTGAGGGTCAGTTGCGCTATGATAGCAATACTTTAACAAGAATACTTGATAGAGATACTTGATAATTAGAATTAATTATGTTTAATAGCCATTTAAACAGGGTGCGATCAAATGATTAATATCAAATAGAAATATATTTTCTTTATAGCAATACTTGAAATCATCACTTGGGTATGACACGAACTGTACCTAATGGTGACGCTACAGTCCTGGAGTTTGAGGAATGGGGAGTACATTTTCATCATCATTGCTGTCAAGTTCAATCTAACCCGAAGTGATAGTGTCTGTTAGGGTCCCATCGATTGGCTAAATAGAACTGTTTAATCAATTACTAAGGATTATTATCATGAGCAGATATTTGAAACCATACAACTGTATGCAAATTGTTTTTATTCGATAGGAATACTTGATAAATAGAATTACTAATATTAAATAGCAATACTTGAAATCATTTAACTGTGTGCAAACAAATGTTTAATATTGTATAGAATTATTATTATTTTACTATTATTATTATTGATATTATATATATATATATATATTATTAATATTATATAGAATTATTATTATTCTGCATAGTATTCCCAAAATATCACCGGAGATTTTTAAAAACAAATGCTGGTTTACTGATTAAACGGACAACTTTTCCTAATACGAGTATGTTCGTTCGTACTCCAGGCGCGCTATTACGTTCACTTTCGGGCAAATACCCTTGGGAAAGGTATGAACCCCCTTATCCTCCCAGCTATGGGTTAAATAGTACCACTACTGTTCTTCTAGAAGAATGGCTTTGGCATTTAAATAACCTACAAAGGTTGATATACCATTAAACAAAGAAACCGTCAACAGAAAGAAACCATTAATCTCAAATAGAATTATTATTACTATGAGTTAACGAGCTCTGACTCTTTTAAAAATATTATTCACTTACAAATTATGTATATATATATATATGATGTCTCAAAATTGATGCAATCCATTTATATGATAATGATTTATTACTGAAACAAGCGCAATGGCGGTCATTTAGAACATGTCTTGCAAAAAATGTATCCTTTGAGCTAGAGACATCAAATGCCAGGATGGTAATTTACTAAGCTTTTTGCTTAGATGTGGCACAAGGCCATATGAAAGGGGCACCCAATGAGAACATCAAATGCCAGGATGGTCCGTTGACGTGACTTCAAAATGGCGTTCAAATTCATCATTTCCCACAAAAGATTCCTTCTAGTGTTTCGTGTTAATTATTTTAGTTCTTCACTGTAAAAGCGAATTAATTTGATATGACTATTTATCTCAATATTTATAGCTTTGACTACCTAAAAAACGTGACTTTCCAATTTTTCAATTTTTCATAATGGAATATTCTATAGTATTTGTGTATGTTCATATGAATATAATGTCCTATTTTAACATGTTTTTCTTTATATTCTGTCGGTGTTTGGATTGGGCAAGTGAACAAAAAGGGATCAATCGATTCAGTTTTTTATTGCAAAATCTACACATTGGGTTTGATTCATTTTTTTATGTTTATCTGATAGTTTGTAGTTGGTGGGCTCTGATCATATGCAGCAATCATTTATATAATTATATATGCTGCTATTATTATTATTATTATTATTAAAAATATCATTATAATTATTATGATTATTGGTATCTTATTCCTTTGACAGTTTTTAGCTTTCGTGTTTGCTGGTAGACCATCATTCACAGGAGTTTCAATGATAGAAAGTCTCCTCAAGTCTCCAGGACTCTTCTCAGTATTCTAGTCAATCTCAGTAATGCGATAGTCAGGATGGTCTCTACTTGTCATCTGATTTCTAAGTCTTCTAGTCTCAGTACCAAATCTTTGGGAATTGTTTCGAGCGCAGCGATCACAATTGGTATCATCATCACTTTGATGTTCCATAGTTTCTTTGTTGTCTAGCAAGGTCTTAGTATTTATCTCTTTTTTTATTTTCTTTTAGTTTTATTCTGTTGTCCACCGGTACGGCAAATTCCAATATTAGGCAGGTTCTCTTTTGTTTTTCTTTTATTGACTATCATTTTGTCTGGTCGTCCGGCCGAGATTAGGTGATCTGTTTGTATCTCAAAATCTCAGAGAATTTTGTGCGTCTCATTTTCCAGGACGGGTTCTAAGTTGTGCATATACGATTTTATCGAATGGTCGAATTTCGTGTACAATTCCTTGTATATCATCTTCACCACCAAGTCGTATCTAGTCTTTTATTCTTTTTGCACTAATTTGCTGCATTTACTTATTATGTGATCAATCGTTTCATCTCTATTTCCACATAACCTACATTTGTTGTTTGTTGCGTCTTATTTATTTTTACTTTAACGTAGTTGGTCCTTATGGTGTTATTTTGTGCTGCGATTAGAAGAGATTCAATTTCGCTCTAAAGTTTTCCTTTTCTTGCTTGTTTGTTGTTTGAAATATTTATACAGTTGTTTTTCTTCCTATTTCCGTTTCCTAGTTATTGTTGTTCTGTTGATCGTTGTATTTTTTGTGTTGCTTCTGGTTGCTGTAATTAGTCATTCTTTATTCTTTTTATGTAGCCTGCTATTATTACTATTATCATTTTTATTATTTGCAGTAGTAGTAGTAGTAGTTGTAATATTGTATGCTTTTCCCAACTGCATTAGCTGATGGTTTCTCATTGAAATCTGAGTTTTAAATGCTCGGTTTTCATTGTAGTCTGAATAAAAGCAAATGTCTTCAGGTCTCCAGGACTCTTCTAAGTATTCTATCTTATCTTATCAGTCTTGTGCTCTGTATGGTCCCGATCCTTCCCCTGATCTCCAGTTCTCCAATCTCTTTTCCAGAATCTTGAGGACCGTTCCAAAGGCTCCAACTTCACCGTCACATTCATGTCCCACAAATTTTTCCATTCTCTGGCGAGGTTCCGATTTGTACTGTTTTTCACCTTCCTTCATTTTCACTCTGTCATCTGCTGAATCAGCAAAATCCACTAAATGTCAGACTTTTTTTATTTTGTTTTTTGTTAATTAATACTGTCTTGTCTTCTAGTCCGGATTTGCGCAATTCCCAGTGGATAACATTTCGTCCTAGATTTTGTATTCTTTTTGAGATAGTTTGCTGCATTCAGTTAGATTTGAGATTAGATAGAGAAGGGAAGGCATATGATTCTCAGCTCTGCTCAAATAAGCTAGGATACCTAGAAGAGATCTGGGGATCTGAGAAAGCTTGCTATCACTAAGATTCTTGTGAAAATCTCTTGTTAGAGATGGTGTAAAAAACTCTCCAGGAGTAATAAAATAACAATAGCTCTATTTTTAAAATATTGAAAACTTATAAAATAACAGAACAAAAGAACCAAATATATATGTGTGTGTGTGTGTGTGTGTGTGTGTGTGTGTGACTGTAGAAAGATTAAACCACTACCCACACAATAAAAGCAATAGAACAAATAGTAAAGAACAACTCCCTAAACATAGATTCCCTATACAACGCAGGTGTTTACAAAACCCACTGCCGAAATTGCAATAATTTTTACATAGGGGAAAGGAGCAGAAATTTAAACAAAAGTATCTATGAACATAAAAAAGACTTTAAAACTTGTAACACAACAAATTCTTTAGTTTCTCATAACATTTTAACTAACCACACTACTTTTGACTTTCAAAATTCAGCCATATTTGCTTTCATTCATGACAAAAATAAAAGAAGAATAATTGAAGTATGTTCCATAGCACAACGACAAGTTTGTTTTTTTTTCAAAATTTCACCATCTATAGGAAAAATAATATTAAAAAAATTTTAAATTCACACTAAAGATTATCTCTCCTTTCTCTAAATATTCAAAGCAATAAAAAGGCACAAATCCGTTTCTAAAACCACAAAATGCCATTTACTCCCCACCCAAAAAAAGATCCATCGTATGACATGACGCAATTTGAACATATCAACCTGTATTATTCGGTTTTTTTCTTTTTCACATAGCAGCATCTACAAGCCCCAATGAAGACTTCCAGTTGAATAAAAGAAAAATATCTATACAATTATTTCTCATACAAAAATAATTTTGAGAAAATATTTTTGTTTTCAGACAAAACCTTCAAGTTAAAACACGTTGTAAAATAAACAAACCGTAAAACATCTTTCTTCCATTTTACCTTTTTCTACATACATTCTGTCGGATTTAATTCGCTTTTTTTCTCCTCCTCCTCTCTCTCTCACCCTCTCACACACACACACACACACACACACACACACACACACACACACACACACACACACATATATATATATATGTATGTATATGTAGACAAACAGCAAATGAACGTGACATTTGATCCATAATGATTTTTGTGTTTTCTTACGAAAATATTTTCTGTATTTTCTTGTCCCTAACAACCTGTAAAAGAGAGTGGATGGAGTGGGGATAAGAGTAAGAATTTAGATCATACGACAGTTAAAATCAGCTGGGATACTTTGAAAAGTCCTGCAGATCTTGCTATTGCTCAAACTCCAGTTAGAGCAAAGAGCACAATAATATCAATTGCTCTATTTAGAAAAAAATACCCCAGAAGACTGCATTAGATAAAACAAAACAACACACAAATTTTTAAATTGATGAATTATATATTATAAATTAAATTACCATGACTGGGAAATCCGGACAGAACTCCATGCGACATACAAAACACTGGACAGCTGTTTCGACCTTATTAGGTCTCATCAGCAGCGTATACCGAGATCTCTAGCACTGGAGTTCGAAACAGCGACCTCAGAATGCAAAGCTGAAACTCTACCATTGTGTCAATGGTCCTTATCGCGCACAAACGATGCATAATTAATTAGTTATGGTAAATGCACGACCACATAACCGGATGTCTTGTAGGTATATTTGACCCCTACAGAGAACACTTTCACCTCCAAGGCCAAATCTTCCTAAGTGTCCTGTGGAGGAGATCACGGTAATAAGGTCGAAACAGCTGTCCAGTGTTTAGTATGTCACACGGAGTGTTTGCCGGATTTTCTCGTCATGGTAATTCAATTTATATTATATAATTCCTCTATTCAAAAATGTATATCTATTTCCTAGTCCACAGATGTGTAACGCCGATTTGGGAAGACCTAGCCTTGGAGGTGACCGTATCCTCTGTAGGGGTCAAATATACCTACAAGACACATCTGGTTAAGTGGTCACGTATTTACCATGACTAGCTAATTCAGCATCGCTTGTGCGCGATGTGGATCGATGGTACAGTGGTAGAGTTTCGGCTCAGTATTCTGTGGTTGCTGCTTCGATCTCCAATGGTGGAGATCACGGTATACCCTTCTGATGAGACCTATAAGGTCGAAACAGCTGTCCAGTGTTTCGTATGTCACACGGAATGCGTGCCGGATTTTCTAGTCATGGTAATTCAATATATATATATATATATATATAATCGTGCTGATGGCACGGATTCACTTGAGGCTCTTTCACCTTCCAAACCTATCGCTCTTGGCATGTCCTCATCTCAACATCCACATAGAGCTAATGAATTTTGACTTTGTTGGTCGACCAACACTAGTGTGTCCATTTATGGGAACCCACAGGAAAACGTTTTTTCATTCCTGCTTCTCTATGTCATGTTCGTCTTACTTGGAAGGTTTGACTGTATTGCCACTATTTTGTGCGGTGCTGCTTCCAGGATTTGTACAAAACCGTACGTAGCATTCTTTTATAGTTCCTGTCTCCAAGCGTTTTGTTAAAGTCTTGGAGGTGTAACCATATAATAGTACTGATACAGCAACCGTTTGGAAGAAATCCCGCTTATTTTATCAGGGAGATTCGGTTTCCATTTGGTCGATTACCTGTCGTTAGCAGTTCCGGCCTTTCCTATGCGTATGTTGATATCACTTTTAGTAGATGAGATATTGCTACCGAGGTATGTGAACTGGTCTACTTTTTTCAAAGGCTTGCCATTTTATGTGAAAATGGCAACATCATGAACATTCTGCTTTATCCGAGTTCACCTAGAAGCCAATATATTTTGCTGCTTGTTCTGGCCCCTGCACCAGACATTAGACCTCCGCGTATGTATTTGTTAGAAGCGCTAGATTATCGGCGCAGTCTGCTATCGTGATAGTTTCTGTTTCTTGTCTTTTTTAATGTGAGATCATTTTCTCTTATTAGATCTATTGACGTTCGTAGAATGTAATCTAGGCAGATTATAAATAGATATGATACTGATGTATCCCCTTGCAAGACAATGTAAAAAAGTGTCACCATCGGCTGAGACGATACTATTGTTTGTATGTTTCTCCATACGCCGAGGAATAATGTATAAATACTTCTAGCACATGGTCTCCACAAAGAAATTGTTACAGCTATAATGATGTTCTACCAAACACTAAAGCAATATATATATATAGTCTCACAGTAACTGAACTCGACATTCGATATCTGAATGTTTTTGCTTTTACTTACAAAACTATTTTCTTTATTGTTTTTGTACCAAGAGAGACTAATACAGCTTCCAAAAGCGGCCACCATTAGAATTATTACATCTCCGTAGAACCGCAGTTAAATTGTCGGCAAAGACAGAGTATTAAATCGTAGAATGATTGACGGCGAATGTGCTATTGACATGGCGTTCCCTGTCTGTGAAATATAACAGATGACTTAAAAAGATGACGCGTACCGAACTTTGGTCCGGCTCCAAGAGAATCTATCAAATTCAGAGAAAAAAAACGC
This sequence comes from Sepioteuthis lessoniana, assembly GCA_963585895.1. Taxonomy (NCBI): domain Eukaryota; kingdom Metazoa; phylum Mollusca; class Cephalopoda; order Myopsida; family Loliginidae; genus Sepioteuthis; species Sepioteuthis lessoniana. Next base: position 49,764,916 of record OY757921.1, read on the forward strand.
AGTCTACATCCTTCGTTCCGAGCTAGCAACCAAAGGAATGAAGAAAAAATGAATATATTTAGAGAAGGCATTATTTTTGGGTTGAAAATATTTTTAGTGGTTTTCTTGCATAGCCACTTAGAAATATACTCTTATGTATATATATATATATATATATATATATATATATATATATATATATATATATATACGAGCAGCAACTTGTAATTTCAGTTGATTTGAATCGCTCTTTTTTTTTGTTTGTGTTAACATCCATTTTTTTTTCTTTTTTAAGGATACACTAATGCATTTTTGTTGTCAATATATACATATATATAAATATATATATGAAATGTTAAATTCATAGAATGGTACATTTAAAAGATTATAATCGTTTGATATTCTTAGTTTCAAATTTACAAAATTTGAATCAAATGGGATTAATAATAATAATAATATCCAATTGTATTAAAGCAAAAATTGATAATATGCAATAAAATAGCAACTGTAGGTTATGTGGAGAAAGAGATGAAACAGCTTATCTCATAATAAGCGAATGCCGCAAATTAGTAGAGAATGACTAGACCCGATTGGGTTGGAAAAGTGATCCACTGGGAATTGTGCAAGATATCAATATTTGATCCTTATGCCTAATAGTATATGCACAACCCAGAATTCGTTAAGGAAAATGAGAAACATAAGATTTTCTGGGATTATGAGATACAAAAAGGTCACCTGATCCCGGCCAGAAGACCAGACATAGTGAGAGTTACCTGGAAAAAAGAAATTGCCTTCAAGTGGATTTTGCCCTTATAATGGATCACTGAGTGAAAATTAAGGAACGCGAAAATATAGGCAAATACTTTGATTTTGCCAGAGAATTGAAGAAGTTGTGGAACACGAGGAGGACAGTGATATTTATTGCAATTGGTGCGCTTGGAACTGTCCCCAAAGGCTTAAAAAACAAAAAAGACTGGATGAATTAGAAATGATAGGAAGTATAGTGACCAAACGGACCACTGCATTGTCAAGATCGGCTAGAATACTCCGAAGACTATGAGAGATCTGAGGAGACTTGCTGTCACACAGACTCCAGTGGGAGGATCTCACGGTGGAATAATGGTTACAGTGCTGGACTGTGGAATCGTAGTATACGTGTTCGAACTCCACTCGCGCTATTACGTTCACTTTCGGACTAATACACTTTGGAATGGTATGAACCCCCTTATCCTCCAAGCTATGGGTTGAATAGTACCACTACTGTCCTTCTTGAAGAATGGATTTGGCATTAAATAACCGAAGAAGGTTGATTTGCCATTAAACAAGACAACGAGGTAAAACTGGCAATCTTATCGTCAAAACCAGAATCTGTCCTGGGAAATGAGACTCATAAAGTTCTCTGGAACCTAAAGATACTTATAGTTTACTCAATTCCGGCCAGAAACTAAACCTAACATTAATTTACAAGAAGAAAATTGCCCAGTCGGCTGTGGCTGTAGAATACATCGATAGACATGTGCCAAATCCGGTGAAAAGGAACCGAACCACATGGAGGAAGATTGCTTGAAGGAAATTAGATCTGCAAACTGCCGACAAGATCACACGGCTTACGCAACATCTTGCTATGCTTATAAAAATGAAAAAGAAATACTTGAGGTGAAACACAAGAGGAATACGACCTTTCTGGAAACAAGGAAAATAGTAGGGACCTACATGGGAGAAAACAGCTTCGCCTCTGTTGCACGGAGGGCGGATACAACCAATCAAAACAACAAATATCGAGCTCTCATGGAGAAATTGATCCAGTTGGAAGCAGATAATTGGCCAAAGTTTCAGAAGCACTTGAAAAAACTACTCTCAGCCAAATTTTGCCAAGCACCAGCTCAGCAACAGTTTGGGAATGGGGAGAGATCTAATACGATAGTCCAAGAAAAAACACGCGTAGGATCTACCACTCCAATACGAATTACCCCTAAAAGTGCAAAATCTCCAACAAAACAGCTGTTTACATAAATCACCAATCCGTCCACCAAAAAGCGTCAAAGACAGACAAAAAAACTTGTCTCCCATAAAACCTGAACAACTTAAACAAAAATCACAAGCTCCTATTTTCCAAGCTTGGAAAATACAGTTGAACAATGAAAGACCAGGAAGCGCATTCAAAATGCCCTCAACCAATTTCCATACAACTCCCTTAACATCAAGAACGAAGTCGCCTATAAGAATCAATAAACAGTGCAATGCTCAGGGATCGACAAAACACCTACAAAGAACCTATAGTATAGAAAGTATGGATAATGACACAGACTGCGTAGTTGCCAGCCTTAATCTAGAAGTACTAAATAACTACAATACTTGAAACCATTTAACTGTGGGCAAACTTATAAGCTCATTCACTTTTTTTAAATATCAATCTCTTATATATCATACATATTTATTCAAATTGTTACTGTCACATAGCAACTCTCGAAACCATTTAACTATGTGCAAACAAATGATTAAAAGTAAATAGAATGATTCGTACGGGATAGAAATAGTTGAACTCTTTTATTTTTGAAGGTTTGTTTTAAAATATTATTAAAAATGTTCACAAACCATGTGTATTTAATATATAAATCTAAATAGGATTTAGCATTGAACAATTTTCAATGTTTGATATGACATAAAACCAAAGAAACTTACAAAGAACTGTTTTTGATATTGGAACTGTGTACTTTTTTACATTTTACTATGTGTAAACAGAAACTGTACTTATACAGTAATGATGGAGCTTTGGGGAATGCAGAATACCCCTTCATTGCCATCGCTCCCAGGTTCACTGTGGCCGGGAGTGGTTGCACCTGATAGAATCCTATCTATGGGTCAAATAGAACTAAACTGCGTACTTTTAATAAACTGAATTGCTTGAAATAGGTCTGTTTTGACATTTAACCAGCATACTTATGCTAAACAGAATTGCTTGAAATAGAACGGTTTTTAACATTGAAACTTTCCTTACGCTAAACTGAATTATATGAACTAAACTGAATTACCTGAAATAGAACTGCCTTGATATTTAAACTGCGTACTCATACTAAACTGAATTGTTTGAAATAGAACTGTTTTCGTTATTGAAACTGTATTTACACGAAACTGAATTGTTTAATATAGAACTGTTTTGACATTTAACTGAGTGTAAACAAAAACTATACTTATACTAAGTTGAATTGTTTGAATTAGAACAGTTTGACTAAACTGAATAGCTTGAAATAGAAATGTTTTTGACAATCAAACTGTGAACTTGTACTAAACTGAATTGTTTGAAATGGAACTGTTCATTTGTATAAAAATGGATTTGGCAGTAAATAACCTACAAAGGTTGATATGTCATAAAACCCAAACAAACAAACAAGAAGAAAAAAACTTGTCATCTAATGGATTTTATCATTTCATATCTCAGTGAATATAAAAGAAAAAGTGCCCTTGGTGTAATGGTTATCGTCGTAGGAAATGGACACGGCAACACGAGTTCAAATCCTCGACCAGACTGATTGCATTTCACATACCATTGGGAAAGGCATGAATCTAATTATTCTCCCTCCAGCTATGGGTAAATAGTAGGGTAGATTAGGTTCTTCAGCCTTGGCGAGGCAACTAGTCTAGGAGAAGGAAAACTCTGAATTCAAACCTGTTAAACTCCGCTTAAAAATTGACCTTGGGTCATATCCTGCCCGAGTGGAGGGGTTGGGTAAATATGATAAAAGAAAAAGATAAAATAGACAAATAACTAGATCTTATCAGAAAGCTGTTCGGTTTCTTTGTTCAATGGCATATCAATTTTTGTGGGTTATTTAATGTCAAAACCATACTTTTAGGAAAACAATACCGCTACCATTTAGCCCATTGTTGGTGGGATTAAAGGGCTCCTACCTTTCCCAAGGGTATTCGTCTGAAAATGAACGGAAAAGCGTGACTGGAGTTCAAACTCGCTTACTATGATGTTTCAGACCTGCATGTTAGTCACTATGCTACAGGGACTTCCTCGGAACATGAAGATGATAACAATTGTAGTTGGTTTGCTTGGAACGATCCCCGAGAGACTGGAATTATTTGCGATCAATGGAAGAATTGAAATCATCCAAACTATAACATTAAGATCAGCCAGAATACTTCAAAAATAATTGAGGAGATTTGTTGTTATTTAGTCACCAGTGAAAAAGCTCTCGTTAAAATTTGTTAAAAACCAGCAAGGAAGAAAAAGTAATGAAGGACAAAAGTAAAGAAATAAGATTTGTCCGATTTTTCCATGTTTTTTAATATTTATATTTTTGCAATGTATCAGCAATCTCACCTCAATGGGAAATAATATTTTTAGGGTTACATAAGCCTTTTTAACAGAATTTTTCATTAATCTATCGAGACACTAAGTTGTATCAGTAATATATATTACATTGTGGCCGACAGACACTTTACACACACACACACACACATATATATATATATATATATATATATATATAAGCGTGTGTGTGTATGTGTTTTACACTAAAAAGACCCGAAGTAGACGATATCCTGCAGAAATTATAACAGACGCAGACTATGCAGATAATCTAGCGCTTCTCACAAATACACCAGCCTTAGCCAAATCCCTACTGCATAACCTGCAGCAGGAGGAATTGGCCTCTGCGTGAACACCAATAAAACAAAATTCATGTATTTACAACAAGAAGGCGCCATCTCCACTTTAATTGGCAGGCCTATAAAATTAATAGACAGGTTCACATATCTCGGTAATGATATCTCATCTACTGAAAGTGATGTCAACATGTGCCCAGCTAAAGCGTGTACTGCTATTAATAGGTTATCTATCATATGGAAATCTAATCTACCCGACAAAAGAAGATGGGATATCTTAGAAGATGTGGCTGTGTCATTACTACTGTATGGATGCACCACATGGACGCTAACGAAACGCATGGATAAAAGCTCATTGGAAACTACACACAAATGTTACGTACTGTTTTGAATAAATCCTGATTGCAACAACCCACGAATGGAAACAGTTGTACTGCCCCTTACCTCCCATCTTATAAATCATCCTAGTAAGACGAACAAGTTATGCGGGGTACAGCTGGAGAAGTAAGGACATACTAATAAGCGATGTTCTCCTATGGACTCCTACACATGGACGTGCCAGTGTTGTTTGACCAGTAAAAAGTTACTTTCATCGGTTCTGTGCGGATAGTGGATGAATCCTGGTGGACCTGACTGGAGCGATGGATGATAGGGACGGATTGTGAGAAAGTAGGAGTAAGAGAACTCTACACTGTCAGCGCGATTTAGGGGTTAATGATATTCACAACCTATGATAAATGTCAAAGGTTGACGGGCGATATCAAATTGAATAGTCAACCATGGAGATGATATATTAAAGGTCATCATATTACTTTTGAAAAGGCAGTGTAAAAAACAGAATCATCAAAAGAGTCATCAAATATTTGAACCTTAAAAGGTTACTTTACCGGTGCAGAAGTTAAAAAGTTAAAGCCAAATAGTTACCGATACAATTTGAATTATTAAAACATAATAATTCTGAGAGTCATTGTATTAATTTTGATTTTGGGTGCAAAGAAATGATTCGTTTGAAAGGCCAGGATTGAGCCTAGGCTTTTCAGCAAAAGGTGTGATACGAGGCTGTGATGCAATAATGGGGTATTATTCATTGACTTACCAATCAAAGAAAAGAGGGTCGGAGCTTTTGCTCCCTCCTCGAGATATGCAACACAAGGCTACAGTTTTGACTAGCTGGCCAATCAAAGGTGGGCCTGTGGGCTTTCCCCCTCCCTCTTCGATGATTACGAGGCCACTGGTCCAAGGCTTTCATTACCTAGCCAATTGGAGCGGTGTAGTCGGTGGTTTAGACCCCCATAAAAGATGACACCAAAAAAGGAGGAGCAGATCGGAGGTTGGTTCCATTGCTAGAAGACCAAAGCCCTTGCTGCCGGCTTCACCACCTAAAGTCCTGAACTTGACCATTCAACTAGAATTCCCTTCGGAACTATCTCTAAGAGGAATGACTTGAGGCTAATTATCGCTAGAGAACTTGTTAACATCAGCTGAAGAATCCACCAATTTGGTCGATTTCAACCTTGGTTATGTATACATGATTTTAATCATTGTACTATAAAGGTTTTGTTTTGTGTTAACAAATGTTTCTGAGTTATTGTACTGGTAAATTTGATCATCTGCAAACAGCCAGAACTGAGAGGAGTCCAAACCAACTCTTCCACGACTCTTTATAGACTTTTGTGCGGATCTATCGATAAAACGTAGCTACAGGAAGTTCGAACGAACAGGCTCACCGCAGACAGACCAACCTATAAGTGGCCCGCAGCGTAACACACACTCAATTGACCAAAATATATATACATATGTATATATATATTGAGAAAGAGAGAGGGGGGTGGAGGAAGAAAGAGTGCGTAATAGTGGAACAGTTATTGCCATGGAGCAGTGTAATCGGTAAGTTCGAACTTTTCAATAATTAACATGTGACTCAACACTTCCCGAGGCCCAGAACTGGAGCCTTGCGACTGGATGTTGTCAGTGTAATACCAAGGACATTTTTCTGGGAGGGTTACTCCACTACAAGGAACAGAGGTGGCAAATTCTAAACCTAAACGAAAAGAGAGGACGACGTCTGATATATATATATATATATATATATATACATATATATATATATATATATATATATGTATATAATCTGTGCTAAAACAAACTATTAAAAATGCCAGTCAATGTTTTATGCCGCGAGGTGATCTTCAGGCAATTACATTTTGTAAGAAGTAATATATATATATCAGGCGTCAAAATCTTTTTCTCTCTTTTGAAACAATATCACTACTTCTCATCGGATCTTAACCAAATTTGGCATGGACGTCCAGATACATCCTGGAATGATACCTGAATAAAGAAAATCCGATTCCAGGTTTCCAGCAGGTCACTCCGGGGCAATATATGTCGAGTATTTACATTGTATGTGATTACATAACTTGATATCAGATACTTACAAAAACAAAAAAGAAAAAGAAACACAACAAATAACAAAATAAAATCTACACATTTTCGTGTTTTTAATATATCCAGTGTAAAATTATCTTTTTCTTTTTCTATTCACTGTGTAAAAGGAATATTTTCAATTTTTTAAAATTCTATTACGTTCTAGAATTTATTTATTTTACAAAACTTTTTGTTAAACTAGAAATTGTGTCGAAATTGAGAAACAAGAAAAAATGGCTGCATTTGAACAATCCTGTACTGATCAAAAAGTATCGCGATAGCTGATTAAAAAATATCGAGACCATTGATTAAGAAGTATCAAGACTACTAGTAAAAAAATATTGAGGATTGAATCTGACTGATCTCTCAGCCTAGACGTCTAGATATCATTTTATTATAAAAGTTGCTCTGAATGGGTCTTTGTTTAAATAACATATTTTAAAATCTAAAAAATAGGCACTTTAGTCTCAATACTTTCTTTTATCCTACGTCGTATATATATATATATATACATGAGAAAGAACATATTTAGAGGATATATTTATTTATATACGATTGTATGCCACATTTAGCTTTGCGTTTTTTTAAAACCATCTACTGGCCGATCTAATGGGACGTAATAATGTTTCACGCGAAAATTATTTTTAGATGAAAAATAGAATGATAAAAGGAAAAAATTCTTAGTCTTCTATTATCGTTGGGTTCTGTTTCAAAATGTGTCAAAATTAGTAAGCAAAACATTTTTAAACAAGGATATCGTCTTTACAATTGATTCAAATTAGAAAAAAAAAATACATCCTGTATATGTGTATACATATATATATATATATATATGTGTGTGTGTGTGTGTGTGTGTGTGCAATCGCTTATATTCATAATAAACAACATAGAAAGACTGTTGAATCAAGTATTCTTTCAAATGATATTATCTAACAATGGCCTAGTTTTTTCAGCTATTCTCTTTTTTAGTTAAATTAGTCCTAAATAGTTACAAATCTCTTACTTGAATTTGTTTTTTAATTAATTGTTTATGAATTATCCTTTTAATAGTTTCGATATAATTTCTAATCAATTTTTTTCTGAACTAGATTATTACAAATCACAGTAAATATATTTTATTTGATATTTATATTCTTAAAAAATATGTCTGTTAAAAAACGGAAATTATAACTTTTTTCTAAACTACATACGTAGAAGTTATTTTTAAAATAAATGAAAATTCTTAATCCTTTAAAAAAATTTTTTTCAAGCAAAAAAAAATTGAAAAGAAATTGAATATTAATTTCGTCCCTAAATTTTGAAACGGAATGCTATTAACAATAATAGAACGCTAAAAATCTTTTAATATTTTCGTTTCATTTTTTTTTTTCTTTGAAAATAATCTATGGATACAGCATTGTTACATCAGCCTCTAACATCGTTTTGAAGATGGTTTAACAAGAAACCGATATGTCAACGTGGTATATCATCATGTATAAATAAATAGATCCTGTGAATATATTTTTCATCTTTTTATATTTACATATCGTTGGATTTATCTCCATTTTTCTCGAATATATATATATATATATATATAGCCCCGTGGGTAGATTGTTCGCCAATAGTCCGGGAGACCTGGGTTCAATCCCAGGTCGCGTCATCCCAAAGATTTTAAAAATGGTACTTGATACCTCTTTGCTTCACACTCAGCCGTATAACACTTATCAATATTTACACTCAACTTAACACTTATCAATATTTAAAACCATCATTGGTAAAGTGGAGCAATCCAGAGAAAGGGGTAGCGTCCTCTCTTATACCTCGGTGTAGTAGCTATTGAAAAGGGAACCTTCTAGTCGCACTCGACTACGGTCGCCAACTTTATTTATATATATATTTATAATATGTAACGAGAAGGATTGAAGATTTAACTTTTTTGACTGGGTGGGGAGCTTAGAATACAATGATTGTATCCCCTGCAGTGGGTAATCTGCTTCCACTCCCCACCCCCAAAGTCTCCTGGGTATGATACTAAACAGCTTACGAAGTTCAGGGAATTCATCTGAATAAATATAAATACAATATTTAAGTCACTTGACTCCTTACGTGCCTAACTTACTAAGTTACTTCACTTTCCGCCAAAATTACAAAAGAAGTATTTTCCTTCATGGTGACGTTTAGCTATCAATTCAGTTCTTTTAATGAATAGAGTGTTATAATCCGAAAAATCTCTATAATATTTTCCCTCCTAACAAGATTTACAATATTTAAAACCGTCATTAAAAAATAAAATAAAAAATAAAGAGGTTTTTACCATGTTTGATTCTATTTTATTGTTGAGGAGTAAAATTGCTTACCTACTCATCTAACGTGGTGTGTCATTGGTGTGATACTAAACTCTCTTCAGTGGTGAGCCTCCACCTTTGGAGCCCTGGGGAATGTCGGTTCAATTCTTGTTGCCACTTGTCTCAGGTCCGCTCTGACCCGGAATTATACTATCTGTTAGAATCTCATTTATATTCTAAATAGATCTGTTTGAAATTTATCTGTATGAGATAGATGACTGAAGCATATTTTTGCATACCAAAACCATAATGGTATCAATCGCAACGGTACTACAAATACATATTCAAATACAGATACAAGCAGACTCTGCTGTTCAGATACGAACGGTTTTATTAATTTCTTGACTTCGGTTCTTCAACTCGAAGAGAGAGGGACACAATTCTTACAATGACCCCATCCCAACGCACGGTGCATCTTGTGGTGTTTAAGATCTCTGTCGGTCGAGATCCGAAAATCTTAACTGCCGCCCCTGCGGTAGAAAACTCAACTCTCGTCTTCCATGGTCCAATATCAACTTCCAACTACCGTGTCTTTAAAATTCTCAAAAAATTAGCCCATCTCTTCTGGGCATGATGTCATCCACACTCCAGCCACATTTCCTGTCTGGGGTTTATTATGACAATGGTGATTGTAAAACTGTATCCAATGACAATGCACATGAGCTCTTAACCCAAATAGTTCAAAGCCCAACCAAACGGAATGATAAAATATAATTAATGAAAAATGATTAAAATAAAAAAATTCTTCCTTAATTATATAGTACAATAACTATACAAATTATATGTATTATGTATACATATATATGGAAGTAAATAATAGAAATGAATCCGACAATATAAAGAAAAACTGAATTAGTTATTTACGTATAAGTTAACTTGTTTCCTTTTTCCTCCCTCTTCTTTTTCCTTACATTCCTCCGCTTCTCTATTCTATTTACTTATCTTTCACTCTTCCGTTCTTTTCCTTCCTTCCTTCCTTACTGCCTTTCTTCCTTTTCTTGGTTGATTATTTCTCTTGATGATTCTATTTGTTCTACATCATCGTTTTAAACAGTCACATGACATATTTTTAAATACGAGCGCTTATTTACTAATTAAACGGTTACTCCTTTCTATGTATATATATGATATTCCCTCCTTGTTTTGTATTTCCTTAAAAATCCATCGGTGATTTAACGTTACTTGATAACATTCTTCCTAGTCCTGATGATGGTTGATTAGAACCGAAACGTTATAACGTTGACTTTCTTTTACATTAAATCCTTGTCTTTGAATTTCCTTGTTTTTTAATTTCTCTCTCTAACTCTCTCTCTCTCTCTCTCCATACATATATATATATAGAGGATAGATAGATAGATAGATAGAGAGAGAGAGAGAGAGAGAGAGAGAGAGAGATCATGATTAATATATTTTGGTAATATTTCCTTTATCAACCTAGGATGATAACAGCCACGTTTAATGCCAACCCCAGCGAAGAAACCAATCTAGCCACCTTCTACGATGAGCTATCCTCTCTAGTGCGTAGCATTCCGAAACACAACCTGCTAATCATTTGAGGAGATATGAATGCCCAAATCGGGAAAAACAGACATAACAAATACAGCCTACACAACACATCAAATAGAAACGGACAACATCTAAAAGATTTCATGATAGAAAATAGATTAACTTGCCTCAGTACAAACTATCAAAAAAGAGAGGGAAAATTATGGACCTACACATACGCGAACAACAGTAAAGCGCAGATAGACTACGTCTTTATAAATAAGAAATGGAAAAATAGCGCGATGAATTGCAAGGCATACTCCTCTTTCGAGGGCGTGTCATCCGTTCACCGAATAGTCACGGCAAAAATACGACTAAGCCTACGAAAAAACGCCACACGAACAGCGACCACTAAACACTATGACTGGGCCCTCCTTAACAACAGAGATATTAGAGATAAATATATATTAGACTAAGAAACAGATTCGAGACACTACAAGAGAAGGAAGAAAAAAATACCCCAAACGACGAATATGAGAACTTCGTTAACGCACACCTCGAGGCAGCATCGAAGTGTATTCCAACAAAACCTAGAACGAAATATAGAGCCCCATGGGAAACGGAAGAGGTTTGAGAAAAACGTGCACTAGTGAAAACTGCCTCCAAAAACTACTGGAAGAACCCAACAATTGCAAATGCCCGAATACTAAAGAAGGCACAATATCAATTAGCAGGCATATATCTAAAAGAACAAACGGAATTCATACAAAATAAGATAGATAAGATTAGAGACTCGGTGGAGGATAGGCAATCTAGGATAGCCTGGCAAACAATAAACGAAGTGAATGGAAGGAAAAGCACAGCCAAAGCAAAACTGAAAGCGGCAAACCAACAAGAAAGAATTAAACTGTGGAAACAGCATTTTGAAAATCTACTAGCTAACCCTCCGAACATTACGCAGGAACCGATCACCAGAATTATCAGTAAGCAATTAGACATTAAACTAGGACCGTTCACTAAAGATGAACTCGACTCGGTTCTTAGAAAAATTAAAAATAGAAAAGCTGCAGGGCTTGACGAGATTCCCCCAGAAGTGTGGAAGACGAGACAATTCGACGACATACTGCTCCGACACTGCAACGCAGTTTATAACCAAAATCCGATAGACAGATGGACGAAGGGATGCATCCTCCCCTTCCCTAAAAAGGGTGACCTCGGATTAGCCAAGAACTATTGAGGTATAACATTCACATCCATAGCAGCAAAAATCTACAATGCCCTACTACGAAACCGCATAGTACCCCAAATCGACAAAATCCTGGGGAAAAACCAAAATGGCTTCAGAAGAAACAGATCCACAACCTCACAAATATTGACCATTCGTAGAATCCTAGAAGGCGTGAGGGCAAAAAACTTACAGGCGACATTACTATTTCTCGATTTTACCAAGGCCTTCGATTCCATTCACAGAGGGAAGATGGAACAAATACTACTAGCATACGGCCTACCAGAAGAAACCGTAGCAGCAATAATGATTCTCTACAGAAACACCAAAGTGAAAGTACGTTCACTGGATGGAGACACAGATTACTTCGACATTGTAGCAGGAGTACTACAAGGGGACACGCTTGCCCCATACCTCTTTATCATCTGTCTAGACTACGTACTTAGGACATCGATCGATAACATTAGGGAAAACGGCTTTGAGCTGACAAAGAAAAGAAGCAGAAGGTACCCCGCTAAAACAATTACCAACGCCGACTACGCCGACGACATAGCGCTACTGGCCAATACACCCAACCAAGCCGAAACACTACTGCATAGTTTGGAACGAGCCGCTACAGGCATTGGACTCCATGTCAATGCACACAAAACTGAATTTATGTGCTTTAATCAGAAAGGCGACATCTCCACAATAGACGGAACCTCCCTGAAACTGGTTGACAAATTCACCTACCTAGGAAGCAGCGTCTCATCAACCGAAAAAGACATCGACACACGGCTAACGAAGGCATGGACAGCTATCGATAGGCTTTCGATCATATGGAAATCAAACCTGTCCGATAAAATGAAGCGCAGTTTCTTCCAGGCTGCGGTCGTGTCGATACTGCTGTATGGATGCACTACTTGGACGCTGACTAAACGGTTGGAGAAGAAGCTCGACGGCAATTACACAAGAATGTTGCGAGCAATATTGAACAGGTCCTGGCGGCAACACCCCACACGGCACCAACTGTACGGCCACCTATCACCTATCACGAAAACTATACAAGCTAGACGAACCAGACATGCCGGACACTGCTGGAGAAGCAAAGACGAGATCGTAAGTGATGTGCTCCTGTGGACCCCTGCATATGGCCAATCAAAAGCAGGACGACCAGCCAGAACATTCATACAGCAGCTATGTGATGATACGGGATGTAACCCCGAAGACCTGCCGAAGGCGATGAATGATAGGGAGACGTGGAGAGAGAAGGTCAAGGATATCCATGCTAGCCGCACGTCATGATGATGATGATTAAAGATATTTTACTTACTTTGCTTTGATTAATTATTAGATGATGATTTAGTATCTAAAGGATGCAAGAAGATGACTGGTGCGATGAGTTCAAAATAGAAAATATTTTCAGTATCGCCTGATGATCGTGGGAACGTGAAACTGACAGTTAAGATAAATAGGTTTGAATATATATATATATATATATATATATATATGTGTGTGTGTGTGTGTGTGTGAGAGAGAGAGAGAGAGAGAGAGAGAGAGAGAGAGAGAGAGAGAGAGATCCAAATTAATACATTTGGGTAATATTTCCTTAATTATCAAAAATATCGTTTTTTGTTTAATTTGCTGTCTTTAATTACTAGATTAGCAATAATTTCACATTAAAATCTTCTCGCAATTAACCATAAATTATAAACTGCACTAAAACGTATGTTTTGCATCAAACAGATTTGAAGAAGACAATTTTTCATAAACAAGCAAACGAAAACGCTTTGATTTAAGAACGTCATTAAGTCTAATGCCTATAAAATTACTCTTTTTAAAAGTCAATTGAAAATTCAAAGATTTCTCGCAAGGGTGAACATGTTCATTCCCCCTCAAATATTCATTTGAGATCAAGAAATAACCCTTAGGAAATATAATTTGTTGTGAATATATTTCAAAAGAAGATAGTATAATATCGACGTGTATTTTTCATTTTTACCGTTTGGTCGGCTGGGGCTGTAGAGTACATTGACTGCATCTCTGCAAAAGGGTAAGAAAACTCCCCCAGAGTGTTCTGCATTTAACAAAAAAACTGCTTCTGATGATGAGGCTCCAATCCCGGAGCTCTGAGTAATATGGAGTACTCCATTGCTATTACTCCCAGGTCCACTCTGACCTGGAGTAGTACTACCTGTTTGGGTAGTACTACTATGGGTCAAATATACAATGGGTCAAACGTAACTATTCAATGATTTACTATACTTGAAAGCCTTTAGCTATGTGGAAACAAATGATTAATATTAAATTGAATTATTAGTATTACGTTGTATTACGTTGCAGTGTTTGAAGACATTTAGCTGTGTGCAAACAAATGATTAATATCATTAGTATTCGACAGCAATCCTTGAAACCATTTAACTGTAAGCTAATTAGTTTAAAAATAAAGTTACCGACAAATTATTCTCTTTAAAAATTACACACACACACACACACACATATATATATATATATATATACAAAATTTGGCATTAGATAACCATCAACGATGGATATGCCTTTATATCAAATAACATTTTTTTCTGTTTGTTTGTCGGGTGTTTTTTTTTTTACTTTTAGCAACAGATGCGCGTGATTTCTAGTTTTAATATCGGCTTAGTTTGATGTAAGGATGTTACTGTAAAAAAAGAAAGCAGAAAAATATTCCTCTTGTAGACTGATGACGATAAAAGACCTCGTGTTTTAAATCTGTCCATTCGTATTATGTCAATCTTTAAAAAGGAAATACGTCAAAATAAGTTTTCGTTATTGAAAGAGAAAATGTATCTTTTTTTCAGAAACCGTTTCTTCTGGTATCATTGATTTGTTCCTCTTTCTAGGTTCTCTGTTACTCTTCTCGCATCCCAGCCACCAAAAGAGAAATAGAGGCCGAATCAGGAAATCCGTGATATATATATATATATATATATATATATATATATATATATATATATATATATCAGCGGCGACTCTATGTCATCGATGTTTCTCAGGCTCATTACAATATATACTATTGGTATAAGTTTGATGCTAAAATAAATCCTTTACTGTAACTAAAATATACAATTTAAAACATGTGCATGAAATAAAACAATACTTATTTATGTTTTAATTGTAATAATTCCAAAGAAATAAACATTTATTGAAAAAGATATTTTTCAATCATGTGTATAAAAGAGTGAGGAAAAGTCCTTGTTTGTCTGTTTATTGTCCCCTTTCCATTTTTTAGTGAGTTTATGTATCTCTCTATCTGTGAATTTTTAGTTTAATTTATTGTATGTTTACGATCAGTACTTCTGTCTGATACAATATTTCCTCAACGGTACTTCCCTCACTCTGAAGGCTTTTGCATAGTATAATGGTTCGGACGCCTGACTTTCAAACCTGTAAGAGTGAGTTTGACCCTCAATGGGTGCCCCATTCATTCTGCCTTGTGCCACATCTAAGCAAAATGCATAGTAAATTACTTTCCTCACCCCGACCCCTCAGCGACTTTTTTTTTTTTTTTCGCCGACTTTTGTCTTGCTGCGTTGCTTAGAGAGCACACACAATTGAGGTTAAGTCGGCCAAAATTTAATTTGCCCTTTTGTCAAATGAGACATTCTATTAAAATATCATATACTATAAGGAATGAATTATTTTGAATGGACATTTGAATACAATAAGTTGGAATAAAAGTGATGGATCTTTTGTAGAATAGCCTCACCACTAATGGAAAAATGAGTTTAAAAAAACAACAAAAACAATCCCATCGGTCGGTAATTGGGTTGCCCATATCTTCACTCTTCGTTAGATTTATTTCGGATGTTTTTGTTAGGGATAAATCTCCTTACGCTTTCAAGTCATGTTCATGATAAGGAGTCAGCAATTCGCTTTTTACAAACCCATGAAATTATTCCCAATCAACGCTTTTGTCGTAACGGTCATGAAATGCACCTTTCAACGTCTTCGGATAGATGCAGATTAGTTATTTTCCTCCGGTAAGTCAAGTCACGCGTCATCGATTTGTTAGAGTTAAGAGTTAGGGTTAGAGTTAGGGTGGGAATGGATTACACTCACCAAATTGTTAACCATACAACCTATTTTGTCGAACCGGATTGTGAGGCCGACATTCAAATCATGAATCTTTCTGGCATTTAAAATGCAGAATAAACGCAACTGTGGAACACATCGCTGAATGGTGGATAGTTATGTGTGTGAGTTCATGTGGAAGCAGAAATATAAGGAAAACGATCTTTTTTAGGCAAATATTCAATGACAGGAATGAATTCCCTCCTCTTCAGTAACTAAGAAAGCATTTTCCTAAAAAACCCATTTCAACTGATTTTTTGGGTAGCGGGGCATTTTTTGGTGGGGGTTTTCCACAAAAGATCCAAAATGATTTCTTTGAAAAACATGGCATATAAGTCATTAGAGATTTAAAAAAGATTAAAAACAAGAAATACATTGCATATTAAGTAAGTTTCCAGCTGGACAGGACTAAGATCTATCCAGTTCAACTTTAATTTCATTTCATTCTTTTTTGTTACTTACTTTCTTCTTTTTTCTTTCTCCTTTGTTACTTCTTTCTTTGAACAATATCATCGAAGTGGAATTTGGTCAATATTTTGAGACACGGAGTTAGAACAGCTGATATTAAGACTGAAAACATTACAATATGAAATATACGTGTTTCTTTAAAACAGATTTGGATAATTAATTTAATTAATAATTTAATGTTGACTAATTCGGTCTGAACCCAACAAGCCTGACTCATAAAGTCATCACTGGCCAAGCACAGCTTGTCTGGCGTTAGCGTCGTTTAAGTGATATTAGGAGCTGCCCATACAGGTAGTACCTACCACGTTGGGGTGAATTGCTTGACACCTGAGGCACCCCAAAAGAGAAATGCCGATGGTATCAAACATTTTTCATCTGCCGCACATTAGTCTCCTTTCGGGCATGGCTACTCACATTAGAATGACCTTGTATCAAATTCTACCTGGTGGGAGGTTAGATGAAAAATATTATCTGTATATATATATATATATATATATATTGAAAGAGAGAAAGAGAGAGTGGGAGAGAGAGGGGGGTAAGTGTGAAATGATTGAATAAAACAATTTTATAATTTCATTTAATTCTGTGGCTTTAACTTGAGTGAAAAGTTAATTGAAAAACAACAAAGGTTACAGTCTCTTTTCTTTATATCAAGGTTTTGATATTTAATAAATATCAAATAAAATCATTTGATAAATCAAAGCATTACTATACTTCAAAATCGTATTGGTAAGAAAATAGTTCATAGCAGTTTGAATTGTTTTAAAACTGTGTAATGTACTTTGTATGTGTAAAAGATATTTGTGTGTGTATGTCACTCTATAGAATCAAAGTATATTTATACGCTGATAATTACCTGTAATGCAAGGCTTGATAATCAGCAGTACGGATAGTTACATTAATATAAGCAGTCCTATCGTAGCGTAAACAAGAAAGATATATTTTGGGGAAATAATTAAGGGATGTTAAATTTAAATGCATTCTGAAGGAATTGAATGTCGGAAAGTAAGTGAAATTTACTCAATAGGAATAAATATGAATTATGAGTAATTATAGAGACGTATCTCTCTTAAAATTAGTTTATTTTATCGCTTTACTTTTAAGATTTAGATTGGACCTCAATTAGATAAAAAAGGCATTTATTCATATATGATTTTATTTGGTTAAAAGATATATTTTAATAATCTAGGAGACAAAAGATTTCTTGAATTATTTTATTCTATGAAGCAAATAAAATATTATTGACAGCAAATTGAAAGAAAATTCGTTTTCCAAATGAAACCACTGATTGGTTAAAAAATGTAAAACTATACATTGAAATTTTAAAGTTTTTAGGAGCCGCTTTTTGAGTTTGTTGTACACCCAACCCACACTTCTGCTTTGGGTGGGTGATATCTTCTGGCCTCGTCAAATGGACATCTCTAATAACCCTATCCGAAATGTTAGATCAAGTATGTCTTATTTCACCTTGTGCACTGGTAGAGATGTTACACTTTATCAACTTGTCTTTCTTTTGGCAACGGTATTTTTGTATACCTCATCAATTTGCGCCCAATACCATCTTCTACAGTAATGTCACTTCTCTGTCTTTGTGTGCGAATACTTGGATACTTTGATATTCGTCGTTTTCATCTAATGAACTGATTAAGAAAATCATTATCCAGAACTGAAAATTAACGAAAGAAGTTTATTCCCGCAATTATCTATGTATAACACGCACCTTTAACTTTGGATATGAAATTGTGTGAAAAAAATTCTCGTGTATAATGCGCACTGACGTTTTTGAATTAGTAACAGCTAAATTTAATCTACATTTTG
This sequence comes from Sepioteuthis lessoniana, assembly GCA_963585895.1. Taxonomy (NCBI): domain Eukaryota; kingdom Metazoa; phylum Mollusca; class Cephalopoda; order Myopsida; family Loliginidae; genus Sepioteuthis; species Sepioteuthis lessoniana. The sequence continues at coordinate 49,783,345 of OY757921.1, forward strand.
CATTCGTTTTACTTTTGAACGATTAGTTCTTATTGAAAATAAGAATTTATATTGTTTACATCATATCTTAAAAGACAAAATATACACAGTATTTAGACCAAATAAACGGACATGTTTACACCAAAATGCAACAGGCTTGCGGCGAAAATAAATTGACATTAGAAGAAACGGAATGATAAACAAATTCAAATTCCATTATATCTTTGTAACAGCATGAAATACATTTGTTTGGATTGTCCATGTAACTTACTTTTGGTCATCATATCGTAAATAAGTTAAAGCATGTGGCCGGAGTAAGTTAATTATATAGTACTTGTGTATAATATGCACCACTCACTTTTGGGCAGATAAATCTGAAAAAAACAAAACAAAACAAACTAGTGCATCTTATACACAAATAATGAAGATTTTTACTTGTTAGCTATGAGGGTACCGTTCACACAAGAAGAACTCGACTCGGTTCTCAGAAAAATTAAAAATAGGAAAGCTGCAGGGCTGGACGAAATTCCCCCGGAAGTATGGAAGACCAGACAATTCGACGACATACTGCTCCGACACTGCAACGCAGTATACAATCAAAATCCGATAGATAGATGGACGAAGGGATGCATACTCCCCTTCCCTAAAAAGGGGGACCTCGGATTAGCCAAAAACTACCGAGGCATAACACTTACATCCATAGCTGCCAAAATCTACAATGCCCTACTACGAAACCGAATAGAACCCAAAATCGACAACATACTTAGAAAAAACCAAAATGGCTTCCGAAGAAATAGATCCACGACCTCACAAATATTAACCATCCGCAGAATCCTTGAAGGTGTACGGGCAAAGAACCTACAAGCGACATTAATATTTGTCGACTTTACCAAGGCTTTCGACTCCATTCACAGAGGAAAGATGGAACAAATCCTACTAGCGTACGGCATACCTAAAGAAACCGTAGCGGCAATAACGATTCTCTATAGAAACACTAAAGTAAAAGTACGATCACCAGATGGAGACACAGAATACTTCGACATTGTAGCAGGAGTACTACAAGGGGACACGCTGGCTCCGTATCTCTTTATCATTTGTCTAGACTACGTACTTAGAACATCGATTGACAAAATCAAAGAGAATGGCTTCGAACTGACGAAGAAAAGAAGCAGAAGATACCCCGCAACAACAATTACCGACGCCGACTACGCCGATGACATAGCGATACTGGCAAATACACCTGACCAAGCCGAAACACTTCTGCATAGTTTGGAACGAGCAGCAGCAAGCATAGGCCTCCATGTTAATGCACACAAAACGGAATATATGTGCTATAACCAAACGGGGGACATCTCCACTCTAAAAGGAACCCCTCTTAAACTTGTAGACAAATTCACGTACCTTGGAAGCAGCGTCGAATCAACCGAAAAGGACATCGAAACGAGGTTAACGAAAGCATGGACAGCTATCAATAGGCTATCGACTATATGGAAATCAGACCTAACCGATAAAATGAAACGCAGTTTCTTCCAGGCAGCGGTCACATCGATACTGCTATATGGATGCACTACATGGACGCTAACAAAACGGCTGGAGAAGAAACTAGATGGCAATTACACAAGAATGCTGCGTGCAATCCTGAACAAGTCCTGGCAGCAACACCCCACAAGACACCAACTGTACGGCCACCTGCCCCCTATCACGAAAACTATTCAAGTTAGGCGAACCAGACATGCAGGACATTGCTGGAGAAGCAGAGATGAACTCATAAGAGATGTACTCTTATGGATCCCCACACATGGCCGCGCAAAAGCAGGACGACCAGCACGAACGTACATTCAGCAGCTATGTGAGGATACAGGTTGTTGTCCTGAAGACCTGCCTAGGGTGATGAACGATAGGGAGGAGTGGCGAGAGAGGGTCAGGGATATCCGTGCTGCCAGCACGATATGATGATGATGATGATGAGGGTCTATATGGAATATTTAGATATCATTGTTGCACCAAAATTCAAAATTCCTACTTATTTCCGCGGAAACTATAATAGATACAGAAAACGCAATAGCAGAAGGGAAAATCTGAATTCAAACCTGGTATCCTCTGCTTAAAAATTGGCCTTGTGTCACATTCTGCCGGTGGCAAGGGGGTTGGGTAGGTATTTACATGAAACCATTGGATGGAAGAAGTTTTCATCTAAAAGCACTTTTTCCAATATAGTCAACACCATCACAACTTCAGAGGCTGATGTTGGTGGCATAGCAGTAGAGATTGAATCTTCTTATCAATAATCCATTTTCAAAAATAAATAGTAGCTCTATATGGCTAATATGTGTTTAACATGAAAGCAGATCTGAGTAACATTTCTGGCTTGGACAGAATACGACACAAGGTCAATATTTTTCCAGTGATGTACCACTGGTTTGAATGAAGACGTTTTCTTTCTCCTTGACTGGTTGGCATATATAAGCTAATGAGCTTAATGGATGAGGGAAGAAGTGATTGATTCATACTTTTCACAAAGGCATTCGCACAAAGTGAAATGCAAACACCCTCGTCCATATAACTGATTGCACCCCACCCCCACCAAAAACAAACAAACACTAATGATTTACAATCCCGCCCGAAAGAATGGGAAAATTGTAACTATGCAGAATGTCAAGAGAAGCTCTCTGAAATAGCCTCTTAATCTTACGGAGCTCATCCCTGTAGGCAGGGATTGATATACGATGACTATATCCCCTGCAGGGGTGTTCTGAGTATGACACTAAATTGTAACTAAGAATGAAGTGACAGTTCTGGAGATCTAGGGAATAATCCTTCATTGCCATTACTCCGAAGTCCATTCTACCCCGTGTGTCGTTGTTTCTTAAGAGTTTTTTGCTCACAGTTATATGATATGTATTAATTCGAGCCCTCTTCACGAGCAAGATGCGACACAGTGACACTTTTTAAAGCGGAGTTGAATAGATTTGAATTCAGAGTTTTTCCTAGACTAGTTGCCATAACAAGGTTAAAGAGACCAATATGTCCTACTATTTAGACATAACTGAAGGGAGAATGGTTGGATTCAAGGATATTAGTTCTATCAGAAATGAAGACAGCCTCGTCCGGGATTTGAACTCGGGTAACAGAGTCCATGTCCTACGATGATATGCATTACACTAGGAGCCCCTTCAAAATGATATCAAGTATTCCTATTAAATGCAAATAATTTGCACACATGTTTGCATATATTCTGGACTAATACAAATAATTCTAAAACATTTATTTGACCAATAGATGGGACCCTAACTGGTACTGTCATACCTGGCCTGAGTGGACCTGGGAGTCATGGCAATAAAGAAATTTACAGTTTTAAGAATAGAATCAAGAATTTAAGATGAGAGAAAATTCTTGACCCAATGAAGGAATGACAATATTTTATCTAAAAATAAAACGATTCATTTATATTATGGAACTGAATCACTGAGCGCAAGTGTGACAAAACAAAACAGAAAGTTAAGTATATACGCACGAGCATATATATATATATATATATATTGACGAAGGTGTAACCAAGGTAACTGGTGATGGGTGTCCGGTGGTGCAGTGGATAACGTACTGGTCTAGTGGCATTGTAGTAAGCGAGTTCAAACTCCAATTGGGCTATTAAGTTTACTCTTGAACTAATACTCTTAGGAAGGGTATGAATTCCCTTTATGCCCCACCTGTGGGCTAAATAGTGCCACTACTATTCCACAAGGATGGCTTTAGCATTAAATAACCTATCAGAGTTTATATGCCATTAAGCCAAAGAAACCAAACTAAGAAACTGATGAATTGTAATCGGATAGTTAAACGACACCCCCCACTATATATATAATCAATTTTTATCTGATTTCTTTTTCAAAAGATTTATCATTTTCGAACTATTAGGTATGTTCAAACTCTTTTCAATTATTTTATTTCATTTTAATTTTAAGTTGTAATCCTTGAAATTTTTGATAATATCAATTAACAAATGCCGCTTTTTTAATTAGAGTAGTTTGTATCACCCTGATTAATTACAGTCTGTTTAATTAATTTTCGTAGGGACATGTTTAACAAAACGACGTAATATTTTTGGATGCCCACATGATAATCTTAGAAATACATACGGGTCCTCAATTGCATAACACCTTATGAATAATCGTGACTGCTGAAAAGTTTAGTTGGGACTTTATCTCGGTATTGAGTAAGTCACACTCTTTATTTCATTTGAAAGAATTGGAGCCTATACATATTTTGTCCGACAGAGCATTTCTCTGTAAACATAGGGAATGTCTGCTAGAATATTATTTCGGTATAGTCTCCTATATAAATATTTTTCTCTCATCATAGATATTTCCCTTTTGTTTTACACGCTATTTTCCTCGATTTAGCTCTGTTGAGCGAGGACAAAACCAGTCAGCTAACTTGTCACAATTTTACTTATTTTCGTTTTTTTTGTTTTATTTATTTTAATTTTATGCTTTTAGTTCCATCATGACTAAAACATTGGGTCATTTTATTGTTTTAATAAAATTTTGTACTCCCAAAAATATCTTTATATATATATATGTATATATATATATATATATATAGTATTATTCGGTCCAGTTAAACCAGAGTTGGGAGTAATTCCATTAGGATGAAAAAATCATTTAACAGTGAACATTTAAATTTTCCTGGTAAATATCAAATTTTCCCGGTAAATATCAAAACCCATAACAGGATGGAAATAAATAATCCTCTGTCTATTCTGAATTATTTTATCCATAAGATCTGAAGAAGTCCTGATGGTTGTTTTTTTTTTTTTGTTGTTGTTTTTGATTTATATCAAAACCCATAACAAGATGGAAATAAATTTATAGTCCTAACGTTACCGGTTTTTGTTTTTTCTTAAAGAAAGGAAGTATATATATATAAATGCGTGTGTGTGTGTGTGTGAGCGCACGCATTTATAATACTTTTCTGTGTTTTTCATTTTCATATCTTTTTTAATAGTCTAATCTGATGATTGTGTTTTAATAAGGCATGAAACCGTAAGTCACAAAAGCAAATAGATAGTAATGTAATAATACATCAATTCTTTTACTGCTCTGCTTGCAGATATTTAAGCACTTTTTATCCACATTATTTTCTTTTTTACTATTTCTTATATACATATATAAATGTGGGTGTATATATATATATATATATGTGTGTGTGTGTGTGTGTGAGTGTGTGTGTGTGTGTGTGTGTGTGTGCTTGGTATGTGTGTGTGTGTGTGTGTGTGTGTGTGAGAGAGAGAGAGAGAAAGAGAGAGAGAAAGAGAGAGAGAAAGAGAGAGAGAGAGTAAATTTTGTTTCATGTATATTTTCATCAGAAATGAAATGTAATTTTGCAAAACCAAGTCTACACGTGCCGAGGAAGAGAAAACATGTTCCTTTTTATTTTATTTTATGTTCTATTTTTCAAAAAACAGGGAATCTTAAAAGACAAACAAAAAGAAAAAAAGAAAGGAAAAATGAAAATGAAAAGAAGTGCTCATACAGTAAGGTCTCTAATCAATACAGAATATTAAAAAAAAGGACCAAAAGAAAAGAAAATTACCAAAAAATGAAATAAAGAGAAAGAAAAAGTGGCTCACACCACTTATTTAAGTCACATGTCGACATCGTTTTTGTTAGATAAGATTTCTCTTCTAATGAAGTTATCCGTATAGCGAAATATTTAATTTAATTTTCCCTACCTTCTTCCTTTTATTATTTGGATTTTATGTCAAATCTCTCTCTCTTTCTCTCTCTCTCTCTCTCTCTCTCACATATATATATACGAGGATCATTATATAAGTTTCCAGACTTTTTTCGTATGGGCACTTTTATTGATAGTACACACATGAAACTCCAGTCCCCTTCGAAGCAATCTCCTCCGGCTACAATACACTTGTTCTACCGTTCCAACAACTTCTGGAGGGCCCCATTGAAGTCCTCTTGTGTGAGCGTGTCAATGACCTTCGTCACAGCCTCTTTCATCTCCTCAATTGTCTCATAACGACAGCCTCTGAGCTTAGGGAATAAGCAAAAGTCACAGGGAGCAAGGTCTGGACGATAGGGAGGCTGAAGAACTGTCTTGATGCCCATCTTGCTCAAATAGTCTGTGACAAGGATGGAGTTGTGGACTGGTACTGAGCCGATTTGAAGAGTGCTGGCTTCTTCCGACGGAATCACTTACTGAACTCCCCTAAAACCTCAACATAGTAACACTAACCCTAAACTTAACCGTTTGGCCAATCAACTCTGGTGTATTGACTTCCTTACTCCTCCCACACCTCTCATCATCCCTCACAGACTCCCTGCCTTCCTTGAATCTCTTATGCCACTTAAAAGCTGATGCTCGATTCATGCAAGATGGTCCAAAAGCAGTCTGAAATATTCCATACGTTTCTGTGGCATCATTTTTTCCGGGTTTTAAACAGAATTTTATTGCATATCTTTCTTCTAAAGTGTCAGATTGCATTTTTGAAATTCACCAGCTGTGACAATCAGGCTTTAGTAGGGTGTATTCCAATTGCTGCTGTAGCAGTTCATTTGAACTTGAAATCATAAAAATCGGTCAGTCATCTCATAAGATGTATTGCAATGACATACTGAATTGTCAAGAGTCTACGACAATTTTAAATGCCTGAACAAAAAAGTCTGGAAACTTATTGAATGCAACACGTATATATATGTATATATATATATATATATATTTCATTAAAATTGCCCTTCAGTTGCATTAATTTCGACGTGCAGACACAGTCTGAATACCTGGTGTGTCTTTCTACTGGCCACGGCTTCGTAGTTTAAGTTGGGTTCAATCCCAGGTTGAGTCATACCAAAGACTCAAAAAATGGTACTTGATGCTACCTTGCTTAACACTCAGCATTATAAGGTACGGATCAAGGGTAAAGTGGACCAATCTAGGGAATGAATCTATGAAAAGGAGTAGTGCCCTCCCCTACACCTTGGGGTTAGAGCTAATGAAAAGGGAGCCTTCGGGTCACCCTTGACTACGGTCGCCAATTTTACTTTACTTATTATTAATATTGAGTACTATTTGATATTCCAGCAATATTTGGTCGTCCATTAAGTCATCAAGTCATGCACGAGTCCTTGAGTTGTAGTGGTTAGCGCGATGTACTGCCGAATCGTTGTAAGCTAGTTCGAACTCTAGTTGCGTTGTTACGTTCACTTTTGGACAATTACCCTTGGGGAAGCTATGAACACCCTATCCTCCCAGTTATGGGTTAAATAGTACCACTACTGTTCTTCTAGAAGGGCGGCTTTGGCATTAGATAAGCTGCAAAGGTTGATAAGCTATTTAACAAAGAAACCAAATCATCAGTTGAGCTAGAGAGAACCATAAACCTCGACAATATATATATATATATATATATGTATGTATATATACCTAATATTCTCCGCCGAAATGAATTTATTATGACGGCTTAACCGAGTTTGAGTCTCCATTTAATTGTACTATATATATATATATATATATCTGCATTCTGTACCTAAACATATTTACCGAACCTCTCCACGAGGACATCTCCCTTGACTTTGTGTATTAATGGCGGACCAAATATTGCAGTATTATCAAATAGTTCTCAATATCAATGAAGGAGCTTATATGTATTTATATATTATATGGTAGCGTCTGTGATCCTGGGTTTCATGCTTTATGCATTCGTCAGACCAAGGTCACTGACACTACCATATAATATGTGTGTGTGTGTGGATTTAATACATTTCGTTCCTGTTACTTTTTATTGTAATAGTCTTGTTCGATAAACATTTCATACGTTTGATCATACCAAATTGCGTGACGTCAGAAAAAGTATTAATAGCTTCCGATGAGACTTATATTCCACACCTTTCATAAATGTCTTTTAGAGACTACTTCAAATCTGAAAATTTTTACCACTCCTTTCTCTATGATTCGTTGCACAATTCTTATTTTCTTACTTTGCAATGGTAGAAGAATTTGTAAACAACAACGACAACACGAATAATTATAATGCTTTATCTAAGGGTGTGCTTTTATTTTTGTTCACATATTATGTATATATATGGATGTGCGCATATATATATATATATATATATATATATATGATTCGTTCAGAAAATATCCAGTCATTTTGACGAACAGCTCATGTATACATATACAGTGATTTCATCAAAATGGCTGGATATTTTTTGAAGAGATGATATATCTATATATATACCTTGGGAAAGGTATGAATCCAATTTTCCTCCTTCCAACTGTGGGTAAATAGTTGGGCAGATTGGCTTCTTTAGCTTTGTTTTGGCAACTTCTCTAGGATAAGGAAAACCCAGAATTCAAATCTGGGAAACTCCGTTAAAAAAATTACCTTGAGTCACATCCTGTCCGTGCATGGGCAAATACACATACATGCACATATACACACACATGTATATATATATATGTGTGTGTGTGTGAGTGTGTTCAAATCCTGGTGTTCAAATACTGCTCTCAGGAAAAGCAAGAATCTATCTCTTCTCTCCTCAGCTATAGTTCAATAGTAGTGCAAACTAGATTTTTAACTTTAGTTAAGCAACCAGCCAAGGAGTAAAGAAAACTAAATTCAAACCAGCTTTATTGCACGCTTAAAATTTGACTTTTGGTTATATCCTGCCTATATATATATATATATATATATATAACTGATTATCTGAAAATTCTTACCGATAACGGAAAAATATTAGAATAACAAAATAACAAGCTAAAATTACAGATACTCCACATCGGAAAGAAACTACCTCAACTCAATAGAATCAATTTCGAATCCAGTATTAATGTACTTAAATGTCATTAGCTTCTTCTGCCATTTATAGAACCAACTATAGAAATAAACACTGACATGAGACACCAGAAAAAATAGTAAACGCTCAACTCTTACAAATTAGTAGAAATTTACGAAGCTCTTTGCTACCATGTAGCACAAGGCCGAATGAATGGGACACCCAATGAGACTCGAAATCACTCGTGTAGGTTTGCTAATCAAGCTTGCAAACCATTATACCACCAGAGGCGCCCTTACAAAGTAGTAATATGCATGCAAAGGTCACATCGTTTTTTCAATATACACAACACTGATGATGACCCAAGATCGGGAACCAATTAAACATGGGATGTTTATTAACTAATTCCCGTCGGATATCATAAAATTGATGCGGCAAGTCGAAATGATAAATACAATGTGTTGAGAAAAGTTGTTTCTACTGTTTAATCAAATATATATATATATATATATATATATATATATATATCATTGCATAACAGTATTACAATTTTGTTCAGCTAACTAATAAAATATCTTTTCGTCTTTTGCCTCCTATCTGCGAGTGGTTTGATTAACAATGGTAGTTTTAGCGTATTTGTATTTCAGTTGGTCAATTTCATTCTTGATAGATTACGTAAACCAAACACATATGTGTTTTTAAATTAAATCAATTTTTGTCAATTTTGCAGGATTTTAAGATTGAAAGAGGTATCTATCTATCTATCTATCTATCTATCTATCTATCTATCTATCTCTTTTATGTCCTAGATATGACACTAAACAATCTGATAGTGAGGCTCCAGTAATGCTGGGGCTTTGGGGAATTCGGAGTACCCCTTTATTGCCATCGCTCCCAGGTCCACTCTGACCCGGAGTGATAGCACCTGATAGGATCCTATCTATGGGTCAAATAGAACTAAACTGCGTGTTTATGCTCAACTGAATTGTTTGAAGTTGAACTATTTATATTTATAAAAATGGATTTGGCATTAAATAACCTACAATGGTTGATATGCCATAAAACAAAAAAAAAAGAGCAAACAAACAAGTTCTCTTCTAAATAGGGCTGATCAAACACAAGAGTCTCCAGTGGGGTCAGTCTTTGACTCAGGAAGATACAACACGGATGTTTGGAGGAGATACATGACGCCTATTTGTTGATATGTATGCATTTACTAACCCCTCAGACTTTTCTTTCCCCTAGACCGGATGCCATACCATCTTACCCATAGCTGAAGGTAGGGCAGTTGGATTCATATTTTTCCCAAGGGTATTAGCGCAATGTGAAATGCAAACAGCCTCATCCAGGTTTTGAACTCTGGTCACCGTTTTCATTTTCTACGACGATATCCATTATAACACGAACACCAAGATATGTAACTGCATGTTTCTAGCTAATCAAGTTGGCAGACATTGCTACACCTCAATCGCCACGTGACTTTTTTGAGAGAAAGTTTGATATATGAAAAGATCGTAAGGGAACATTTGTATATGAATATATTATTGTGGACAACGCTTATTTAACACGAATACGTCTCTCTATGTTTTCTTGATTATTTTTGTATATGATATTATAGTGGTCAACGCTTATACAACACGAATATGTCTCTATGTTTTCATGATTATTCTCTGTTGACAAACCGAAGTGAGTTAGCCAGTGATACCGTCAATCGCAGATGCTTTATCAGAGGTCGTTTTCAAGTTGGATAATTTGAAAACGACTTAGGAGTCCAATACTCCCAAGAAAATTTCGCTTGATGGCTGTCTCATCACTTCTTAACCACTGAAAGTTTCTATCTAATTTGCAATGTATTTCTATTATAAAACTAATAGCAGTGCATTAATATTTTACGTAGAATAACCCTATTCTATGATTAACATTTTCACATTTTCTTTATTACTGACAATTCTTTTCTTTCAGATTTTCAATGCATTTATGTATGATTAAATTTTGTTTAACTGTTGGCTCCGTAAGAAAAATCGACTGTGGATTTATGAAATTAAAGTCATTACACATAGATCCGCGTAAATTTATAAAAGTACTTGAGAGGAAATACAAGAGAATCTTGAGATTTAATTATATGAACTTAGAGGAACAGGTGTTGAGCTTTACTAGCTGAAGATAGAGGTTGATTAGGATTTCTTTTAAATAAAGGAAACTGCGGTCCCTAGAGCTGTATTTTTTTCGGATGTGGTTACCGTTGTTATCGTCATTTTGTAGCCGAATGTTTCTCTGTTATATCCAAACGCAGCCGTTTAAGATCAATCAGTAAGGAAGGAGTGGAATAAGTAGAGGAAACGAAATTATAATGAAAAGTAAAACAAGGACAACTAATTTCTTGTATTTAGATATTCGTATTCGCCATCGAGTTCAACTCTAACCCACATCAAAGGGGCTGATACACATTAAAGAATTGATAATCATAGTTCATATCAAATCGTTTCTCGCCGAAATCCGTGTCTGTCATTAAATCTTCATTCTTAGCTATGCGCACTTAAAACTGGTAACCGCGTGAACTAGTAACCTCGCTGGGAAACAATTAAAGCGGGAAAAAGTTGATAAGGCAAAATACAAAAGTGCCTGACTTGAAATTCAGTCATACAGTTCTGACTCAATAGCTCAATAATGAATTAGAGATGGCAGATATAGCTCAAAGCAAAAGCAGCTCAAAATCCTTTCCTAGCCGTTCCAAGCGCACTCATTATAATTGGTATCACCGTCACCCTCATTCTCTGGCAATTTATATATATATATATAATTTTTAATTCAATTTATATCTATATATATATATACATTTTAAATTGGTAATTCTATTTATACATATATGTGTGTGTGTATGTGTGTAATTGGTTATTATATATATATATATATAATTGGTAATTAGATTTGTATATGTATATATTTTTTTAAAATTTGTAATTGAATTTATATATATATATATATAATTGGTAAATATATTTATATATATATATATATATATATAATATATATATATATATATACATTTTAATTGATAATTCAATTTATATATATATGTATATAATTGGTAATTCAATTTATATTCATATATAATTGGCAATTCAATCCATATATATATATATATATATATATGATAATAATAATTCAATATATATATATATATATATATTGAATGTCTAGCCACACTGATATAGTTCTGATAGAACGAAACAGATCTGTCTGGGGATGACTATAGAGATATATACTCCCCTACCCCCGTATGGTTGAGTTCTCTGGCGAAGAAGTTATCGTGTTGCCAATAGCGTTTATTGCAAGCCTCTTCATATATGAACTGAGGTCTCGGTAGCCATTGAACGGATGTATGTAAACAATAGTAATTGTGATTCATACTTGTTTAAAATTTACTTTGCAGCTTATGGCTTCTCGTGGGTGAATGGTTAGAACCTTGGCTTGACGTTTGAGTCAACCGTGTTTCGATCCCAGCTACGGGAAGCTAATGTCTAGCCACACGGATAAGTTCAGATAGAACAAAACTGATCTGTCTCTGGATGACTATGTATGAATGTAATTTGCTTGAAGCACTGTACAAATTATTTTATCTCATAATAATCATTATTTCGCTTTGTAATACCCCTCTAATTTAATACAATACATTTCATTTCAGTTCAACTTGGTTGTAAAAAGATTAGCAAGTATTGTTTTCACGCCAAGATTTCGAAATACAAAGATATAAAAAGACTAAACGTTTACAAATTTTGTTGGAATGTAAAACACCAAAGACCAAGTACACCCGTATTTGCGACAGTATTTCTTTAATAGCAATTAAAAAGAATTCATAGAAATTTTGTGTTTGGAAATACTCATTTCCTATTTTATTCTCTTTTTATAAATGTGATTAAATTGAATCAGTTGAAACGTTTTGCAGATTTTAACGAAGGTTTTTTTAGAAGAAAATGAACAAGAGTTTGTGAAAGTTGTGGGGAAGTGTTAATCTAAATAACTTTATCATGTAACCCCCCTCAAACCCCCAAAACAACCTCCTGGAAAAGGTGGCCTAAAAACGAAATTAATTTTCTGGCGCCAACGATATTTAGGGAAGGGGAGATAAACGAAAATAAAAAGATCAGATTCTCTGGAATTGGCGTTAAAACCAGTCTGTTAAGTTTGATTTTCGGGAGCCTATCTGATTCTTTCTGATTACGTCAGCGCGTAACCGGACCCCTGTTTTCCCATTCACTTTTGAAATGAAGGCTGCTTCCCTTCTATAACCTCTGTATAATATCAGACACAACAGGGATTGTTTTAACAATATTAATAAATGTGCTATCTACGTGACTGCACAGAGCAATGAACAGAGATAGTGGATGTCATCATACAAAATAGAAAGAAAGAAAGAAGAAGAAGAAGAAGAAGAAGAAGAAGAAGAAGAAGAAGAAGAAGAAGAAGAAGAAGAAGAAGAAGAAGAAGAAGAAGAAGAAACAAACAAACAAACAAACAAACAAACTTATGATATCGAAAAAACGCATGTTGACATTTTTTTGATTTCAATGATGATAGTGCTATCACAGCTGAAGCCGGAAATATAAGAATAAAAAATATAAATATAAACTTTAAAAAAATATAAAAATAACTTTTACTCGTGTAGCAAAAAGCATACAACAACTGCCAGCATTCAGTGAATGTGTAAGAAATTAAAAAAAAAAAACAAAAAAAAAAAAAAAAAAAATAATAACAGCAAATAAGAATTTAAAAAAAAATTATATCATTAAAACCTTTTTTATATTGTACAAAAAAATTTTATTGAACAAAAAATTCATGTTGAAAAAAAACAATATGGAATAAAAAAATTATTGGATAAAAAGATCATTTTGAATAATAGGTTGAACGATATATATATATATATATATATATATATATATATATATATATATATATATATATATATATATATATATAAACAAAAACAAATTACTATAAATTACAGCGTATAAGTCGTCCTTTTAGCCTGAAAAATTTCTACAAAACTCGTGGTTGACTTAAATGACAGAACTAAAAATCCAAACCTTTACCGCTCGTTGATCCCTCTGTGGTTATTAATTGGATTTTAGCCCAACGGTAATAGTCAATTTATACGCCGCAATTTACGGTGTATTGTACAAGAAACTTATATTGATCAAAAAGCAGCAAAATATAAAAAAAAAACACCAAATTATATTGACCAGACTATCTAGATGATTGTGAATATAAATAGCTGATAGGCAAAGGTAGTCATTAATATCATCAGGCTAATTGTTGTTTCTTTTAAACAATGCAGCTGTATGACGATGAAAAGATGCCCTATGTTACATGTGGCAACAGTTTATTAAATTAAGTTAAATCGTTAAAATTACTATCATTGAACTGTCAAACAACAGTTACATAATGTTGATCCAAACACTAGAGTAAAAACTCAGTCAATTGAAAAATTTGTATTTTGAAAAAACAATTTTCCAATCTCACTTTGATTATTTCTGGTGTATAATGAAAAAAAATCTCAGATCATCAATTTCTTGCTTTCCTATCTGATATTTATTGGATCCATCGATAAAAGTTGTACATTAGTTTAAAATTTGCTTCATTTTATTCTTTTTATTAATAATTATATAAATTTTAAAATATTTTCAAAATGAAAATTTTTATATACTTGGCGTTTAACTTTGGTAAATGAATATATGTATATGTTGAATATTTTATTTATATCTTAATAAATAAAAGAAACCTGTACATCGCATACCAAAATAGAATTTAGTTTTTGGTGATCACCTTGGTCATGTTGATCATATGCAAAAGTAGAATTTGACTCTTGCATATCATCCTGGCAATGTAGATTGCATACTAAAGTAGAATGTGACTCTTGTAGATCATCCTGACAAGTGCGTTGTTTTATTACCCCAGAAAAATCAGCCAGAGCCTTTAATAAACAAGAAGAAACAATATAAATAAAAAACACAACGAAATTGAAATGAACGAAAATCTTGTTTTAAAATAGCAGGCTACATGAATATGGTTAACTAAGAGTTTATTCCAACACACGCATCAAATTGAAAATAACAAAGACAGCGATTGTTATAACGCCAACCAAATAAATACAGAAGAAATAGCTTAGAAAACATTATTTTAAAAACAAAATTTAAGATAATTTGAGAAATACTTGAGGTTTATTATTAAGGCTTTCGTGAGTACCAAGTGATTCTTAATTTGACACGGTGATTGTTTGAATTAAGCAAACCGAATTTATAACTGTCACTCAACGGTATGAATAAATGCAGAAGAAATAGTTTGAAAATATTATTTGAAAAATTTATTTGAGATATTGATTCTCATTATATACAGCTTTGTTGGGGGATACTTTATTATCAAGGCTTTCGTCATTACCAGGTGTTTATTACTATAGCTTTTGTGAGTGCCAAGTGTTCTACGATCTGGTGCGGTACTAAAATCTATACCTGTTGATAAGACATCTTGAATGAAGCAAGTCGAATTCTGTAATCATCATGCAACAGGATTTTTGAACACATTTCTGGATATTACAGCTCAGTAAACAATTAATCAGTAATTGGCACAAGAAACTTGAAACAACAAAGCCTTTGTGTATGTATTTATCCAGCCCCTCCGCATCGGGCAGAATACGGCACAAGGTCAATTGGTGTGAATTCAAAATTTTCCTTCTCTTAGACTGATTGCCATACCAAGATTAAAGAGCCCAGTCTGCATTACTGCGTGCCTATAGATGAGGAGAGAATAGTTGGATTCATACTTTTACCAGGGTTATTAGCGCTATATGAAATATAAACAGCCTCGTTCAGAATTTGAACAGAGTAATAGATTTTATTTCTTACGATCACCTCATAAACAGTATGTTGGTAAAAACTTTACATTGTAACGTTAGAGTCCATTAATATTCCCCAAACAATTAGAGCGTGTTCGTGCTAGTTAGCAACGTAAAGAATCCTACCGGCAAAACATATCAAAAGGTACAAATTTTATACGATGCTGTTTAAAAGATATTGCAGAAACTGCTGAAAAGTGCTGGACTGCGGCCTCGAAGTAAGCGAGTTCGAACTCCTGCCACACTATTGTGTTCACTTTTGGACTCATACCCTTGGGAAAGATATGAACCCACTTAACGCTCAGCTATCGTTTAAATAGTACCACATACAGTTCTTTAAGGGTGGCTTTGGCATTAACAAGCTTATAAAGGTTGATATGTTATCAAACAAAGAAACCAAACCAAATAAATTTGTAAAACTATTTTGTCAACACACTAAATATTTCAACTAATCATTGCCATAGCATTGTTTACTACGTCAATTTCTTTCCTTCTTATCATCCAGGTTTCTGGAGTTCCTATTCCTTCTTTCTTTCTTTATTTATTCCCCATTTCTTTCTTTCTTTCTTTCTTTCTTTTCGTGCACGTATATAATTTTTAAAAAATCCTCCGTCCTTTTTCGTATTTATTTATTCCTCATAACCTTTCTTTCTTTCTTTCTTTCTTTCTTTCTTTTATATGTTTATATTTTTCCTTCTTTTATATTCATTTATTCCTATTTTACCCCTCTTTATTCAATCATTTTACTCTGGTTTCATTTAAGTTTAAACTAGTAATAGACGACTGAAAAATCAGCATTCAAAAATCTGGATTTTACTTGGGTTCGAACACCAGTGGAAAATACACAAGAGAAGGCATTTTGTTTATTTGCAAGGATATGTTTTTAGTTTGAAAAGTCGTTGCAAAATCTTGAGAAACATTGAAGAATCGACTTCCTTATTAGCTGAACCATGGAAGCCTGATTTCATTAAAGACTATTTGTGGACTATACATATCTGAAGATGGGTACAGTCATTGTGCTACTCAGGAGACCTGAATACCAAAAAGTGTTCCTCTTTTTGGAGTGCCGAAGATGTAGTTTGTTATTCTGGTGTTGACGTTAAAAGCTACTTAGTAATCATTTTTTAAAAGGTTAAACAATACAAATATTAAAATATATATATATATATATATATATATATATATATATATATATATATATAAGACAAAAAACTGAAATATAAAGGCCGATAATTCTAGTAAGGCAAAAAGGACTATATTGGGTATTTATTTTCTAAGATTTGTTGAGATATGATGTACAGGCCTTAGGTTCCATAGAGTACCTCCTGCTCATACTTAAGTGGTAACTCATCTAAATATTGAACAGGCTCATCGCAGCTTAATTTAGGGGATTTCACGGAATCCGCTTCTTGCACCGTGACTTGACTGTAAGTCAAGGACTGTTGTTAGTTAATCAAAAAAAGAGTTACAATAACACTTTCCTATTTGAATCAGTATCGTTTTGTCCTTTCTGAAATAGAATGAAACGATTTGAAGAAGAAACTCGAATTACGTCTTGGGCACTTAAAAGACTGATAGAAATGAGTAACAAAGCGAATATTACATATACACCTTATTTTTGATCGACTTGGCTTTCAGATTTGACCATTAAAAATCAATCATGTAACTTTACGATATTCAGTTGATTAAAATTGATTTATTTTAACGTCATGTCAACCCGTCTAGGGTCATTTTATGGCTATAGGTTTGGGAATTGTGTTCATTGTACACTCATATTTACAATTTGTAATTTGTTTCTTTATTTCTTAAGAGTTTCTTTCTTTGCACACGGCTCTGTCGAATATGACCAATTTTTAAATATATTTATTCGACCCATGGATGAGACACTAATAAGTACTTCCACTTCGGTGCAGAATGGACCTGGGAATAACGGAAGTGAAGGAGTACACCACATTTTTCAAATGTTTAGAAATCGAGCCTCTATATCAGATGTAATTTAGTGTCAGACCCAGGACAAATGATTTTCGAATATACATTTACTGACAGTATTTTATAGCACATAAGATATACTTTTCTCACCAGAAATGACTAAAAAATCTACCTTGGGTCTTATATCGGAAGATCATATATCTAATGTTTACTTAGAAAATATTGGCACTAATATTTTACCTACACTAAAAACATATTGTAAAATAATTTCGAAAAAAATCATTGTTGTCTGAACAGATAATATGATGAAGAAGGTGACGGTTCACCAAGGCGACCACTTATATAGCCTCTTCTCCTTCAGCTATTTAAGCATGCCTGTGACGAAACATTTTGGAAATATGTGTTATGATGTGGAAAAATGAATTCATACTTTTTCAAGAAAAGTTAGTCTAAAATTTGTAGTAGGATTGTCGAGTTCAGTTTCTGTGCAATTAATCGTTAATACACCTCTTTCTTTTATCTGTACTAATATATATATATATATATATATATATATATATATATATATATATATATATATATATATATATATATATAAACAAATCCTTCTTAAAAACGGTTTCTCTGGAATCAGAAAAGTACTCAATACTGGCCAGTAGTACAGAATGAAACCTATTAGATGAACGTTCACTCATTTCTTTATGACATTTCCATTACCACCAGTTTCATGTTTCATGTTCTTGAAAAACGTTGTAATCATCGGATGAGATTTGTCTATATATATATATATATATATATATATATATTAGCCGAGGTCAGGTTCTTTCCTCTTAGCCAAAGATCTATCTCTTCTCCTCCCAGCTATAATTAAAATTATAGGGCAAAATGATTTTTCTGGAATTGGTAGGGTAACCAGGTGAGGAGGAAAAAACAATAAATTAAATACGTCTCCCCAGACCTCATTGGTCAACTTTGTATTGTAGGGCTCATTACTCCACATCACTGTATTTAAGAATTACCTGAATTCTGTATTCGACAAGAAAAACGCCTGATGGAATGCGAATATGAATAGAATATATATATATATATATATATATATATATATATATATATATATATATATATATATATAGTCAGCTTTATATAAAATAATCTAATTAATTAGATTCTGGCAATGACTGAAACCTAAACAATAATCACAATTATAATTTGGCGGTGACTACGTTTTAATCGGGTAAACGGAATATTTTGACCTTCAGCTGACTTGATAGTTACCCAAAAACTCCTGCACATAGATTAAGCAGTTTTCTCTGTTAAATATTTCTGGTGATCATACATATGAGATTTTACATATACAGCAATCCTTTACATATAGTGATATACATTAATAGGTATATATATATGTAGGTATATGAAATGTGATCATATAAATGTGCATATGTGTAATAATGAAAAATATATTTATTGTGATGATCAGTTGATATGTTAGTCGCCTCTCATGTAAGTTGACATATTTACAGGAATCTTTTCACCCTTTTACTAATAATTGGATTAATTGTATTCACAAGGAAACGTTTAGGGTGAAAATCAAATTTCTTGTGTAATTATCTGTAGACATTGATTTACCAATATGTATGTGTGTTTGTGTGTGTGCATGTGTGTGTGTGTGTGTGTGTGTGTGTATTTTCCCAAACCTTCCACAGTAAACAGGATATGATACAAGGTCAGTTATTGAGCATAAGACTGTTGCTTTGAATTAAGTTTCCCTTCGCCTAGACCGGTTGCCATATTAAAGCTAAATAACCCAATATGTCCAACTATTTTCCCATAGCTGCAAGGAGAGCTGACACATGCCTTTCACAAGAACATCAGCATAAAGTGAAAAACAGCTCCGTCCAGGATTTGAATTCGAGTCGTCGATTCCATTTCCTACGACAATACTTGTCATGCTAAGTGTATCTCATATTTACCTAACCCCTGTAGGTCAATTTTTAGCAGAGTATCGGGGGTTGAATCGAGAGTTTTCAGTTTCCTTGACCGGTTGCTGTAACAAGGATAAAGGGTCCAGTCTGCTTTACTATTTACCCTTAGAAAAGATGGATTCATGCCTTTCCAAAAAGCATCAGCGTGAAGTGAAATATGTGTGTATCTATGTGCATATCTCTCTGTATAGGTTGCTTCAAATTCTTTGTTTAACGGCATATCAACCTAACTGGGTAATTGAATGCCAAAACCATCCTTGATGAAGAACAGTAGTTGTAACATTGACCCATAGTTTGAGAAGATAAGGTTTATGCCTTTATCAAAGTTATTAGTCCAACAGTGAATGCAATAGCGTGACTGGAGCTCGAACTCGTTTATTACGATGTCAAGCTCATTAACCACTATACCACGAAGACTCTATATATACGTGGAGTCTGTATTGAGTAATAGCCAGGCCTACTGGGCTGAGATACGCTCCTGTCAGCCGTGTTTCCCAGTACGCGGATTAGGTCGGTGTGTCTTGGCTTTGGTGACAGTCGGTCGAGGCCGCCTGACATCGAATCCAGGAAGCTGGTATTCATATTACGCGCGCTTCTTGAGCCTCAGAAGCACCATTTTTTTGCGGGGTGCCAACGAGGCTTAAGGCAATTTTTGAAACTGCTAGGCATGTGTGGACTACCACTCTGTGGCTGACTCCTAGAATAAAAAAGGCCTTGTGCCATACGTGGGGTGCTCGACAAATACTGGGATTGAATAAGAAATGAAAAAAAAATAATAGTGTAAATAAACATGAAATAAAATAAACAAATACAAAAAAAAAAAAGGGCTTCCAGATGCCGAAAAGAAACTCTTTGTCAGATCCCTTTACACCGTTCTATGGAGTAGAAAGCTCGGGAAGAACGTTTATGACCCCGAAATTGTTGTAGACTAATGGAATAAAAATTAAGTTTAAAAGTATCTCTGTCTTTTCTGTCCTTAATTTATTTACAGTTTAAACCAACAACAAAAAGATAACAAGTGAATAGAGAATAAGATAAAAAAAGGAGTCAGACACGAACCTTCTGATCCACCCAACAATTAACCACTACCTAAAAAACATTTATTGTGCTCCACATACACACACACATATATATATATATATATAGAGAGAGAGATGAACAAGAGTGGCAAGACAAATAGGAATATGTTTTGTGTTATTTATTTTCTGATTGTTCTCAACTAGTTTTGACCTTAGGTCACTGTCAGTTCAGCACTCAAGTCATTATCTTCCCCGGTTTGAAAAATCTTCATATATATATATATATATATATATATATAATTTTCACTGTGTAATGTTCAATCTATGTGATCTATTGCTATGTGTTGTGCAGTGAGCTTTAACAAAGAAGATTAAGCTACGAATTATTGATTACCTTTTTTTCTCTCGTAAAATAGTAATTTGTGAACTTTTAAAATCTTTCACAAAAGTTTTAGTGAATGGTTTATGAAAAGATTTCTGACGAAACTAGTAAAAAAAACTGTGACGTAATCTTAAACGTTGTTGACATTTCTAACATTGATATTTGCGTCACAAATATTAAGAGATATTTTTGTTGAACCTCTCAGCATTGGGAAGCATCGAAAGCCACATCACAGTGTCATCATAACTATTTTTATAGATCCGGGTCGAGAAAAAAAGAACCGGGTTGGTGTACAGAACCGGCAAAGAAAACGGAAACGAGTCGCAGGACCGCCACTAAATGACACGTCTTTTATAAAATCATTTTTAAATGGAGTACAGCTGGTGTGAATTTAGAGGATTTATAATTTTCTTCTCTTTGATAGTTTGCCCCTTTAAGATTAAAGAACCCCGGCTTCCTTATTATTTTACCCATAACTGTGGGTATCTTTCTTAAGGAAGGGGAGTTAAAAACAATAAATGTATGCATGTAGAAATATGCATTTTTATAGCAAAATAATTTGCCCTGGATTTCTATCATCAGATCATTTACAATACATTTCTATAATAGAATCATTCACATGCATTTCTATATAAAATCACTGATATGCATTTCTATGAAAAAATCCTTAGCAATGCATTTCTATTATAAAATCATAAGCCTTGCATTTCTGTAGTAAAATGATTAACAATGCATCGAAATTAAATTAAAACATTAGTCATGATTTCCTATAAAAGAATCATTAGTCATAAAGTTTTTATTGTAAAATCATTATCAATGCATTTCTATGTAAAGAGCATGAGCAATGTATTTATATGAAATTATTAGCCATTAATTTTTTTGAATAAAACCATTCATATGCGCACATGTTTTAAAAATGAGTTCTGCCAGGGATACTTCTGTTATTTGATGTGAAACTAGAGTTTTAGTTTTAACCAGAGGAGACAACTTTCCACTTTAAATTGCAATTTAAATCTTTATCTTAATGAAACTTTTTCAGAGATGTGGAATCTATGAAGAGACAGTGTTGAATGCTCACTACATCTATTAGATTTAATGTCGACTGATTTCTTCTTTCATCCAAAGACATATTTAATATTACGTACGTTAAATAAACGAACGAAACTTTGCTCTTCGGTATCAAATTGTTGTACATGTTCTTCTCTCTCGGCTTTGATCTTACTTCGGAAAATGGGCGCGTCAGAACACAATGTAAGCTATTTTTGACCGTGTTCGGATATGCATGTATGAGATATCTCATTTAAAAGACCATGAGTTAAAGAAATCGAAATGCAGTTTAAGTTTAAGCAGGGATTAAAGTATAGTATCGGTTTAACTTCCTCAGAACGTATGGGAAATCAGACTAAAAAGGTTAGGATGCTGTAATGGTTATCGTCATCGGAAATTGATTCAGGTATTCGAGTTCAAATCCTGGACGAAGCTATTGGCATTTTACATAGTAAATCCAACTATTCTCCTTCCAGCCATGAGTGAATAGTAGGGTAGACTGAACTCTTTAACCCTGGTAGAACACTCGGTGTAGGAGAGCAAAAACCTATGAATTCAAACCTGTTCAACTCCGCTTTTAAAAAGTGACCTTGTGTCATATCTTGCTCGTATGAAGGATTTGGTAATTATATGCTAATAAGTTAGAAAATTTAAAGATATGATTAAAGTAAAAAACAATATAACATTAAAAATAGTTAATTCATGAAAGTATAAACATTTTAAAATAATCATATGTAGTCAAATTGACAATATTAGGATAAAAATCATTATTGATATTAATAATAAAACAAATGGAAAATAAAAATGAAAACGAAATAAGATTTATTAGTGTTTTGTATTTGTTATATTAGTATTAATCATAAATATTGACAGTAATCTTAGATATTGATTATTAATATCAATATTTGCTGCAGTGACGGATATTTTATAATTAATGTGATTTACTACAAACTAAGCAAGGATGCTAAAGAGGGTAAATTCGAAATTTCAGTTTTTTTATTTCGTGAATCATACACGAAATGTTTAAATGTGTGCTGAATTGCAATGGCTGCATAGTGTCCATGTATTCTCAGTGGTGTTGAAAGTCAGTGTGGTCGAAACCAACCTAGATTCGGCTGTGTAAAAATTTTTGGCGACAGCGAATGTAGAAGATCAGGACAGAGTCTTGGTGCTTCGTACAGGTCATAAGGGTAGCTCCGTGGTTAGGAATCTGGAGACGGTCGGAGATGCAGACGCATCGGGTTTCGGAGGCCGGATGATTGATGTTCCTGTTTTTTAAATCGCTAGTTAACCGGCGGTGTATGTCGACGTGGCTTTTGATTACTGACGATAGTTCGAGCAGTGTCGTTCGCTGGTGGACTGGTCCTTAAGTCAAAATTTCCGTGGCGTTAGGCAGGCTGTTGCGTCATCGTCTCGTAGTACTAGCAAAAGGTCCTTAGAAAGGATCAAAGATGCGAAGCAAGACTTAAAATCCTGAAAAGGACTTTTAGGGTCACTTTCCTTAAAAAAAGCAATGTGTTTTAACCTTGAAAAAAGCTTATGTTGTTTGACTTTCCGTATTTTAGTTCTGATAAGAACTGTTTTGAAATTATTGTTGAGATTGGTCAAATCCTGTCATCGACTGCAGTTGTGATTGGTTGGATCCTGCGTCGGCGTCTAAGACGGGTGTTTTGGTACTAGTGGAAAGGAGTTCGTGAAACTCTTTTCGCCTCCGGGCACAAATACCTTTATTTATCCTTGTATACCACCCGGCAGGATTTGATACAAGGCCTTTTTATGGTTTAATCCTCGTGGGGAGATTAGGGCAGGGAAGATGAATGTGGAAGGTCACGCACTAACCGAGAGTCTGCACTGCTGGTCATTGTTTCATTTGGCAATGTGAAATATGCTTGTAATTGTTAAGTCTCTCGGCAAGAAGAAAAGTGACCTTCTTGGTCACAGATTCACTAGACCTGAAGGTCTAGAGCAATTTGAATCTATTCTCCAAAACATTTATAAACTGTTTTAAATAAAACTTCCTCGTGAACCACGGCTTCGGGCACGAATGCCCACCGCATAGGGTGATTTATCTGACATCCCACCGTATCAGAGTATAGATGCATAAGATGGTTTTATGGTGGGAGTCGCGCATGGATCGAGACTCATGCGTGGCAGGAGCAAAAATTATTGATCTCATCGACATTCTCCTTTTGAGGCGCCTCAGGCACCAAGCAATAACCTTAGCCTTGCAAGTAACCCTGAGGCCAAGGTGTCATACCAAACACAACCACCGAGCACTAATGCCAGCCGGCCAGCTGAAAAAGCCACTGCATACTGAAGTTTATGGTCAGTGACTGCCTTTATAAAGTAGGGAAGGGCAGCGTATCAGATGTCGGATTTTCTACCACGTGCGTGAGTGGCAAAATTTCTGTGTTGTTGAGACAGGAAGCAGCTCTTTAAATATGAATAATAACGAAATACATCATCATACTGATGAGAGGACATTACAAATGCATCAGTATTGTTCAACAATTAGAAACTATCTTCGAGATGGTCTCGAAAATACACTCCATGTTGGTAACGGAAAATCCCACTTGCCGACAAAACTGGTGATGTTAGTGTTGCTGATATCGGGGTTCGTTGACGATAGTGGGGAAAAATTCCACTAGTTGACGTCGAAGATGACTCGGCGTTTTTTCAACAGAGATTTTAGATTTGAATAGACGGAGGGCTATGATATATCAATCATAAATATTTATGTTGAATATTAATATTTATGATAATATTAATAGGTTATTGATATTAATTATAAATATCAATAATTATATTCTTGTTAATAATAGATGTCTTTACAAATATCAATATTAATAATGAATATGAATATTAATTATGAATATTAATAATAAATATTAATGTTTATCATAAATATTAATCCTAGATATAAATGATGATTATTCATCCTAGATATTAATAAAAAATGATATCGTTAATCATGAATCCTCTCTATTTTGCCGTTGTACGAGTTTTACTATGCATTAACAAACCTGTCTTAAGATTATGTTATGAGACATTTCATTATTATTCTCATAAAATAAGGCATATTTATTTTAAGTGACTCGACTTATAACAATTGAAGTTCTTAATAGGTAGATGTAATACATCGGTTAATGATTTATATATATATATATATATATATGTATATGTTTGTGTGTGTGCGTTTGTATGTGTGTGTGTGTGTGTGTGTGCCAATTTCAGCCGGCTGATATCGTAATGTACATACGGTGATTTGAGAGGATCGAAATAAATAGCATTTCTATAATATTTTATCAAATATATATATATATATATATATATATATATATATATATCAATGGCGACTGCGAGCGTTCAGCTTTCCATGCATCGCTTGAAGACCTGTTCTTTTAAGTCTATGTTTCGAAGCAATACAAAGTCTCTCAGAACAAGTCTTTTGACCTTGATTTGACTGGACTCAGTTTTCTGACTCGACTCATCATAAATAATTATTTCAATTCACTAACTATTTTTAAGTTTGTTTTATTGTCATGCCAAAAATATCGATTTAGATAAGTTCTGCTGACAGAGTTCGTAATAATATTATACGAAGAAAGAAATTGTTGGCATTTCTTTTGGTCCCACAAAAATCAGCCCTAAAACAAATGAAAACCTTCTAATAATATAACTCTGTCGAATAGATTTCTGGCTAAAATAATAATAATAATGATAATAATAATAATCTGTGGAAAATGCTAACGGCACATATCAAGGAGGAGATTTACTATTAGTTAATAAGCCACGGACTGTTCCTCGAAGAATAGAAAAGATGCTACAAAGGAACTAGAGGAACAGAAGAGATACTATACATTCATTAACATATCCTCGTGGGGAGCAAAACGAGACAGAAATAAAGTAGCTTTTGTGTGGATTGACTACAAAAAGGCATACAATATAGCCCCGCAAAGCTGGATAATCGACTAGATATCTGACAAAGTCATAAAGTTTATCGAGAATATCATGAATATCTGGAAAGTGGAATTGACAGCTGGAGAAAAAAGCTTAGTTGAGGTGAAAATCCAGGGAGAAATCTTCCTGGAATATGAGTTGTTACCATTACTATTTGTAATAGTGATGATGCCACTGAATTACATACTTAAGAAATACACAGGTGGATACAAACTTCATAAAGTGTAAGAAAAAAATCAACCACCTAATGTACATAGACGACATCAAACTGTTTGCAAAAATTGAAAAAGAATTCGAAATCCTAATACAGATAGTGAGAATATACAATGAAGATGTAGGGATGAAATTTGCTATAAAAGAATGTGCCATGCTAATAATAAAAAGTGGAAAACGGCAAATGACAGAAGGAATAGAACTATCAAATCAAAAAATCAAAACGCTCGGAGAAAAGGAAACTTACAAATACTTGGGAATATTAGAAGCAGACACAATCAAACAAACGGAAATTAAAGAAAATATTAAAAAAGAACATCTCAAGAGAACGAGAAAACTACTTGAAACCAAACTACATTGCAGAAATCTCATCGAAGGGAAAATACCTGGGCTGTTCCCCTCGTAAGACACTCGGGACCAATCTTAAAGTGGAGAAATAAGGAAGGTCGACAAATGGACGGGAGAACACGAAAAACCATGACGACGCATGAGGCCTTACATTTCAGGGAACGACTCTTGGTAACTATCAGTTCACACCTTTACAATCATCGACTATAGAGTTGAAACTGAGAGTCATCAAGCTCTGCTGACTTTGTCTACACTATCCTAAGTTATATATATATATATATATATATATATATATATATATATATATATATATATATATAATGTGTATTTTCTACAATCTTCAGAAGAAGGTAACATTAGGATTTCAACAGCAAGTAGAAAATATCTCGTAATTAAAGAAAGTGAAAAAATAAAAAATGTAATGGAAACTATCTTCAGTTTTTTTCTCTCCCTTTGTTTCTGTGTGTCTGTCAGTCTGTCACTGTCTCTCTTTCTCTTTCTATCTTTCTCTCTCTCTATATATAAATATATATATATATATATATATATATATTTACCAATCCCTCCGCACGGATAGGATGTGATACAAAGTCTATTTTAAAGCTGAGTTTAATATATTTTCTTTCTTCTAGACTAGTTTTCTAACCAAGGTTAAAGAACTCAGTCTGTCCTACTATTTACCTATTGCTGGAGAGGCAATAATTGGATTCATACCTTTCCCAAGGATATTTGCGCAATCAGCCTCGTCCATGATTTGAACTCGTATCACCGTGTCCATTTCCAATGACGATATATATATATGTATATATACGCATGTATTAAAAGAATTCTTATGTTCATATGTAATCGCAACCCAATATGTATTTATAGCTATATAATTTGGTTTCAATCGATTAGATTGACTCACAAGAGTTGGTTAGGTCGAAAGTGAAAACGCAGCTGACAAAACATTCTTGCTCAAGAAAATAAAAGGAACAAGATAAACGGTATATTAATGACTTTATCTTTCTGTGTCACTCTCCAAATGGAAGCGGCGGTAGAAGAAAAATGTAATTAGTATTATTAAATATCATTGGAAGAAGAAGGCTATTTATAAATTTACTTGACCTTGCCTATCAACCATAGGTGCCGTTGGGAAATATTAGCCGTAGGCCTATAATTAATATACAATTAAACTGAACGGTGTTGGGTATATTTCCTTGGTTTATTTTTGGAAGAAGAAAAAATAAGCTGTGTCATCAACACCAAGTAATAAAGTACAACAAATAAATCAATGTATGAAAAAGTTACGCTAATAAAAACATCCAGCTCTGTAGAGCATACATTTGGACTAACATTTCTAAGAACATAAAATATTTTTTTTGAATAATGAAATTTGAATTGTCTTGATATATATAGTTTTGAGGTTTAAAGATCAGTAGTTAGCCCTTGTTGCAGATCTCTCCTCACCTCAGCAACACATATTGTTCAAGGGAGGTGTAAAGTGCTCTGCAACTTTACTGTGGGCGCTCGCAGTGTAATGTTCATCGTCGTAGGAAACCGACAGTGAGACTCGAGTTCGAATCCAAAGCGATGCTGTTCGCATTTCGCATAGCGCTTATACTCTTGGGAAAAGTATGAATCCAAATATTCTTCCTCCAGTTTTGGGTAAAAAGTAAGGCAGACTGAACTCTTTTACTTCAGGATGAAAACCGTTCTATGAGAAAGAAAACTGAAAGCAAATCTGTTAAACTCCATTTAAAAAATTGACCTTGTGTCACATCCCATTCGTGCAATGGGATTGGTAAATATATGCACAACTTTATACTTCACTGCAAGAGGTTGAACGTAGCGTCGGGCTGTCTAAGGGACTCCAACTTCTTTATTTGATTAACGAGTTTTTCCTTCTCATAGCTCGGTTGTCCTACCAAGGCTAGGAACGAGTAGAATTGGAACTTTGTTGATTTTTCTTTGACGATAACGTTACCTACCGGTGGTTCACTTTTTCTGGTAATGAATTTAGTCTATTTTTAGTTTATATCAGAGAGTAAAATTCATATCCGTTGAAAGAGAAAAAATTCTAGAAGTGGTGTATACCTCTCATTGACACGACCAAGAACATAATCAAAGCGAAATACTTTTATATAAAAATTTATTCTCGAAAGGGGCACACAGTTTGTTGTAAGTTTGCGAGATAGATGGAGAGACATATACTCAGAGAGGGGACTTCTTGCCTCATGTCTTCTTCCTGTTGCCAGGGGTGTCAACGCTTGCACCGCCTTGCAAGCCGCAGCATCAGAGACGACCTAACGCCTCTGGTCGGCTGTGTATCCCCGGCTCGACTCTCGATTCTGACTGGCCAATCTGAATCTGACCGCGTGGTTCTCATATCATGTGTTCCCCTTCCGGTTACACACCTGCTCGACCGGCCTACTTCGACGCCCTTCCACCCCCCTGTTTACTAATCACAGCTTGTCAAAGCACACGGGGTCACAAGAAACGAACCCAAAATCCATGTCAACAGTCATTATATAAGCGGCAATCCAATCAAGATAGTCGCCAGTTTGAATAAAACAAACGATTTTTATGATTGTATATTATCTCAGAAATTTATCAAAAAAAGGGACTATGGTTTTAATCAGCAGTCTTAACATTCATGTAAATAATTTATACTATTATTTATTGATCTTTGCATAGTACACACTTTAGATTGATTGCTGTGTCTACTTCTTCTAAGTAATCACCCATTTAAGTACTGAACAAGCTTATAGTTGCTTAACGTCGGGGATTAACGGAAACCAGTGCTTTCGGACTCACTCAAGCGTAAGTTATAAAGATAATTTGTTGTTTTTCAATTTTATTTTTAATTATATTTATCAACATGATGTAAAAAAAGTTGGAGCCATATTTTGGACTATTTCAGTATAAATTTTAAAGCAGAAAATTTAGCTGTTAAATTAGAAATATTTTGCATCTTCCCTGTTAATTGTTTATTTACGGCCAAATAATTACAACATCTTAAGTGAACATTGTCTATGCGTGGCTAATTCCATAATTTTAGCCAAAGGTACTTTCTCTCTCTCTCTCTCTCTCTCTCTCTTTCTCTCACACACACTCACAATATGCCTCTATCATCTATCACTCTTGGCAGGTTTTCTTAAATGCATCCAGTGTCTGCATAGAGCTGATGGATGTAAGTACTTGCTGGTCAGCCAACACAGGTGTGTCTGTATGACGGAAAGGTTAAACTCCGCAAGTATATATATATATATATATATATATATATATATATATGTGTGTGTGTGTGTGTGTGTGTGTGTATGTGTGTGTGTGTGTGTGAATATAATATTCTGAGAGAAGTAGCTAAATGCTGGGAAATATTGAGTTAATATCTCTCAGTAATTTTGTTAATCTCTCTACTTATTTAAAATCCTTTTAATATCTATCTATCTATCTCAACCCAGTCGGTTGTAGAATACGCCGACTGCATCTCTCTAGAAGGGTAACACTCACCCCAATGAGTGTCCTGATTATGATACAAGAACATCTAATGATGAGGCTTCTGCTCTTGAGGTTTAGGGAACGAGCAATGTTTGAAACCATTTAAGTGTGTGCAAATAAAACAAATGTTTGATTGCATTGCTTACAACCATCTAAAAATAATTTTAAAAAAAGCTCCGGCACCAAGAAACTATTCGTTAAAAAATCATATATATTTAATGTGTATGTATAAACAGAATTTGGAATTAAAATACCAACAAGGATTGATATGCCATAAAACACAACCAACCAATCTATCTATCTCGCTATCAAAAATAATCTTGAATAATTATACACATGTTACTGTACAAACTTAGACATTATTCTGCCTCCACCCACTTACAGGTACATGAATGTCTGTTCACCAACAACGGCGGAGGAGAAAGTTTGAAAAATGCGGATTCATTGACGTGAAAGGGTAAAAGTTATTTACTGTTAGATTTTGCATGAAGAAAGTAAATAAAACAAAGAAAAGAAGAATATGAGCACAGCTTGTATTCATTCATGGGAGCCTAGCAACTTTCCAAGCGATCTTTAACTACGCCTATGATTGGTTGCTTCTCTTGATACATTGTTGGACCAATCGTATCCGGTTTCTAAACGAATATGACAGCAATAAAAGAGAGAATGAGTTTGTAGAATACTGACATTATTTTAGTTATCTTAATTATTTATTGCTCTTTATTTTGAGGGAAGAGTAATGATTCCAATTTTCGTTTTTTGTTTGTTTCTTCTTTACATTTTTGTAAAATCAAAATCTGACTGATTTTTAAAAAATAATTTTGTGTTTATTTTTTTTACGTTATTTATATTGATTAATAATTATAAGTTTGCTCTTGATTTGATAAAATATGAATATGTTGTAGATTTTGGAATCAGACAAACAAATCAGTTTTAAGTACATGCACACATGCTTACATATTGATTATTCATAATTGTTATCAACGAAGGAGAACAATGAATTGCTGGATCAAGTAAAAAAAAGTGCTCAATATCGGTAGATAGAGTTTGTATTTACCCAAATCCTCTGCCACCGGAAGAGTACGAAACAAAATCATTTTTAACGGAGTAAAGCTAGTTCGAATTCCGAATTTTCCTTCTCATTGGCTGGTTGTTCACTAAGCATAAAGTGCCAATTCTATCCTACTATTTACCCACAGCTGGGTGGGAGGAGGAGAAAAAAAGGATTTATACCTTTCCTCGGGGTTTCAGCACGAAGAGAAACGCAAACAGACTTGTTCAGAATTTAAACTCGGGTTGCCAATTCCAATTCTTACGATGATAACCGTTACACTAAGTGCGCCTACTCAAGTTAAATCGTGTTAAGTTATGATTAAAATTGTGTAACACACATACACACACTCACATGCGCACACAAACATATATAAATACGTAAAAGTAAAAAAAGTTGGTGATCGTAGTCGAGGGGGACCCGAAGGCTCTCTTTTCAATAACACCTACACCGAGGTGTAGGAGAGGGCACTACTCCTTTTCTTCAATTGCTACACTTTACCTATGATACGTACCTTATAATGCTGAGTGTTAAGCAAGGAGGTATCAAGGACCACTTTTTGAGTCTTTAATATAACTTGACTTGTGATTGAACCCCGGTCTCCCGGTCTCCCGGGCCATTAGTGAACACAAGACCCGCTAGCCAATGGGCCGGCACACACATACATATATATATATATATATACTAAATTCTTTAACACGTTGGTTACAGTTATAGCAACAATCCATAAGGATACTGATGATTATTTTATGGCTATCAACGTTTTATGGAAAAAAACTAGTAAAATGTGACGTCCCATACAAATTCTGTCCACTGCTCTTCACAAAAAATATTCAGTTGCAAATTGGCATTCAAATAGTTTTTATTTTCAAACTTAGATATAATTATATTGCTCTTTGACATCTTTGTATTATATAAATAATAATGTCCCGTCTTCACAGATGATTGCTCATCTCTTGATTCTCATAAAGGAGAACAGGAAACATCTCTAGATCAGGGGATTAAAGTGGCAAACGCTTGTACAACACGAATTACACTTCCTGAGGGATTGTGATTATACCCCTCAGGCAAACCGTGGCAAGATAATTTATAATCACAAGCACCTTAGGATATCATTAGTTTTCTTTCTCACTATGGCACTCTGTGACATGGCGAACGGTTAAGTACTTAATCAATATGTGAAAAAAATAGAATTTATGAAATATATGAATGAATATATATATATATATATATATATCAAAAACAAAAAATCCTTAAAATAAGTATCTTTTTGTTCAAGGCTTATATTGACCTAAAAAACTGATTGATCGTTCCTAAAGGTCAGTTAAGTGCGAGACAATTGTTTTTAATTTTAAAGGTTGGCAAATTTATTTAATTTTTCGGTTATCAACTAACTTCATCTATCACAATGATGAAACGGGTCATTTTGTAAAACATATTTTTCTAGTCCCTATCTTGAAGGTCAATGTCAAAAAGGAGATTTAATTTTGCTTCACCCTAAATAAAGGTGAGCTGGGCATGGTTCATCCAGTCCGGTAAGGCTGAGAAATTTTTGTTCAATCCCATTGCTCTAAACCTGTTCCCATTGGTCAAAGCAGCTAAAAAGGGTTTTCCCTATACCTGTAAGATATAATCCTGAATTAGGTTTTGCTGACCAATGCAAATATGACTCCTAATTGTCTCTTATTGGACAACCAATCAGAAACCATTTTTAGTCCAGATATTGATCAATAAAAAATGGGATAGGGAAACAAATCCTTAGAGAGGATGAGAAAAGGGACCAAGAAGAAACTCAAGACTGCCAAAGAAGCATGACTTCCATTCTAGACCCGGGGCACTCCGGACAACCTTTAGACGTTATAAAAATTCAAAGTCCAAGACTTTAGAGACGTTTGTGTCACTCTAACCGCACTTCATCGTCACTCTTCTTCAGTCGATATTCTTTCTTCATCTGTTTGACAGGAAAGCAAACATCGATTGTTTGTTATTTATTGTCTCGCAAACGTGTTTCAATAAAAACGATTTTTCTTGTTGTTAAACAACGAGTTTTCTCTATTCTTTGAGTGGCTAGACAATCTAGCCACTCATATTACCTGACCGTCAGAAGAAGATCTGGCTGAATTGTGTCAACTCCCCTCCGTGGATCTTTTAAACATAGCGTAGGCACGGAAGGATTTGACAAAGCAAACAGTCGGAAGCTAATGTGGTAGTTACGAACAAAATAGCCACAACTGGTACTGTGACTTGTAGTCAGACAACATTGGGCTCCGTGACTAGCATAGGACCACAACTCTACAACTTTGTGCGGTCGTGCTCAACTGGGGACATCTCCATGTTCTTTCGTGAGACCGCAATCCTCTTTTGCCATATTGTCGTTCTGCTCATATATGAGTTCATAGTTACTGCAACCCATAGAATAGCAGAATTTGTTATTAGGGTTCACCGTCCTAAGTCCACTGTTCTTAATTTAGAGTTTTTATTCCTAGACTGGTCACCCTACCAAAGCAAGAGATTCAGTCCAGCCTGATTTTAAAAAACACACGCTCACACATCTCTATATATGATTAAATATTGTAGACATCCTTTGTCAACCTATTTTTATTTTGATCCTTTCAAATTGCCGTATGTATGTTATGATATCCGGCTGGAATTGGCGGCTAAATTTTCCGTATTTGACTGATTCTCAAGTACTTTCAGACCCCTCTTGGACCATCATCGAGAGATGTGTATATTGCCAAAATACAATTCTGCGTTTTATTCATACTTGTGTAACTTTAAAGAAAAAATTAGTTCTATAAATGACAATAGTAGCTAAAATCATTTGAGAACATTAAAAAATTTAATTTTTTTGAGGTTGGGATTTTTATTTTTAATGTGTAGGGCTTTAAGAATCTGTAATTTTTGTTTTCTCTTTTGTTGCTCCAATATTGAGTTATCGGTAAGAATTTTCGAAATTTCTGTTGTAGAGCAGGAATGTTTTTACAGATGTTGTACTATTGTGCTGATGTCGGAAAAATGCATAGTAAGTCGCCTCGACAACGTAGTTAACGTTATACCAACATATGTATTTTTGTTATCGGAAGTACAATCTCCTAAAGGACATTTAAATTGATATATAACGTTAATTCTCTGGCAGACCCAAATCGAGGGGAGTAATTATTGTTAAAAACCAAGTTAGAGGTTTTAAATTTATTTTAGTATATGATGAGTTTTATTTTCTGTTTGGGTCAATAGGAAGTATTTTTCTTCGAACCTACGTTTTAAAAAAATCATCTAATTTATAATTGTAGTGAATCTGGTTTCGGTAATAAAAAAATTAATAAATGAGTGTTTATTGGGTGGGGTGTTGCAATGTTTATTTTGTTGGCTGAACATTTTAATTGAACGTTTAATTTGTTCATCAACTATGAAGTTAGGAAACCCATTATCAATGAGGGTTTGTTTTATGTTTTTTAATTCTTTATAAAATGTTATTTTGGAGATTAATTCACACCAATATAAAAGAAAATTACACTAGTATAGATAAAGCACTGTACTGTACTTTTGCAATAAACACACGCTCTGATGATGGTACAAAAGGGGTCCCAAAATGCTGAGGAACTAATTAATTACGGAAAATTTATTAACCAATTCCGGCCTGATACTATAACATCCATAAAGGATCGAAATAAAAATATGAAGACAAAGTATGTTTATAATATTTATTCAAATATTCCTCAACGAAAAAATACTGCCTAAATACACACACACACACACACATATATATATATATATATATATATATAAAATTCTGTGTTCTATTCACAACTTTCCAGCAACGAAGCGTTAATGACGTTATAATGTCGTCAAATAATTCAAATTAATACCAATCTATTAACAATTGAAATCGATCAACACTGTTTTAGATTACTTCTCTAGACATCGATAAAATAAGATAACATTTCTGTAAATGGTTTTAGATGATAATTTGAATATCTATGGTTAGTTCTTTTAATAATCCGAAGTTTTTTCTTTTCTTTTTGTAATTACATTTTTTTTAAATCTAGAAGTGGGTGCTTGTTCCGATTCTTTAATGTTCATTGATTTTACATTTTAAATTAGAACTGTTAAACTTTTGATTTAAATTGTATTTATAATTTTACAATAAATTTTACCGATACAAATTTTAATATATGTTTTTAAAGTCACGTGATTACGAATTTAGAAGTTAGAATTAGATTTTTTTACTTTCTTGTTAGTCTAAATGAGTTGAGACTCAGAGACAAGTAAGAATTGTGAGTTCATTTTTGTTATCAGTGTTCCAAGGGTTAATTCCCGACTCGCAGTAAGCCCAGACGGTTGTGGCTGTATAATACGACGACACTATTTCTGCTGAGGAGTAACTTCCCCCGCTTCGCCAACGATTGTCAAGAACATGATACAAAACCATCCGAAAGTGAGTTTCCAGTTCGTGTGCTCTGGAGAATGTGGAGTACCTCTTCATGGCCATTACTTCCAAGTTCACTTTTACTCAGAAGTATAGTACCTGTTAGGGTCAAAGAGAAATGTTTAAATACTTAACAGTGTGCAAATAAACACTGATATTAAACTGAATCTTTAGTGATATATCGAAGTACTTGATACTATTTAACTGTGTGCAAATAAAATTAAAAGTGTTAGAAATACTTGAAACCATTTAATTTTGAGCAGACAAATGATTAATATCAAACAGAAATATCAATGTTTGATAGCAATACTTGAAACATTTAACTATGTGCAAACAGATGAGATCTGGCTGATTTAAAATGATTACCAACAAATCATTCGTTTACAATTTATATATATTAAATATGAATATGTATAAACAGTATTTGGCATTAAATAACTTTTTGCGGGTTGATATACGGTAAAAACCAACAAACCAACCCAACCAAACAATCGGCTTGTGCAGCTGGTCATTTAAAAGAAATCCGAGGATATTATGAAGGAATTAACTCTCACAAGAAGATGACTTTATTCTTTCTAGCAAGGAGGATCATTCGGAGATGAAGCAAAGAAGATGACTCAATTATATATATATATATATATATATATATATATATATATATATATATATATATATATATATCATCGTGTCGTGCTGCTAGCACGGATATCCTTGACCCTTTCTCGCCACTTCTCCCGATCGTTCATCGCCTCTTGCAGGTCCTCAGGGCTACATCCCGTATTCTCACATAGCTGCTGTATGTATGTTCGTGCTGGTCGTCCTGCCCTTTCTCGGCCATATGTAGGGGTCCATAGGAGTACATCACTTATGAGCTCGTCTCTGCTTCTCCAGCGGTGTCCTGCATGTCTGGTTCGTCTAACTTGGATGGTTTTCGTGATAGGAGGCAGGTGGCCGTATAGTTGGTGCTTTGTGGGGTGTTACTGCCAGGACTTATTCAATATTGCTCGCAACATTCTTGTGTAATTGCCGTCTAGCTTCTTCTCCAGCCGTTTTGTTAGCGTCCAAGTGGTGCATCTATACAGCAGTATCGACATGACCGCTGCCTGGAAGAAACTGCGTTTCATTTTATCGGTCAGGTCTGATTTCCATATGATCGATAGCTTATCGATAGCTGTTCATGCCTTTGTTTGTCTCCTCTAGCATCTTTGGCGATCCGTAATTGCGATTAACGTTATATACGACTCTGCATTAATGTTGCAGTACACCCACCCTCACCAAACACTGGGCTTTATTTGTCTCTGCCTCCCACCAGGTCAAGGTCAATGACCCGAAGGTCGATTATAGTGAGTATTTAGTAGAGAGGAAGGTCGGGCACGAGCCGAGGTTCGAGGCCTGTGGGACTAAGCTGGTTATCGGCCCACTTAGTGCGATGTGGGCCTGATGAGCCTATCTGGTCATGGACCCAAATCTAGGTCCTGGCACGAATGCCTGATTATAGCTTAAACTGAGCAGTAGGCTCCAGTGATATACAAGGGTGACAAAAGTGTCAATGTTGCAATTCGTTTTTTTTTTCTTTTTTTTTTTTTTTGTCCTCCTGTCTGCCTTTGCTGGTGAGTGCCAGTCGATGAGCAGACGGATGAGACCGCACAAAAGTAAAAAATAAAAAATAAAAATAGCAATATTTAGTAAAATAATTGTCTTTAAAAATAGTACATGTATTCATCCATCCCAGAGATGGGAAGTTTTTGTCAGAGACTCAGTTCACAAATTAACAAAGAGCTTTCTGGCATTCAAAGTCTGGCGCACAGTCGCTCGATTTATCGTATAAATTTTAGGATTTGCTATTCTTAATTTTGATCGTCTGGCATAAGGCAATCACAAATAACGGTTATGTTTGCCTTTCTCAATCCCTTCTATTATTTCAAAGGTATCGTTTACGTTAGGCTTCCTTCGCTTCCTATGCCCAGGGCAGTCTGGTACAAGGTCAAAACGCTGAGTATTGTGGAAATAGCCGGTTCTTTTTTCTCTGGTGAGGGTTTTTATGTATATCTCTCATCAGATGGGTTAGGGTGGCGATGTTATTGACATTATCAATGTTCTTCTAATGTGAATTCCATCTCCTTGACTTGCCGCACCTTCAATATTCGCTTCATTTCCACCCTCACCCAAAAGCGCCCGTGTTCTCCAATTTGAAATTACGAAATACGTGCTCGCGTTCATATTGGATCAGAAATGTTCAAAAATCACAATCGGAAAAAACCTTTTCCATGGGTTTGAATTTAGAAAAAAGAAATGTTATATCAAATTTTCATTTCCAAATGACAATTATACTTAGCTACCGGAATGATTGATAGGCCCTGACTTTCAGGGCCAAATCTACCGTCGATTTCACTTTATCAACTGTGGATAATCAAAACAATATTTCCCCTTAAATTTCTGTTATCAAAACAATATACCCACATTTTTGACTGCTTTCAGTCGAACAATAACAATATATTTTTCTACTCCCCCCACACACAAATTACAATACAACTTCAACTGATTCTTTCAAAATCTATTCTGTCAATCTCAACTTTTGTTATATACTGACTTTATTCTTCTAAAATCCAAATCGTTCAAATTTTTTTCTGGTTAATAAAAATTCTCTGACTCGGTCCCTGACTTCATGGGTTTACATCAACTTTATCGACCAGATGGAAGCATGGGGTACTTATAGAAATCGAGGATGTATCAGAGAAGAAAATCAGTCCTTAAATCATCAGAACTCTGTTGATTAATGAGGTCAGTCTGCTGTTGTATTTGTACTTCTTTACAAACAACATCAAAAGACAATTTCGGAAGTTAGGTGAAAAGCTAAATGGATGGGCCTCGAGAGCTACATGTAACCCGTAGGTCGAGAACCCTTGTTCAGAAAAAAATCCAAACGTCTAGAGATCATTCCTTAATTACATGAGTTGCTCATTTAAATGTTAAAGTTTTTAAAAAAACTTAATTTTTGATACATTTTTCATGATACTTTAATGTGTGTCAAATGTTTTACAGTATTTCGCTGCGTGCAATTTTTTTGCACGTATACCACGTGACCGAAGCAGTTTCAGCCGTGTTTGGCACCCACTGTGGTTGGTAGTATTGTGATAGTTGGTGCACTGACTCGTTTTGCTTTTCTTCAATTTCTATGTGATTTGAAAGCTGTACATATTAACGTACAATGTAGTTTAATTCTGGAACTTATGCTTGACTGGGCCATAACGCCGCAGAAATAATTAAAAACATTGGTTGAGCAAAAGATGGAGGCATAGTTGATCACAGAACAGGAACCAGAGGGTTCAAGAAACTAGGGTTGCAAAAGATCCGACCATCAAGCAAATCAAGAATACCTAAAACCGTGATTTCCGAGGCCGTGCCCCAAGTCATAGAGGCAAATCTGTTGAGTAGCCCACGAAGAGTATCAGGCGATCTTGGCCTCTCAAAGTCATGTGTGGATTCGTCACCTTCACGATCTCAGCAAAACCATCCGTAACTGCCGAACTGTGCCTCATCTTACCAAAATATTGCAAAACTTTTGACTCAGCCGAGTAATCTGGTCTGCCCGCATTGATGAATGGAAAACATTTGTTTTTAGGTCCTTGTATAACTCGTTTTGAATTTCTGGTTTTTCTTCCGACAGTTTAAGCGTGTTAGCATCAACGTTTATCACTGTTGCGATCTTGTTTTCTACTTTCAAATGGAGTATACATAAGCGGTCACTAAATCTCCGCATCCTATTGATGCTGTCATTCAAGGATTTGTTGATGATGAAACCATTTCCATTTTCAGCGGTTTTCCGTCTTTATTCGTCTGGAATTCTGTGCGCGTATATTTTGTTTATTCGTCGAAGACATCTGCTTCATCTCCCTCACGATGCTATCATCAAAAATGTCATGTCCGTTAAAATAAATCCCAAACTCTAAGTGGTTGGCCTGTCAGATTGCGGTCACTGAGGTGCAATGTCTGAAAATGGCCCCCTGCCAATATCTATGGATCACTTTGTATCTTTTTTCTTTTCAAAAGAAAGGCTTGATCTGATGTTACAAAATATTTTGAAGAATAAAAACCAGTATCAGTGACAACAACATCATCTCTAATAATAATAATAATAATGATGATGAATTATTAAACCATGATAACAATAATGATCACAAAAATAAAGAATTATTATTATCACTATTATTATTATTATTATCAAATAATGATAATTTATTTTATTTATCTATGGAGGTCGGTCAATCAATTTATCAATTTTTATATATTGGTGTGTGTGTGTGTGTGTGTGTATGTGTGTGTGTTTGTATATGTGAGTGTTAATAAATCTCGACTTGTTAATTTTTTATCTGATACAGACATCGAATGGTGAAGAGATATAGAGATACCCGCGTAATCGCGCGCGCGAGCACACACACACACACACACACACACACACACACACACATATATATATATATATATATATATATATATTTGTATGTGAACGTCACTATATAATCTTTATTATTATTAAAGCATGCCAACAACATGGAGTTCATTGATTATCTCTCTTCATCCGTTCATATCCAGCATCCC
The DNA here is from genome assembly GCA_963585895.1 of Sepioteuthis lessoniana. Taxonomy (NCBI): domain Eukaryota; kingdom Metazoa; phylum Mollusca; class Cephalopoda; order Myopsida; family Loliginidae; genus Sepioteuthis; species Sepioteuthis lessoniana. Next base: position 49,823,435 of record OY757921.1, read on the forward strand.
TCTTGATAAGTCTTCTAAGTGGCATCTAGTACCTGAAGAGAACTCGTGAATGTAAGTGTTTGCTGGTCAGCCAACACCAGTGTGTCCGTAGACAGTAGTCCATGGAAGAACATCCTGTATGAGTTCGTCCTTATGTCGCCAGCAGTTCCCAGTGTGTCTTGCTCGTCCTACTTGTTTGTGAAATGGGAGGTAAGTATAGCTGCTGTTTTGTGGGGTGCTGATTCATGACAACACGCAGCATCCTTGTATAATTCCTGTCAGGCCTTTTTTTTATTTGAATTTTATAAAGTCCAAGTGATGTAACTATACTGTAGCTCTGACACGGCTATATCATAGAAGATTTCTATGTTGTCGATAAGCTGTCAATAGCAGTCCATGTGTAAGCTATCCTATATATCCATTAACCATTCCGAATTTTCTAAACTTTTTCACCTTCAGGTCGGATACGATGGAGAAGAAGGGACTTATAAAACTTAACAAGAATTACTTATACCGCTGTAGTTCCTAAGTTTGGTTTGGTTTCTTTTTTTAATGGCATATCAACATTGGTGTGTTATTTAATGCCAAAACCTTCCTTGTAGAAGAACAACAGTGACACTATTTAACTCATAGCTAGTGGAGATAAGGGATTAATGCTTTTCCCAAGGGTATTAGCACGAAAGTAAATGTAATAGCGCTGTAGTTCTTAGTAAGGATGATCTATTTATACTCACATCACAACTATCAACATCATCATCATCATCAAGGTGTGGGGATAGCTCGGAGTTTATCATCCGTCTTTATCTTCTATCTCTCTTATCAGGTCTTCAAGACTGCATCCATGGTCTGCACAGAGTTGATGTATGTAAGTACTTGCTTGTCGTTCAATGCAGGGGTGACAATATGTAGAAGTTCATAGAAGAACTTTACATAAGAGTTCGTCCTCACCTCACCAGCATAACTCTCAGTTTTAAGACGTAAAATGTATCGTCAGATGGTTGAGTTGATAGTAATTCTTTTTTTTTTTTTTTTGCTGTCATGTATAGCGGTAGATGAGATTCAACCTTATGACATACGCGCGTGCGCACATAAACGCGTTACAGAATTCTTATTAAGTTTGTAACAATGTTTAGTTGGCATCGACGTTCACCACTTTTCCTCCATGATATCAAATGTTGTAAAGTCCACATATCTTAAAATGCTTATTTCATTCTTAACAACTCTAGGCAAATAACCGATTTTAGTCACTTTTAAGTCTATATATATATATATATATATATATATAATTCATTCACCCGAATTCATCGTGGTATTTAAATAGCTTGAGAGTAGAAGAAAGTAATCGAAAACTTGTTGCTTTTCAGAGTTAGCCTTTGATGCGTTAATGGTCAAAGTAGCTTCATTAACAGAACTATTTTCGGTTTCATTATTTCTAAGAACATCACAATTGCCTATGCGAGAAGCATAAAATTCTTGGGAGCTATTTATCTTGTTTGTTTGAAACACGGAATAAAATCAGAAATAAAAATACTTATTTCAACTGCGCAAACACACTCGACCGAAAAATACGCCTCTTCCTGATTCGACGACTGGAAAATTGTTGCACAAAGACTTTGCAAGCAGCTTTACGTAAAATTATTATCTTCTGCGTTAGAGAACGCTGTGAACGAAAGGTGGTTCAAGTGTTTTTAATACTATATTTTTTCTTTTGTTTCATTGCCCTTTGTTAAAGGTATAAGCAAGTCAGAATAATTATAATTCAAAGGCAAGGTAGCCCCTTATATAAAGGACTTGTTGGGTGGCCAAAATATGCTTAACCCCAAAAAAGCATCTTGTAGAAACAAACATTTTCTCATAAATAGCGAGAAAATGATTAATGGCTCCAAAATCGAAATAAGTGAATATGTATTGTAGAAATATTGGATAGCTAAGTATTGCATTCAATAAGTTTTCAGACTTTTTTTGGTATGGGCATTTAAAATTGTTGTAGACTTTTGGAAATTCACTATGTTATTGCTATACGTCTTTTGAGACGACTGACCAATTTTTATGATTTCAGATTCAAATGAACAGCTACAGCAGCAATTGGAATACACCCTACTAAAGCCTGATTGTCACTGCTGGTGAATTTCAAAATTGCAATCTGACACTTTAGAAGAAAGATATGCAATAAAATTCTGTTTAAAACCTGGAAAAAAAATGATGCCACAGAAACGTATGGGATACTTCAGACTGTTTTTGGACCATCTTACATGAATCAAGCATCAGCTTTTAAGTGGCATAAGAGATTCAAGGAAG
>OY757921.1:49830711-50048683 GCA_963585895.1 Sepioteuthis lessoniana
TGTAATCAGAGAAAAGTATATATGTTTTGGTTTAAGGGACTTGAATAACAATCTATACAGATGTAAAATTTAGTTTTATAAATAACATTAACTTAAATCGTATTTCCGAAGTCTACAATTGTTTTCTGTAGTAGAACTTAATCCCTCCATTCACCCAACGCTAATCAACTCAACCCTATTGATTTCAAAAGACATGGACTAAATCTTTACGAAAATTAACTATTTCAGTATTCCTTCTTTAGTTTCATGATCCTTTTTAAAAATTTTACTTATTCTGCTATTTTTCCACATTGTACGATGTACTTCTAAAAGCTTAGGTTTGGGAAGCGAGATCAAACCTCATAGGAAAGTTATTCCTTTATTTCTTGCACCCAACCAGTGGATCCTCTGCAATGGAGAAAGACTCCCTCCCACCAAAAAAAGGGGTGTCCTGAGTGTGACATTAAACTGCATTTTATGGAGAGGTTCCAGTTCTGGAGAACTGGTCAATGTTGAGTAGCCCCTGATTGCCATTATTCTCGGGTCCACTCTGACCTGGAGTGGGTCCTGTTAGGGTCCTATTTATAAATAAAATAGATCAGTTCAAAAATCATTTGTATTAAATAGGGCCGAGTTAAAAAAAAAACAAAAAAAAAAACTCTTAAGAAACAGCCTAAAGTTTTCCCCATGGGGTAGTGGCTAACATGCTGGACTGCAATATAGTAGTTAGCGAGTTCGAACTCCAGTAGCATTATTATATCCACTTTCGAATTAATACCCTTGGAAAAGGTATGAACTCCCTTATATCCCCCATCCATGGGTTAAAAAGCACCGCTAATTTCCTTCTACAGTTTGTGATTTAGTATTAAATAACGCATCAAAGTTGATATGCTATTGAAATAAAGAAACAGCTACACAAAAATGTAGATATAAACAAGCAATGAACGTGATTCCCCAACCTCTATGCATTAGATTACCCTAGATGAGTTGACATGACGTTAAAATAAATCGTTTATTTCTCATTTCATGTTCTCTCTCTCTCTTGCTTGAACAGAATTTTATGATAAAAAAGAACGATAAAAAGGTTAAATAAAACAAGAAAATTATATGTGAGCCCAATCAGGTGGTGGGGCGTGTATTTCAACAGTCGTGACAAAGATATTAATGACAAGCGACAGCTGCCAATCCATAAAAAGATGAACACAATATCCACGGGAATCGAGCCGATGAAAGATGGACTACGCGAACTGTTCCCACACACGGCTATAGGTAAAACTGACCATATCACAGATCCTGCTCTTAGTGGAGGGGTTGGGTGAATATACAAGATACATGATTTAATAATTGTATCTTTATTAAATGGCGCATTTACATAAGAGTTTTACAAAAAAAATCAGGAAAGGTCAGATTAAAAAAATTGAATTTCCGGACTTGCTAACAGAAAATCCAGGTTTAAACAAGAAGAAGAAGAAGAAGAAGAAGAAGAAAAAGAAGAAGAAGAAGAAGAGCAACAACAACAACAACAACAACAACAACAACAAGAAGAAGGGAAAAGAAAGCAAGAGGAGAAAAAGAAATAAATAAAGAAGATAAAGAAGGAGAAAGAATAAAGGAGAATGAGAAAGAATGAAAGAAAGAAAGGAAAGAAAAAGAACCAAAAAAAGAAAACCAGCCTCCAGTATTGTTCATATTGGTCGTGAATTAGTTTCAAATTTCTTAGAATTTTGATATAAGGAGTGGCATAAAAATATAGATGCCACCCCCCCTCAAAAACAAAGATATTTTTTTTATAAATTGTACTTTCTTTCTAGAATATGACACACAATAAAATATCTTATTTTTTCTTTTGTAGTTCTTAATGTTGAAATATGCTGGTGAAAGATAACTTTTTAAAATCAATTACCGAATCTGATTCCTCATGTACCCAACAACGTAAAAAAGCGATGAAATCTACAGCACCTCCTACGACAGTATCAACAGAAATAAGTATTAAAATTAAAAACATCACGTGGAATAATGACGACATATCTCGAAATTTCAGATAGGAAGGATGGCCGAAGAACGGCACAGTCGAAACCTCGTGATAAAAACCAACCAGAAAAAAAATTAGTTTCAAGAAACCGGACAATTATGACTCATTTCAGAATTTCAGACAAAGCAGAATATCGAAGAATGTAATCCGCTAAAACGTAATGGTAAAAACAAGGTTAGGGATATAAGTACGATTAACTTAAGAGACATTTTGTCCAGATATCTGATGGCGGTACAGAGCGTAAGGAGAAATAGATTTATGGCTTTACCAAGTGCATATGGGTTACATAAATAGAAAGAATCTTAACCGAAGTTCGAACTCGAAACGCTATTTTCAATATTTGTGCTGATCATCAATTATATATAATCATCATCATTATCATCATCATCATCAAGGTGGGCTTATAGCACGGATACCTATGACTTTCTCATCATCAATCTATATCAACCACTGCTCTTGGTAAGTCCTCTAGATAGCATCCACTCTCCGCACATAACTGATTTTGATAGTCGGCTAAAACTGGTGTGTCGAAGTGTAGTAGTCCATAGAAGACTGTCACTTATAAACTGCTCACAGCATCCTTTTGTAATTCCCCTCCAGCTTTTTCTTCAAGCTTTTCGTTTAAGTCGAAATACTTGAATGATAAATGATATCGATTGATGATGAGAAAATCAAAGGAATCCGTGCTATAAGTAATGATCCCAAAAATGAATAGTTGAATTTAAATAGAAATCAATATTAGTCGGTTAAACTGCATATTTTATGAGTGAAAAACAATACGTTTGTATAATAAACCGGCAAGAAATAAAGTTCTTAGTGCGCGTGTTTGTGGTTTAATTGACCGTATTGTTTGAAAGTAGTTGTACTCAAACATAAACACATTCAGGTAAGACTGGATTTTTTAAAACAAACAAACAAACAAAAAAAAAAAAGAAAAGAAAAGAAAAAGAAACGATAAAGACAGCTAAACCAAAGCAAAACCCCCAGCAAATAAAGCGTCAATAATTCAGAAGGCATGTGGTGGAATGTATTGTGGTCAGATGAAACCAAAAACAGAATTATTTGGCCAAATTTCAAAACGCTATACGTGGCGGAAAACTGGCACTGCTTACTATCCAACAAGCATCACTCCCCGCCATCAAGAAAGGATTTGGGTGTGTTCTCAAAGTCTGGGTCAAAGAACATGTCATTGTAAAAGAGATAATGGACAGTACCATATATCACTAAATTTTTGTGGTAAACATTTTTTCCTTTTTATATCTACAAAAAAATAATAAATGAATAATACTCTACCTGAGTTGCTATTTGATGTTTTGACTAGACTCAGATCAGTGAAGACCGAATCTCTGTGGTGTATTGACTAACGCACGACAGTATAGTAAGCGAGTACGAATCTCAATAGCACTGTTACGTTCATTTTAAGATAAATACCCTCGGGAAAGATGATATCTGCTGTCCTTCTACAAGAATGGCTTTGACATTAAATAACCCACGAAGGTGGATATGCCATTAAACAGAGAAACCAAACTAAACCAAAGTAGTTTAGGGATTAATAAATGAATTAAATTTAAATAAGAAATAAAACAAAAAAGAAAATAAGAAAATAAAACAAACCAGAAAGAAAAAACAACGAAACATGAAAATAAACAAAACCAATAAGAAAATACGAAAATAAATAAAATTTAAAAAATACCCCTATTCAATTTCCACCAAAAGTTCAATTCTAATCGCTTAAAAGAAGTCTCATCGGGCTTCGCAAACTAATGTATAGGAGGTGCGTTTTTTAACCTCCCGTAGGGAGCACTCATACTCTACAACTTTTATACTACTACTACTACTACTAATAATAATAATAATAATAATAATGATAAAATAGTAATAATAATAATAATAATAATATCCATACAACGACTCGAAGACTACATAGAAAAACACGGAGGAGGACTGATAACGGCCATCAGAAACAATACTGACAACACGATAGATAACAATGACAAAAACTAGGAAACAAAAATGGGAGGAAAAACAACTCCATGGACGCTTTAAACGACTAATAAACAACATCTCGCTCGACAAAACCTGGACATGGCTAAGAAAAGGAAACTTTAAGAGAGAAACAGAATCTCTCCTAATGGCAGCACAAAACAGCGCCATAAGAACCAACCATATCAAAGCGAGGATAGATAAGACACAACAAAATAGCAAGTGCAGACTATGTGGTGACAGAGATGTAACCATCAATCACATAATAAGCGAATGCAGTAAATTGGCACAGAAGGAGTACAAGGCTAGACATGACTGGGTGGGCAAGGTAATCCACTGGGAAATGTGCAAGAAATTTAAATTTGACCATGCCAACAAATGGTATATGCACAACCCAGAACCTGTCCTAGAAAATGATACAAACTCCTGTGGGACTTTTAAATACAAACAGATCACCTAATCTCGACCTGAAGACCAGATCTTATAATAATCAACAACAAAAAAAAAAAAAAGAGAATCTGCAAAATTGTCGACTTTGCTGTCCCGGCAGACCACAGAATAAAACTAAAAGAATGTGAAAAGAGAGATAAGTACCTCGACCTTGCACGAGAATTGAAAAAACTATGGAACATGAAGGTGAAAATTATACCAATTGTGATTAGTGCCTTTGGCACGGTAACTAAAGGATTATTAAAGGGCCTGGAAGATTTGGAAGATGGCGACCGAGTGGAGACCATCCAAACAACAGCATTATTGAAAACTGCCAGAATACTGAGAAGATTCCAGGAGACTTGAGGAGACTTGCTTTCACTCAATCTCCAGTGAAATACCATCAGCTTACGCTGATGTAAAAACTCTAATGAGTAGATAATGATAATAATAGTAATAATAAATCATGAGTTTCATTTTTAAAGTTTCACAAAGAAACCTATAAATTTTGATGTGATTTGAACACGCAACCTCCTTAACTATGGATAGAGTCAAAACTTTAAAAAAATGATTTTACGGTTACTAGATATTAAAAACGGATGACAAAAAAATCGAAATTGTTGAGGTTGTTGAATGACTACAAGTTGCATTTTGGGTAACTATCACTGTTTCTGTAACCGAAGTGGTTAAGTCATCGTCTCTGAAAGATGGGCTCTCGAAGTGTGGGAAGCGTGTTCAAGTTCTGTTTTAATTAAACTTCATTATTTCTGATTTAGCATTGGATGTTCTCGTGGTTGAAGTGTGTACTTATTTGGCGATCTATTATGAAAAAAACCTCTGATAATTAAGTAAAACCAATAAAAGGCTGGGAGTAACCACCCTTTACAATTTTTTTTCTTTTAGAAATATCCTCATGTCATCTTCATTACTAAAACTTTGAAGTATTTGAAAAAAAAATACAGTCATCAGATGAAACAGGGGAATAAGGTGAAAGAAGAAAAATGATCAAATACTGAATATTCTTGGCGCAATACATTAAATGGCTGCATAGCATTGGAGTGGAAATAGGGAGGGGAAGGTGAGAAAAAGTTCTATTAATACTAAATTATATATATAGTGATAGATTGGTTCTTGGATATAGAGTAGTACTTACTAACTGCAGCATTCATTGCATTTTTTGAATCGCCAAAAAAGCAAGTCTTCCAATAATACTGAAGGAGAATAGCGCAATAAGAAATTGTTTGAAATAGATTTCTAAGTAGGAAGGAAAAAAAAAACTCTTCCGATATAACAAAATATAATGTCCATTTTACTCGTGTTTCAACAGACTATTGTATATGTTCAGTACATGAAACTTTCAGTAGTGAAGCAGACATGAAAAGATGAGATAATTAATTTTTGGTTTTATTGTGTTCTACTAGCATATAAGTTATTCTGACAACACGGATTTCCCGGACTCTCTTTCTTTCTTTCTTTCTTTCTTTCTTTCTTTGTCCCCATCATTCATCGCTCCTGGCATGTCCTTTAAACATCCAATGTCCGCACAGAGCTCTCGTGAGTCTTTACTGTTCAGCCAAAGTTGGTGCGTCTATGTGAAGGAATCTGTAGGAGAACACCGCTTATCAGTTCGTCCCTACTTCTCCAGCATTGCCTTGCATATCTTGTTCGTCTTAATTGGATGATTTTTCAGATGGAAGGTAAGTGGCCGTACAGCTTCTATTTTTCTTGGAAGGGTGTTGGTTCCATGATTTCTTTTAAAACAACACGTAGCATTCTTGTGTTATTCTTTTTAGCCTTTTCTGCCTGTGTTTGTTAGTTTTTATGTGAAGCATCTATGCACTAGTATTGCCACAGTCATAGCTTGAAAGAAATTCCATTTTATATTATCGAAGAGATCAGATTTCCATATTATACATAACATGTTATTTGCAGTCTACGCCTTCGCTATCATCTGTTGACATCACTTTCTTTCCAAGCAGATTTTTGAAATGTTCTTTCCACTTCTGTGGTATTTTTTCTAGGCTGAAAGTTTTTATTTTTGCTAAAGTATAAACCTTAGCAAGAACAGCAGTAAGATTTATGCCCCTGTAGTTCTTTGTGATTCCAAGGTTACCTCTTTTTGGGGAGAAGGGGAGGATGAAGCATTTTCTCCATTTCCCTGTGGTATATTTGAAATCTGGAGAAATCTGTGAACAATAGTTTTCCCTCGAAATTTTTACACGTTCTCCTTCGATGATTCGGTGGATTGTTAGAATCTGGGTAGCTTGATTTTTCCGAAAATCGTTCTGATTTTTCCGTAGAATTTTTTCGGTTTCAGATTGAATACAGTTGACAATAAGAGCATTATAAGCCATAGCAGTTATGGCAGTAAGAGTTTTGCTGTTGTAGTTCTTTGTGATTTCGAGGTTACTTTTCATACTTTAGCTAATATTTCATCGAGGTCTACTGCTTATCTGCTTTTAATTCTTTCAGTACTACTTCAAGTTCTTCTTCCGTAAACTGTCCGAGTTGGATGTCTACTTGGCTATTGATAATTTTTTCATGCTTATCAGTGACTTCAGCAGGGTTTCCAAGCAGATTCTTGAAATTTTCTTTCCACTTCTGGAGTATTTCTTCTAGGCTGGCGGCTTTTTGTTTTGCTCTCGAGGTGCTCTTCTTTCTAATCACTCTGTTTACTGTCTATCATTATAGTTGTCTATCTTTCATAGAATTTCTGATTTTATTGGTTTAGCCTGAAAATGTATTTTAATTGTTCTTTTTGGTCATTGCTAGTAAGTTCTCTCTGGACTTTCTTAAGTTTCTACGTATTGGAATTTGTTGAATTTCTTTTATTTAGGATGCTTTTTTCATGTTATCTCCAACAGAAATTATTCCATTCACACTTCTTTATCAACACACGTCTAGCACTTAAAGGACTTAAACATCTCACCTACCATCACCCGTGGTGTAGTCGTTATCGCCGTAGGAAATGAACACGACGATACGAGTTCAAATCCTAGACGAGACTGATTGCATTTCACATAGCACTAATACCCTTGGGAAAGGTATGAATCCAATAATTCTCCCTCCAGCTATGGGTAAATAGTAGGACAGACTAGGTTCTTCAGCCATGGTTAGGCAACTAGTCTAGGAGAAGGAAAACTCTGAATTGAAACCTGTTAAACTCCGCTTAAAAATTGACCTTGTGTCATATCCTGCCCGAGCGGAGGGGGTGGTAAATAGTACCATCACCTGGGAAATACTAAAAGTAGCAACCGCCTCCAGCAAGACATAAAAATACCTTCTTTGCCTCCATGAGAAGTTAGCAATCATTACCCACCCATAAAAAAAACCACTGTGCTGAACGAAACTCGGAAATTCTATCCAAAATGCCGTCATGAGAACAAACACCTACTCTCACATTTCGACCCATACACATAACCCACCCACCTTACATATACCACCTCCATTACTAAGAATCATCCATACCCTTTCACGAATAACCCCACAAGACACCCGATTAACCGTAAGTGTCTCTTTCCTCCATTAAACAACACACTCGACGAACCGTAAATACCATTTTCTTCCATGAAACTTTTATCCAACTCCAGACACTCTTACCACATGTTGACATAATTTCTAGCTATGTTTTCATGAGTGTTAGAAATACGACTTCAGAGAGTATATTTACCGTATCTCTTATGCACATAAATTACAATAACGTATACGTATCATTAACACAACATAAGACAGCAAATAAAAATTTATTGTAACCTAACAGAGAGCATATCCCATCATAATATTAGTTTTACATAATACCCCGTAATATATAACGATATAATATAACTTGTCTAACACCATGGTATTCCCTCCTCACCTATTACACTTACGTTTCCGACCCAGCGTACATTTTCCTCTATCATACTTACTCGTCAAATCAAAAATTTATTTTCTTAATAATGCTGTGATGATGATAATTTCCCCTTAAGTTAAAATCATCACTACACACACAACGACATAGCCAATGCAAACAATTATTGCAACACCTTAATACAATATATTCACCACATTCACTACGTACATATGACCATAGTATATACGTAATATAACATTAACACAACATAGGCAGCTTATAAAAATTATTATCGCAACACAAAACATATCCCAACATAAAATACTAATATTGAATAATACTTCATGATACATTCCCACCTAATTCATTCCTACGTTTTACACCCACCATACATTTTCGCCAATTAAGTTTAATTTCTTCGAAATGTAATAATGATGATAATTCGTTCCTTAGTTACAATCGTCATTACACACACGCGCGCGGGAATACATGCATAAAAAACATTAACATAGCTAATACAAACACTTATTGCAACGTCTTAATATATCATATTCCTTACGTACATACAATCATAGATTACAATATCATATACATAGCACAACATTAACTCAACATAAACAGCTAATACAATTTATCATTGCAATCTAACACAAAACAACATAAAATACTAATATTGCATAATACTCCATAATATTTTTTACTTTTCAGACTTATTAAAAACCCTGCAGAAGTAAGAATGGATGGCTGATAATTTGTACGACCACATCACTCCCAACATTTGGTGTCCAATCTCTCCAGATCTCAATCCGCAGGATTATTCTGTGCGGAGCGTTGTTGAGATAGGGTTTAATGAATATCCCTATAACACCAAAGACTCTTTAAAAGCTACCATGATTCAAATAATATCTGACGTGAATAAGGAGCAGATAATCAGAGCTTGCAACTGATTTCGACCTCGTATAGAGGCTGTTATTGATGCTAGTGGTAGTTTTATTGAATAAAATGAATCAATTGTATGCTAATTTCTATGCTTGTTATTTGTAGTCAAATACAATTATCTTTTTTGTTCTATATGTGTTTTTCTAATGCATAAAATCTGTCCACAAATACTAGCCGTATCATCACATGAAAAAGTAAACAAGATGAGCAATTTGGTTCCTCATAATCTTTGTGAGAAAAGTAAGAAAAGATCGTGTCCAGTCTTCTTTCAAGGCAGAAAAATGACCCGTTTTTAAAGAATATGATTTCAGATGACGACAACTGGATATTTTATGATTCTGCTCAATGCAAGGATGAATCTCTACTGAAAGAAAAGTTATGCTGTGCGTATGGCGGGATCTCCACGTTGTTATTCCTTTTGAGTTTTTTTAACTGCAATCGGAACATTATACAGATGTGCAGTCACAGCAGCTGCAATGTGTGCATAAAAATCTAAGGAAACGCCCACACTCATGATTAAAAGAAACGTTGTGCTTCTCTATGATAACCCAAGACCACACTCAGCGAGAATTACACAGGAAAAAATATTAGATTAATGCTACTCGGTTTTACCACATCAACCATATTAAGTTGCACAAAGTGATTTCTATCTTTTCCTCCTCTTAGAAAAGCTCTGAATCACAAGAGATTTTCTCAGGATGATCTGGTGAAAATATCTGTGGAAAACTTCTTGATTTCGAAAGCAACGGAATTTTACTTGAGAGGAATCAACAAGCGCTAATTAATAAATGGCAAAAAGCAATTTAAAATAATGGCAGATAAACTATGGGTTGAAATTAGTTCATTATTCAATTATTTATGAATAAATTATATTTTACTAAAACGGAAGTTACTCATGACTTAATCCAACACACACACACACACACACACACACACACACACACACACACACACACACACACTATATTTATATGTGTGCCTATGTATAAAACAGCTACCCGAGGTTTTTTTATAGTTAGGAAAGGTCGTGCACTGAGCAAATCCCAATTAATAAACTTCTTTAATATATATCCAAAAAGAAAAGCTTGCTTGCATCATCATAGCCGCAACATTTGCATTAGAATGCCCCCCCCGATGATTTACCCAAAAGTTAGGGTCCATCACTCCCAGTCTTTTATATTTTTTCTTCTGGATCGATGATTTATCAAAATCTATTATAACTTGAATGCGATAGATGACTATTGATCATATTAGAGGATTCATCCACCCTTTAACAGTTTTTTTTTCACTATGCAGGAAGTCTAGTCACCTTATCATCAGACATGTTTGTCTGTCTCTCCCTATATGTGTGTGTGTGTGTGTGTCTTTAAGCTCATCTGTGGATCAAAATCCTGAAACCCTGAGTCGTAAGTTTTATCCTGTTTTATATCATATATTTTTCTCATGAAGTATATCTATTTCGCTTTGCATTTTCCTACTAAGATTTTATGATTTAAAAACGCTTTAAAGTTTAATTTTAATCAGGATTATACATAATATATATATATATATATATATATATATATATACTACAACCTATGTACATACAGTCAGCTATGTGATAAATAGTGTCACTATTATTCTTCAAGAAGGATGGCTTTGGCGTTAAGTAACCTACAAAGGTTATATATGCCATTAATCAAAGAGAACCTCACCTACAAGTAACCATCATTTTCAATAGTTTTTCTTAAAACGCTTTAAATCGAAATCCCCACATGATGAAAGGTGCCCTCAATTGACCCAAGACAAAGAAGAACTTACGATTCATTTGTAAGGAGGAAAATTTGAGCATTTCCAGATCCTTAAAATAACACTCTATGCTGCTGACCTCAATGTCCAAGGTCGAAGTTCATCATCTGCTGTAACTGATGTGGAAATACAGCAGAATACTTACGTCATTAACCTCATGCCTATTCTGATTAGAGAGTTCTTTGTAGGCACAGAAAACATTCTGTAAAGTCAGACTTCAATACATATGCACTTTTAGAATTTAAGTTGCACTTTCCTGCAATCGTGCAAAACTGTCAGTCGTAACAGAAATCTCTCGCAAAAGGTTATATTTACGATCGCAGAATGCTCAAGAATTTTGCACGTATAAATTATTATTGTCTCGTCATTTGCTTTTTGTCATTTCAAGTTACAAAAAGTGGTTTAATAAGTGGAAATGCATGTCGTAACCCGAGTTCAAATCCTGGACAAGGTTATTTCTATTTCACATAGCGCTAGTACTTTTGTAAAAGGTATGTATCCAACTATTTCTCTGTCAAACTATGAGTAAATAGTAAAACATACTATGCTTTGCAAACTTGGTATGACAACAGGTCTAGGAGAAGGAAAAACTCTGAATTTAAACCTGTTAAACTTCGTTAAAAATTGATCTTGTGTCACATTCTGCTCGTGTGGAGGGTTTGGTAAATATATACAATATGGTTTTAGCGAGGATCCTTTGAGGATTACAGGCTAGTTTTGCAGATGAAATACTACTGATAATTATTGTCGTAAGAAATATAATTGGTGACCCGAGTTTAAATCCGGGAGGAGGCTGATTACGTTTCACTTCGTGCTTATACACATGGGAAAAATGGTCAGACATTATGAATACTTTTGGTACAGTAGCCAGACTAGAACCAATTTAAAAATTGACCTTGTAATCCTGCCCGTGGGGTGTCCTTGGGTGAATATTAATGGTTAGTGAGTTTGTTCCTCACTAGGTGGCCCATACTTGAGGCCTTTTGCCAAATATAAACAATGCTTAGTTTTAAGGTTGTCACGTAGGATGCTCGCTATGCAACAGACCATTGAATTATCACTGGGGACGCAGTATTTCTAGCATAGCACCAAAATAAGTAATGCTGTGTAAATTGCTATTTTCGGACAGTGTGAGTGGGTTTGAGCATAGTGCTTGATTCTTGAAAATGGCTGGAGGACAAATGAATGGAGGGTTGTAAAATGGCTGGAGGACAGTTGAATGCGGTCGAAACTCAGAAGTTTTGGAAGGATTTTTTACATTCATTCGATTCTAGATTTACGTTCCCTTGTTCATGAATGAGAAACATTTAACCCCCCTAAACACCCTACCACTAAATTCTTCCTTGTCTGATCTCTTTAATGAAACATAAACAAAAAGTGCTGCCTATATTTATACGAGAGAGAGAGAGAGAGAGAGAGAGAGAGAGAGAGAGAGAGAGAGAGAGAGAAAACATACTCGCTAAATCTTCAGCTTTCGCCGAAAGGGCTAACATTATGGCTATTAACATAGCCTTTTTTCTTCCTCGCTGAAGTTTTTTTTTAGGGATTTGTATATTTTTAGCGAGGAATTCGGTATTTTCGAAATAGCGTCATATTTTTCGCCTCAGTAATGTTGTTGACAAACTTCTTGGAGAAAGAATCCACCCGCCCTTTGATGTAAAAGTAAATAAAATGGAATATGTCACAAGAGAAATAATAAACAGTTTTAAAATTCTTTGCATCTTGTGGGATATTGTTTAATGGTCATCACCTAATGGGCCAAGCAACAGAGGAACAGATTTTGACATCTATCTATCTATCTATCTATCTATCTATCTATCTATCTATCTGCTGTGTGCTTTCTATTTATCCATCTTTATAGACATATACAGGCTGCTATATATATATATATATATGTGTGTGTGTGTGTGTGTGTGCGCGCGCGCGCAGCTCATATATATTGTCTGTCTGAATGTGTGCGTATAAACGACAAAAATAGACTAAAAAATGTTGGTAAATAAGTTTTATTAATTTGTTCAACGTCACCAATGCTATGCAACCCTGTCAGCTGGAACTGTAGAATATACCGACTGCATCACTGCAGATGGATAAGACTCCCTTAACGAGTGACATGGATATGACGTTAAACCTTCTGATGGTGAGGCTCCAGCCATAAAGGTTTGGGGAACGTGTTGTGCTCCTTCATTACCATTGTTCCCTGCTCCTCTTTGACCGGGAGTGGTGGCACCTGGTAGGATCCTATCGATGGATCAAATAGAACTAAACAGTGTACTTATGTCAAACTGAACAGTGGGCAAACAAATGACTGATGATAAATTGTGACTGATTTTTAGCAATATTTCAAACCATTTAACTGTGTGCAAAAAAGAGATCCGGCTCGTTTAAGAATGTTATTTATAAAATGTTTACAAATCATAGATATATATATATTCAATATCTATATCTTAACAGGATTTGTCATTGAATAACCTACAATGGTTGATATGCCAAAACAAGCAAAACAAAATCAATGCTATGACCCATCCTCAGAAAGTATTCATTACGAGAGTAATATATTTTAAAACTGATTAAGCAATGTTAAACTGCACGTGCGCATTTTTGGAAATCGGATTCATGAAACCTTTAAAGGAAATTTCCTTCGGTAATTGTTTTAAAATATTTTCAAATTTGAAAATATTTTTAAAGTTTACTTTTGTCGAAGATATCTTGTTAAGTAGAAAAATTAGTCCATTAAGAGTTAGAATTTATTTATTTTTTATAATTCAACGTGTTAATTGAACATTATAATGTAGCGTTTTGGAGTGGGGTAATTTTTTGTTAAGAATTTTTGCGTTTAGTTTTTTTATATGCAATATCCACTTTTCTTGTGTTTTAAATATTAATGAGATGTTATTAAATAGATTTTTTTTATTATCATCATTATTACAGTTAATTTAACGTCTCTCCAAAGTCATGTTATGTTAGGCAGAAATGTTGTTCAACTAGGAGTAATTTATTATGGTTTAGTGATCTTATTCTATGCCTGTAGTTGTTCTAAAGTGGAAAGGCCAATCAGATATTCCTATAAATTGTTTGGAGCAGCGTGTGCATTCTAGAATGAAATTAATGCTATTGCTATTCTAAATTGATTCATGGTAGATTTTAAAAAGATTATTTGTCATAGAAGTAGAATATATATATATATAGTTTTACGTGTGTATGTACATATATATATATGTGTGTGTGTGTGTGTGTGTGTCTTAAGTATATATATATATATATATATATATATATATATACGTAAGCAGAATGATATTCCCAAATCCGTAGCCTAATGTTAAAGAATATTTTTATTTTACTGAAGAAACACTTATTTTTCAACATGATCTCATATATATATATACAATGAATAGGTCTGCAAATGAATTTGGTATTTTAGACTTAATCTTTTATAACATTGCTCTACACATGTTTCAAACTTTATTGTCATCTCCAGGAAGCGCTCTCTGTCTCTCTGTCTCTCTTTCTCTCTCTATATATATATATACTTGTAAAAAACTCAACAAACCGTCATAAAGCTAATAAAAAAATTTATTTTAGCAGGCTACTCATAAGAGCAACCTCTTTAAATGGAGAAAGAAAAATTATGAAATATTCTTTCAATGGATTTTTTAAAAATTAATAAATAATTTAAGAGGTGGGAGAAAAAAAAGATAAGAAGGAAAAGTTGCTATTAAAACCAGATGTAACATTCTTATATGAGTTTGTCTAGCTTTATAGAACTTTTATTTCGAACACCTTGCCACCTTGTAAAGCTGAGTTTATTCCCTACTGAGTATCCCATAAAAAATGGCTGTTTTGGGTGTGACTAAACTTCGTCTAAGGCCGGGACTCCAGTTCTGGAGATCTGGGGAGTTGCTATAAGTCCTAAGTCCACGCTGAATCTGAGAGATTGGATCTGTTAGGGTCTCATTTAAATGTCAAATAGATCTGTTTGAAACTTATTTGTATTCGATAGGAATACACAAAAAAATTTAACAGTATGCAAATTAATTGTATTAAAATTAGTTAAAGATATAATTGTTTACAAAGGAATATAACCACGAGCAAATTGTTGGTGTTAGATAGGAATACTTGAAACCATACAACTCTGTACAAACAAATGGTCATGGACAAAAAAGTGCAATTTGAAATTATGCAGGGGAACATGGAAATTTTATTTACGATTATATTCAAACATTTACATATAAATCGAATTTCGGGTTTGAATACGCTATAAGGAGTTGATATGCCGTTAAACAAACTAAACCCAAATCAACAGATAAGATATCTTTCAATTTTTTCAATAATTAATGAATACAAGGAGAACGTTAGCGGATATCTTTCACACCCATATCAAGATTACAGCGTCCCTAACGTGAGACATTATCACATAAGGAATGAAAGCAGTAGTTCTTCCTGGTTTAAGGGATTTAAGGACCTAATTCACATCTGAGCGTCCGAAAAAGGAGGCGCTAAGAACAGTTCAACATCTTAATTTATCCCGACAACAGCACCCGTGTGTAATGTAATGACCACTTCCTCCACCATCAGCATCAAGCGGAAGTCTAGAATTTTTACAGACATTGAGGAGTTTAAGGTGCAAACGATTTGGAAGATTGCATTTTACAGACCTGTTTTTTTTTTGTAGGAAGGGGTGTAAAGCTTTTGGAGGGGCTTGCAGCGGAGGAGGTAGACTGTGCTACTCGAGTTCAAATACTGAATAATGCTATTTACATTTCACATAGCGTTAATACCCTTCGGAAAGGCATAAATCCAACTATTTTCCCTCCGGCTATGGTCTGCTTGGGCTCTTTTGCCTTGGTATGGTAACCGGTAAAGGTCTTCTTTTTTAATAGGCTGACAAAAATACTCCCATTGAATTAGACCAAACAGAAATCCCCATGCAGTCCACACAATCGTTCCATCTGTGTTGCAGTACTTGGATGTCATTGGTCAAATAAGTAAACAGCAGATGTGATCATATGAACTTTTCAGACAACCCTCGTATATATATATATATATATATATATATATATATATATATCCTTGGTTTTAATCACATTTATTTTAATAACATTTATCTACGAATAAGTGTAGAACGAAAGACCTCTCAGTTTATACTTTTCCATAATTGGGCACTCCTAAACATATATGTGTGTGTGTGTGTGTGTGTGCGCGCGCGCGTGTGTGTGTGCGATTGGATGTGTTGTATGTATGTGTGTGGGGTTTTTATATATGTATTTGTGTTTGTATGTGTGTGTATGTGTATGTTTCCAATAAAATATTATTCATATCATATAACAATTGTCTGGCTGGGCGTCTGGTTTTAGTGTTGTTTATATCGACTTTTTATAGTTTATCCGCTGTTAGAAACAACGGGAGTATAGTATTACTTTATTTATATTGCAATTTTATTATTCATTATGCTCTCTTGTTAAGTTAAATCAATTCATAAAGCATGAATTATAGTCGGAAATACTTATAAACAGCCTGCTTGGCTTACAGTCAGCGGAACAGAGCAAATTTTACACTGTCTGTTTAGTCTCTTTGCTTCTTTGTAAAGCTCATGTAGTTCGACTTCCGGTTTTCAAGAGCCGACTTTTTTGTCGTTGTCCATCTTAAAAAGCCGCTATTAAAGGACTTTATACCAGGGAATACTCGTCGCACAATGGTTAAATAACTGGACTGCTGCCTCGAAGTAAATGAGCTCGAACTCCACTCGCTCTTTTATGTTCACTTTCGGACAATTACCCTTGGGAAAGGCATGAACCCCTTGTCCCACTAGCTGTATGTTAAATAGTATCACCGTTGCTTAACAAGGATGGCATTGGCATTAGATAACCCACGATCAGTGGACCTGAGAGTAATGGTAATAGAAAGGTACTCTGCATTCCACACAGCTCCAGAACTGCAGGTTCACCATATACAGGACACTCGTTGGATCTTACTCCTCTGCAGAAATGCAGTCGGCGTATTCCACAGTCCTGTCCAAAAATTTGACAAGTTGTGAAAAGGGGTGTAAGAGATTGTCTGCTATTTATTCAAGTTAGTTCATTAACTGATTGATTTTAAGGGGCTGTCATCCCATTTCGAGTTATTTTCTAATTAAAGGTTAATATTTATACTTTTGTGTAGTTGTTTTAGAGTTTTTTTGTGTATGATTCTATCGAGTACAAATGTAATTTTTAAATTGATCTATTTTACCGACAGATGGGACCCTAACAGAGTGGACTTGAGAGTAATCTCTAAAACTAGAGCCTTACCATCAGATGTAATTTAGTTTCCCAAGACACCTCTTTGCAAGAGAAGGGATACAATCAGCTACTTCTAAGCCTCACCGTCCAGCATTAAGAGCAGGTAAGTATCTTTGCATAAATTTAAGTATATTCCATTTGTTGTTGTTGTTGTTGTTGTTCGTTTGCTTTTTTGTGTTTTTTTGTTGTTGTTTGTTTTTGTCTATTAAGCTTCACATATGATTAGAGGAGTGCTCATGTGGGAATCGAACGAAAATCAGAAGCTATAATCTCTGGCATATTAACCATCATCCCCAGGAGATGTGGCCCAAATATACATATGTATGGATGCATATGCGTCAACGCGGTGGACACATGTGTCATTTTGTGAAGCGGTGTGTGAGTACGTCTATAAATGATTGTGGGTGTTTTCTGCAGGCCCGTGTCTATCTCTGTGACTAGACGATGGTTTAACGTTTCATCCCTACGCACTCGTTGAAAATGATTACCCACCACCTACATCAGGCCCAGAACCGCTACCCGTTATCCTAATAGAAAACAAGCGACGTCCTATATTTTTACACGAGAGAACCAGTGGCAAACAACGACTGGTTCGTTTGAAATCGTATAGGCTTGCCAAAAAATAGAATAAAATAAAAAAAAAACTTTATTCACACACACACACACACACACACACACACACACACACACACACACATGTATATATATATATATATATATAATACACTCATACACATATCCAAGCATGTGAGAATACGTTCGGAGCATATAGTGTGTACTATATACATTCCTAACCATTCAATATTATCATTCAGAGAGTTACTTGACTTATTAAGTTCGAAGATTATAACCTTGATTACGTTGCGCTTGGTAAACTAAGTCACTTATCTCTGACTAAAGAATTCGTCGATAAGAGACATATAGAATCGGGTCCAATAGCGAATGGAGAATTGTGTTGTGCCAATGAATTATAGTTGTCACCGTCTAGATTACGAAGGCATAACTCGTTGGCATCAGGAATCGAAATGCAAAATGTGTTTCCACGAAGTTTGGTCGCTACAAAATAATGATTTCTAACATCCTGGAACACGACTTATCTGAAGAGGTCCACCAGCAAAAAATCTTTATAAATAAATGAGAAAATTACAAATCCTTAAAAAGCGTTTCATAAATCAAAAAGTTCTCAAATACTGGTCTGCAGAGCAGTATGAAATTTAAAAACATTTAAGATCTCATGTTTTTATTATTGTTCAATAATTATAATTCTTTTTTAATGGTATATCAACTTTCGTTGTTGATTTAATGACAAAGCAATTTTAGTGTTGAATAGTTAGTTTTCATAACACCAAATTAATTGATAATACAAATGAATTACAAAACTTCTTTGAAAACACAACAACGAAATGTTTATTATTTTAAACGAGTCAGAGTGAGAAAAGGTACTTTTTGGTATTTTTGCAGGATAGTATGTTGGTCCTTGAATTTGTTGGAGGTGAGTCACTGTAGTAAGTAGCTCGTGTGACTGACTGCATGGGTGGTTCTTCTGTGTGTGTCGCTAGTACCAGCGTGCTCTTTAGTGAATGTCTTCCATATGGAATGTCCGTAGCAGAGGGTGCGAGAGAGTTCTGTCTTCGCTGCTAGCTGGAAGCTCTCTGCCTTGTCGTGGATTCCAAAAAGAGCTAGAAAAAATAGTTCTAGAGAGGAAGAAGGAATCAATGCGCTCTGCCCTTGATTGGTCAGTGTGTAGCCGAATCGCTTGGCGAGGGCATTGATTCGCGAGAAGAAATACATCTGTGACTGCAACACCATCCTTGTCGATGAATAATAATGGTACTATTTAACCCAAAGCTTGGAAATCAGGAGTTGATAAACCCAATAACGTTACTTTCGTTGTTAATTTAATGTTGAAGAATAGTAATGGTACAATTTAACACAAAGCTTGGAAATCAGGAGTTGATACCTTTCCAAGGATATAAATCCGAAAATAAACGCAATGGTGTGACTGAAGATCAAACTTGTTAACTACAATCTCGCAGTACAGCAAATTAGTCACTACCCCCTCCCAATAATTATAAGTTTCATATGTCATCTTTGAGAGATGCTATGTAGTTGGATTTGTACAAATATTGAAAACGAACATTTTTCTTATATCGTCCTGTCAGGGATCCACTTCAGCTTTATATATCTATAAATTTTTGCGAAGATTTATAAATTCTCCGTTATGGCATCTCTCAGACTAATAGTAATTCTTTGTTAATGTTTATCTTTCGTTCAAGTATGTATTTACCAAGTCCCTCCGCAACAAGTAAGATATGACACAAAGTCAATTTTTAATCGGAGTACAGCTGATTTTAATTCAGAGCTTTCCTTCTTGACCTGTTTCCTTACCAAGGCTAAAGAACCCAGTCTGTCCTACTTTAGCTTGGAGGAAAACACATGAATTCATGCCTTTTCCAAATGTATTGATTAGATACGGTAAGTTGCAGTTGCCTCTAAATAAAGAGTGCGAAATTTTACAGACAACAGTTAATTCAACCAGGAACAACTCACGGCTCCGTTAGACATTTATACATGTCTGCACTCATTTATCCACACTGATTGATCCACAAATAAAAATTCCCAAATCCCTACCTCAATGACTTTCGAAGAAATACCCTACATTAGCAAAATTTTGGATAACCGATCTCACTAAACTTTCACGTTGACTTTTGTCAACAACTTATATTCAAGATGTGTTCAAAAAGTATGGAGACTGAAGAAATAAACGATGAACGAACCATTGATCGTATTCAAAATATATCCTATTATCATTCTATACACTTATTCCAGCGAGATTTTCCTTGTTTGAACCAACCCCGAAACACATTTTTTGATATGGTGTAAAACTGCGACTTTCCATTAATGTCCTCTCCGTGCTCAAATCTCTCATCGTTGAGATGAATTTTCAGTTCAGGAAAAATGTAAAAGTTGCATGTGGCTAGAAGAGTATGGAGGGTGTTGTACTTACACCATCCTGTGTTTTGTCAAAAATTGCGGGAATAGTTAAACATAGTGCGTAGGTGTACTGGTATGGTGAATTTGTCACGGACACGACGCATGACTTCCAAGTAATGCTAACTAGTGACACTTTAGTCTCCTGAGGTATAATTGTGGACTACATCCTATGGCAATCTCTCTGATAAAATAAAACCCGGATTCTTCCAAGCTGTTGCCATGTCGATACCACTGAATGATTGTACCAATTTGACTTTAAAGACACACTCGAAGAAAAGCTTGATGGGAACTACATAAGAATATTCATGGAGGCAGTAACCTACAAAAGATCAGCTATGCGGCCACTTACCTCCCATTGCGTAAAACACCCCCCAAAAGATGAAGACATTTTGGGTACAGCTGCAGATGAAAGGACGAACTCATAAGCGACATTCTACTATGGACTCTAACACAAGGATGCATATATTATTTATCAGCTCTTTGTGGACTCTGAATGCCGTCTAGAGGACTTGTCCAAAGTGATGGATGATTGGGGCAGATGGCGTGAGAGAGAGAGAGAGAGAGAGAGAGAGAGAGAGAGAGAGAGAGAGTTGTGCTATCATCACGTATTGATTATAATGGTGATATCTCATTGGTGGAAAATAACCGAATATCTTGCTCTAAACTTAACAAGCTTTGGTGATGACAGAAACTTACACCCAGATTATTTAGCCTTAGTTTTAGCGTTGCTGCCATATACCCATGATTCGTCACCCGTTATGGTGGATTTCAAAAAGTCTGCACCTGTTTTTGTGTACTGAAGCAAAGCAGCAGCCGTGGACATCTGAAACGACTTTGGCTCTGGCGTTTGCAACCGTGAAACAAATTTGGCTGACACTCATCTAATCTCCAAATTTTCTGGAAGAATGGCATCCCATAAGGAACCTCATCGAATCACTCCGTCATTGAAGCTTAGAATATGCTGACTGTATCCTCTGTAGAAGAGTAAGACCCTTCAAAAGGGTGTCATGTATATTCTGAAGCTCTGTAGAGCCATACAGTACTCTTTCATTGTCTTTACTCCCAGGTCCTATCTGATTCGGAGTGGTAATACCTGTTGGGCTTCCAACAATGGGACAAAAAGATCTGTTTAACTGTGAAAAAAAAAACTCTTAAGAACAACCCCCAAAATGTAAATATAACTGTACAATGAACACAATTCCTTAACATCTTGGTATAAAATAATCCTAGACGGGTTGACATGCCATTAAAATCAATTAATCAATCGTATATCCCCTTGGCGTCTTGGCTTATATGATGGAGTGCGAGTTCGACCTTCAGTCACATTATTATGTTCACTATTGGGCAAATACCATCTAGTGTGAACCCTCTTATTCTACCCCGGTTATGACTAAAATAGTTTCACTCCTGCTTTTCAACTAGAATGCCTTTGATACTAAATAACTTACAAAGGTTGATATGCTATTAAACAAAGAAACGGAAACAAATCATATACCTCATATACCTCATCAAAAAACGATTTTCTTAAAACGTTATTTTTATTCTTATTTTTTTGAGAGAAGACTAGTACAGAGCTTCGCAACTTCTATTAGAAAGCGTTGACATTGAGATATCTAGACTGCTTTCTAAACGTGTAGACTTTGTCTCGACAAGCTCATTTTAATAGTTCTTGTTGAACGTATCTGATATATTGCATTAATAATAAAATAAGTTAATGTTTTTCATACGCCATTCATCTTCATTTCCAGTGACCACTATCATTCTTGCAGAAATCTTACTGAAATATCAATAAATATATCAAAGTTGTGTTCAAAATATGTCTTATTCACAGATATTTTATCTTAAGGTAATTTTATGTACACATCTAAGCACTTAATTAAATGTCCTGACAATGACTCTAAACTGTATACAGTGACCAGACTTCAGTTCTCGATCTCTGGGAAGTAGTCACCCTTCTTTGCCATGATTCATATTTATACTCTGGCACGGAGTGGAAGTACCTGCTTGGGTCCCATCTATGGTTTGAATAAATCTGTTTAAAAATTATTCGTATTAGATGAATTTGTTGATAGTTATTTATAATTTATTGCATGTCAAATCTTGTGTGGTATTTAATGCCAAATCCAATATACATATATATATTTCTTTACTTTCGTTAGTCCAAAGAGGGAAAAAAGTAAATATTTTAAAATGAATTGGTCCAAAAAGAGAACCTATTCATTTGAATATATATATATGGCTGAGTGGTTAAATGCCATGTCTAGCGTAAAGTTAGGCAGGTTTCGATCCCACCTTGAATCGTCGGGGGTTGAGCGCTCTGGCGATGGAATTAACGGCTGCCACCCGCGTAATGCAAAGGCCTTCTAACGAATAGAAAATTCTGGTATCTGAATACACAAAATGTAAACAAGCAAAAGCCACTACATATGCATTATAATTCCTGAGCTGACGCATGTCAAGTAAATGGCTGAGTAGTTAGACGCCATGCCTAGCGTAATGTTCGGCGAGTTTCGATCGCAACTTGAAGCGTCCTGCGTGTCTAGCCACACTGAAGAGTTGTGATACAACGAAACAGTCACTCTGTGAATGAAAATACATATACCTAAAATGTTTAAAAACCGATTTTTCTTTGAATGCAGGTAAATACCGCCACACCAAGTTTTAAAATGATAAAATTGTATATTTTTTGGAAATATTCATAATTTTTAGGGATTGGAGAACTACCTAATATCCCTGAATAAACTCGAAGCCATCTTCCGTTTCCCACACTTGGTGTAAACAAGGCAATAGCCCAAAGTAAATAAATGATAAAAACAAATAAAACAATCTAAATATGGATAATTTCCGTAAACGTTTATAAAAAAGTACTCTATGTCTTTATTTTTAAGAAAGACGTTCAGACAAACTATATGGACGAGCTCGTAGTGAAATGGTTATCGTTGTAGGAAATGGACACAGCGATCCGTGTTCAAATTCTGGACGTGGTATTTTGCATTTTCACCTAATGCTGACACCTTTGGGATAGATATGAATTTAACTGTTCTCCAGAGATCTCCTGGGCTGAAAATCAGAGAAAACATCGAAAGAAAAAGCGTCAGGCTCGGAGATCATTCTACTCAAATCCTTATGCTTTCGCAAAAATCTTTTCGTGGAATCAAGGAGAGGCAAGCTTGATGTATCGAAGGAGGAACTCGAGAATCACTCGAGGATGACATACTCGGATGATTTAGACGGTATCCCAATACCTTCTCTAAGAGACTTACCAAAACTCCAATATCCAACGGTAATGTTTAATGATACCGGATAAAACTGAAAGAAGTCCGAGATTTCGTCCATAAGGCCCGCGCAGGTAGTGCCCCGGGTATGAATGGGATATCGTACAAGTTATATAAAAACTGCCCATGTGTCCTCAGGAAACTCGCTGTCTTCCCTCAGCAGGTTTGAAAGAAAGGTATTGTACCACAGGAATAGTGTCTGGCTGATGGTATTTGTATACCAAAGGAAATGCTGTCAAAAGGTATCACAAATTTTCTACCAATATCCCCCCTAAATATAGAGGGGGAAAATATTTTTTGAGTCCTTAATGAGCAATCATTATCTAAATACATCTGTCCAGAAGGCTGGGATACCTGGCTTCCCCGGATGTCTGGAACATTCACAAATGACATGGAACTCAATACTCTCAGCCAAAAGAGACAAAGCAGAACTACATGTAATCTGGCTTGATCTTGCCAATGCGTACGGTTTAATTCTGTACCATTCAATCCGGATGACCCTCGACCTTTTCAACTTCCCTAGAAAGGTTAGGGAATTTATATTGTAATACTTCAATACAGCTTTCATGAAATTTACCGTTAAAGACTATAACACCAAGTGGTAGGCACTTGAGATCGGTAACATGATGGGCTGTGTGGCTTCCCCTCTTCTTTTCGTTCTGGCCATGGAACTCATATTACGTCATAATGCGTCGAAAGGAGTGATGAAAAATGAACATCTGACTCTTCCTCCTTCCAGAGCTTTCATGGATGACATCACCATTCTTGCCCCGTCCAAAATCGTTGCCGATGACTTACTACAAAGGTACCATGACCTTTTCACATGGACGAAAATGAAGGTTAAGCCAAAGCCTATCGTTAGTTGGAGGATCTGTCTGGGAAATCCATTTCAAAATTGGGGGTGATACGATCCCAACAGTCAGGGAGAAGCCGGTAATGAGTCTCGGACGTCTTTATTCAATCCCACCGACTAATTGTCATGGGGGTACAGAGGTCCAGAAAGTAGTCTTGAAGGGTCTTAAATCAATTGACAAAACTCGTCTAACCGGAAAGATGAATGCTTGGTGTCACCAACGTAGTCTTCTTCCCCGTCTTTTGTGGCTCTTACAGATATATTAGATTGCGCTCTCTCGCGTTGAGCGGATTTAACATAATAGCAACAAATACCAGCGTAAGTGGCTTGGAGTTCCTGCTTGTTTTTCGAAAGTAGGTTTATATACCAATTCTGGAAACCTACGTTTCTCAATATCTTCACTAGTGGAAAAATTTTAAATTGGGAAAGTACAGCTTCATATGATGAAGGACTTAGCCGACGAGGTTATTCGGAAAGCGTATCCAGGAATAAAATCAGAAGGAATGCAGCCTACGACTCAGACATATGCGTCATTCAAACTAGTCGAGCTGGGCTGGGTAGCACGGGCAACAAGGTATTCTCCAAAGTGGGTCTAAAAGAGAAACGAGACATAGTGAGCGAACAAGTCAGGATGTTTTAGGAGGCCAAACAATGTGCTACTCAGGCCAAACAATGTACTCGCGACCAACCTAATACTATGGGGATATACCGATTCGAACCTGTACATTTCGTGTAAAAGTGATCGGAGTACCTTGGGCCATGTGCTATCTGCATGTCCACAATCGCTTCAGATATACACATGGCGACATAACAAGGTGTTGAAGGTGCTCCTAGAATTGTTAAGAGCACAATATGAGGCAGCAAACCAGCAATCTGTTACAGCCAAGTAACCCATAATTCAGTTGCACAAGGAAGGTGAATGCCCAGTGAGGAAAGAAAAAAATTCCAATATGAAGCTACTGAATGGAGCTAGTGACTGGAAAGTTTCAGTGGATTTCAAGACATCTCTACAATTTCCAGTTCACATCATTCAAACAGAAAAGATTTGTAGCGTGGTCCGATTCTAAGAAGAGTGTCCTCCTCATAGAATTGTCTGTCCTCTGGGAAGAAAACCGGGAGGAGGCACACGAACGGAAGAAAAACCGATACGAGACACTGAGTACCGACTGCGTGGAAAAGGGTTGAATATGCCATGTGATGCCTATTGAGGTTGGTTGTAGTGGTTTTCTAGGACACTCAGTCATTTTGTTTCTTTCAAAAATAGGAATCACTGGCTGCAGTTGGAAAGTTGTCTCATATCGTCTTCAGACCACGGTGCAATATGCATCAAGTTAGATTAGGGCGAGAGCGAAGTCTTCAGCATGAATGGAATGCACGCGGAATCACCATTCCCATGTGATTATGTAACATTAAGGAATGGTTACTGCAAGCGCATAATGATATCACGGCCGAAAGTAAACGCGTTTTCAAAATGACAAACTGCAATAAAAAGGAAGATGAACGTACAATGTAATTTCTCCTTTTAGTTTATCTGGCATATATATATATATATATATATATATATATATATATATATATATATATTCTAAATACCCTGTCCGGTGGCACAAGCTGCTTAGTAGCACCAGGAGTGGCAATACCGCCTTGAGCAACCGAAACTGTGTTATCACTCCAGATTGGCGGCTGATGAGGGTAGAGTATTGCACGTGCTTTCACACGTTGTATGATGAAAAATATTTTTCTCCCTCTATGGGTAAAATAGTCGAGTAGATTGGGATCTTTAACCTTGGTATGGAAACAAGTCGAGGAGAATTTAAACCGGTTAAATTCCTCTCACCAAACTAACCTTGTGTCATATCTTGCTCGTTCAGGGGGGTTTGGTGTGATGTGATAAGTATGGGTGATATAGTTAAGTATTTCTTGTCAATGATAATTCGTAAATTACCATCATCATGGTTCAGCTTGACGACTGTCTGGATCTCAATATAGCTCAACGGCATTTCGATGTCTTTTATCAAAAATATACGGAGATACTTATTCACATATTTTTTATATAGCAGTAAATTAAAGGAGAAAAAATTTTCTTATTATGATCCTAATTCAATATATATATGTATGTTTGTGTGTGTGTGTGTGTGTGTGTGTGTGTGTGTGTGCGTGCAGAGGTATTTATGTATTCGTAGATATGGGTATATGTGTACATTGGTGTATATATATATATATATATATATATATATACATATGTATATATGTGCATATAATGTGTGTATGTGTGTGTGTGTATAGAGGTATTTATGTATACTTGGATATGGGTATATGCGTACATTAGTGTATATATATATATATATAATGTGTGCACATATATATATATATATATATATAGGTGCATTTAATATATGTTTATGTGTGTGTGGCCGTGTAGAGGTATATATGTAATCGTGAATATGGGTTTATGCATATTCCCGTATACATTGCAGTTTGTGTGCTTATTTTGGTTTGGCATATCAACCATTGTTTGTTATTTAATGCCAAATCCTGTTTTTACGTACATATTAAATATATGATTTATTAACACATTTTGTAAATACGCATTTTGTAGATCAAACAGTTCTAGTTTTAACAATTCAAGCATAAGTGAACAAAGTTAAGTGGTTCCATGTATTAATCAGTCATTTGTTTACACACAGTTAAATGACCAAGCAGTTCTATTTCAAACAATTCAATTTAGCATGAGTATTTTGTTTTCACTGTTTAAATGTCAAACAGTTCTATTTGACTTATAGATATGACTCGATCAGGTGCTACCACTCCGGGTCAGAGTGGACCTGGGAGCCGTAGTAATGAAGGGGTACTCTTCATTCCACAAATCTCCAGCTTTACTGAAGCCTCAACATCAGATTGTTTAGTTTTATACCAGGGACACTCGTTTGGGGAGTCTTACCCCGCTGTAGAAATGTTGTCGGTGTATTCTATGGCCTCTGCATGTGTATATATATATATATATATGTGTGTGTGTGTGTGTGTGTGTGTGTGTGTTTATATATACATATATATATATATATATATATATATATATATATATAGTGGGGAAATTGACTCTGTGGGCTGCTGCGTGAAGATATATATTGATGTTATGATTCAGTGCACTTACGTCATCCTCTGAATATACGAAGTCGATCACTTGTTTCATTCAGTACATTTAAATCTTTTCACTGGTTTACAATTTTTCCAATTTGTCGGTTCTGCTTTGTTGAATTTCCATTTCGAACGTATTTCTGATATCATTTCACACTTTTCCTTGGATTCACCTAATAACAATAACTACACGCTCCTCTATATTCATATCAAGGATATGAAAGAGAAAACCATATAAATTAAACCGTTTTTTTATAAAATCTAACGAAACTTCTTAACTCACACGTGATTGGCTAAAGCCATTCAAAGAAGTGCTCTAGCGTTTACTCGGGGACTAGACTTACCTCAGTGACAATTGAATTTTTGACCTCTCCCAATCAATCACATCCGTTTTAGCCGGTGTGTTTGATGGGACCATTTGATAAGATAAAGCTGTCATATTTCTTAAATCAAAATAACTGCATGCGATATATTTATGATGATCTATCAAAGGGTTTGATTTGGATTTTCGTTGTATTATGTTGTAGATCCACATAAGTATTTAGCATTAAAGTAAAAGCCTGGAAAAGATTATAAGGAAGCGAAGAATATATATTGTGTAAATAAATGCTTTTTGATTTTTAGGCATCGGAGTTACTGATGTATCCATATCAAGAAATACACAATATCTTTTAATTGGTTGGTCAGTTTCTTTGTTTAATGACATATCAACCTCCATGGTTATTTAATGCTAAAGTCATCCTTGAAAAATAGTAGAAGTATTATCTAACCCATAGCTGAAGGATAAAAGGTGAACTACGATCTCAGAGTCCAGCGTCTTGACCACTACGTCATATATTTTAGCTTAGAAAGTGGCGTTTTAAATAACTTTAATTGTTTGTGCAAACTGAAGAGATTGGCACAAATAGCTAAACTGGTAGATTGAATGACGTAAATGAAATTGTGGCGATCTCGAAATGAGACGTTGAAAACTGTTTAACAGGTTTGTTTGTACGAAGTCAACACTCATATCTCGTTTTTAACATTGGCTAGAGAATGGCCGAAAGGGATTGGATCCAGTGGAAAAACTATGGGGGGCAGTTCTTACACATCCTCAATTCATATTTACGTTCTCCTGAAGAAAATAAAAAAGGTGAACAAAAAAAAATTTAACAACTAAAAATCAAGAATTAAAAATTGAAATGAATAAATAAATAAATAAATAAAATAAAACAATAAATAGATAGAAATAAAATAAAATAAAAAATAATAAATAAAAAAAAGAAAATAAAATGTCTTGTTCGTCATATTCAAGATTTATCTAAAATGTGCAATATATACGAATTTTGCCAAAGGAGTTGGAATAGGAAGTACTATTTCCAGTCAAACCTTCAAGGAAATTAATAGTCGAGGTGGGGGCTTTCATATCCTAGAAGACTATTAGCATAACCT
The DNA here is from genome assembly GCA_963585895.1 of Sepioteuthis lessoniana. Taxonomy (NCBI): domain Eukaryota; kingdom Metazoa; phylum Mollusca; class Cephalopoda; order Myopsida; family Loliginidae; genus Sepioteuthis; species Sepioteuthis lessoniana. The sequence goes on from OY757921.1 coordinate 49,859,657, forward strand.
TCTTCACTAACTGCCGCGCCCGGAACTTTTTCTCTTCTGGAGAGTCAGTGTGTTTCTTTGTCTTTTCGACTGAAGCTTCTTGTGACTAATCCGTGTCAAGCCCATTTGTAAACATTTTTGTTAAAACAAGCTTCTCAGTGCATATCACACATTCTTCTGTAAATGTTTCATGATTTATACGTCTCAGGCACCAAAAATCTGATGACAGACCTCTGTTCAAGCCTAGGACACTCAAAATTGCCGCTATTTCAAAGAGATTCAAAACAAATAATTTTTCGATATTGGATTAGTTCTTACGATTATGTAATTCCAAACAAGGCAGAATTTATATTTATGGAAATAAATTCAAAAGGAAAAATCAAAAATATTTTTGAAACAATTTTCCTTACTTATCAAATGAACCCCGTATATTTACATCAACGTGAATGCTGGTTGATTGTTTGGGTTTTAAGGTATATCGACCTTTGTAGGTTATTTAATGCAAAATCCATTTTTTAGCATAAGTACTCAGTTTAAATATAAAAACAGTTCAATTCTAAATTCATCTTAAGTACGTTTTAATGGAGCGTTTAAAAAGATTTACCCTGTATTAATGGCTCTATCTTTGATATGGAGCACTATATAAAAAAAGACAGGGGACCTCGTGACGTAGTAGGTAACGTGCTGCATCGTAGTAATTGAATTCGAAATCTAGTCGTGCAGTTATATTATTTTCGGATTAATCTTAGGACAGGAATGAACTCTTATCCCTCCAGCTCTAGGTTAAACCGAACTGTCCTTCTATAAAGGTTGACTTTGGTATGAAATAAACCGAGAAGGTTGATATGGCAAAGGAAAGAAACTAAACCATATCAAGAAATGACAAGTAAAATTGTATTTGACATTTTTAAAGATTCGAAACATTTTTGGTGTAATTTATTCATCGGTTTTACTTTCCCCAAGAATATTAGTTTGAGAGTGAACGTAATAGCACGACTAGAGTTTGAATATATATATATATATGTATATAAACACACACACAATCATAAGTAAATAGAACACGCTACCGGCTGGGAATAGAATACACTGGCTGTATCCTTTGCAAAGAGGTAAAAATCACTCCACGGAAAAGGATATCCTGGGTATAACATTTACTTACGTCCGGGGGTCAGGCTCCAGTTCGGCAGTTCTGAGGAATATGGAGTCACTCATTCGTTGCCGTTACTCTTAGTTTCACTTGGCACTGAGTCGTAGTATCTATTTGGGCTTCATTTATGGGTCAAATATGTTTGAAAATTATTAGTATCAATTGTAGGGATATATGAAACCATGTGTAAATTTTTTTATTTTTTTTTTTATTAAGAATATTTTCTTGAATGTATAATTGTTTACAAAGGATTGTCATTACAAGTAAATTGAAACCATATAATTCCTTGAAATACTTTAAACCGTATCATTGGGTACAGAATATTAGTATTAAATATGGATACTAAAAACTATATTAAAGTGTAAGAACTATTTGTATTAAGAATAATTACTTGAAAGTACGACTGTTTAAAAGGATTGCTAACCATGTAACAGTTTACAAAAATTATTAAATAGAAATAGTTAACGGAAACCATAAAATTGAATACAAATTATTTCTATAACATAGGAATACTTTAAACCATAGAAATGTGGGCAAATTCCTTGTAACAGTACTTTCTTGAAGCCATAAGTTTTATTAGTATAATCTTTAAATACTTAAAACCATATAGATGTTTAAAAGTTATTAGTATTATCTTTAGATACTTGAAACCGTATAATTGCTTACCTAAAATTAAAGAAAACAGCTTACTTAAACATTAAATAATTCAACAATAGTTTACAAACCGGAAAACGAAACAAACCAAACAACCAGTTTATATAGAAACTGACATGTATACAGAGAGTCTAGTTTAAAATGATAGGTTACAAGTTATGAATCAGGTGCCAAGCTGTGTGACCGACAATGAAGTAAACTTACAGTAGGTGCGATATACGGTCACATAAATAGTGGCGATATCTTGAAAAAGTCAATTAAGCAGTAACCGGCTGAGGACAAGTAACACAAAAATCGAATCCCCCGTTGGTGGGGGGGGGGGCAGAATTCCGATTTATTAAACGATAGAATTTTCCTTCATAGATTCGAGGATAACACTCCACGTCTTCCCGATTTGAAACTGGCCCACATGGATGTTGAAACCAAGGAAAGTGAGTGTTTTTTTCTATGACAACTTGTCAGAAAATTTTCCATTTTCCTTTGTGAGAATTGATCGTCATTTTTTCATTTCATTTTTGTTTCCGCCAACTTTCATTGAAACACCACAACGCAATATGAGAGTTTAATGCTTGTCAATCTATCATTCTGTTAAATTCCCTACAATTACCTCAGTGAAAACAGTCTCAAACGGTAACACCAAACAAAAATTTCATCGGATATAATTTTTGTCTGGCATGATTTCAAGGCTTAAACTTCAGTACCACAAACAGAGAATGCCTCAGCAATACCTCACAATATCACCAGGCTTTAATGGTTTTCCTTCAGAACGTGGGAATATCAGATACTTCCTGTGCCAGATCTTTAAGCCTCTTTATTTCCTCTTTTTTTTGGTGTAGAGATTCCATGGTCAGTCAGGTATACCGTAGCTACGCTAAAATCTCAGCATTCCACATCGATAGAAAACGTATTGACTATCCAGCATATTTCCTTCATTCTTCTCATGGATCTTCGTGTTTTACCAGCTCATATTCCTGGGCACCACTCAAAAGGTAGAAATAATGCAATTGCCTATTTTTAAAAATTAAGTAACTGCCAAAATTTTATGATGTCTAGCGGTGAACGTGATCTCGGCTAGAGGGGCAAGACGACAGTAACTCTACCAAGTGTATATCCGAATTCGGGAGGAAGAGGTACCCTCGTGGCGTATTTGCTAAGCGAGGTAAGCGAGTTCGAACTTCAGTTGCGCTATTGTGTTCATATTTGGACTAATACCTTTGAGAATGGTTACAACCCCCTTATTCTCTCATGAGTTTAATAGTACCACAACTGTTCTTCTACATGGATGGCTTTGCCATTAAATAACTCTTGAAGATTGATATGCCATTAAACAAAGAAGCCAAATCAATTTTAGTGGTTGCACTTAGCGTAATGATTATCGTCGTAAGAAAAGGAATCGTCGACGCTGATGCTCTTTTGAAATATATGCCTACACTTGATTACTGACCACGTGTTACATTCTGGTCGTGGCGGATAGGTTAGATAAATATTTGTATTACATAAATATTTTTAAACAAATTTGTGGTCCATAGATGTAACCCTAACAGGTACTACCACTCTATGTTAGAGTAAACTTGGAAGTAATGGCAATGAAGGGGTACTCCACACTCATCAGAGACTCGCCATTGGATTAAGTTTAGTGTCATAACAGGACACTCCTTTATAGGGAAAAGTGTCTCACCTTTCTCCAAGGGTATACAGTCGATATTTCAAAGCCCTACTGACAGGTCTGCCAAAGAAATATGCTAATTAATCATCTTAGAGTCTTAAAGATGCTTTTTGTAAGCTTTATAACTTTATTTTGATAGTTTGCTCTACTAAGATAATACGGTATCCATCTTAGGTGATAGAAAGCTAATTCAAAAAAAAAAATAAATAAAAAACATTAAAATGATTTCCAGATACTTCACTGGTTCCGGATTCACCAGAACTATACGCCATTTGGTATATCTGGGACTTATTGGAGACACCAACTCAATCACTGACAGCACAAAATGACCCCAGTACATATGAATCCAATGCGACTGTTATTCGATGTCATAGTATTCGAAATCATCACAGACGTTATTGTCAATCAATATTGATTTTTAGTGGTGTTCCTTTCGTCTTAATTTTTCGTTTCAACTCAATCTACGATCATCAGAGCGGATTAAAAATATAGAGTATCTAGCTAAAGAAATTAGATAAATGAAATAACAATAACAATAAACAAAACTTAAATAGGAGTTAGGTTTATACATACAATGTATTCAGCTATCAAGCAACGATTATTTCCCTAAATTACGTTCAGAATATTTGCAGTCAGGGATTTATTCAAACAGATAAGTTAATAGAAATTTTATAAGCAGTTTCACTAGTATCTTTTGTAACCTCCACTATCTGTTTGTAACTCTATGTGCAGCTTTTTACGAAACAGTCACGATCTTCAATGTCATAATTTGGGCAATTAGTCAACCCTTAAGCATGAACCGTTTAAATCTTTCTGATATTAGCAAATTAAGAAGTTTCTAGGGCGCCCCACGTGGTGTAATTGTTTGTAAGCTGAATTTGATTATCACTGGGTACCTCATATCTCTGGCAATGTGCCAAAGTTAAGCTGGCAGAGTCCCAGTGGTTAACGAGCTTGACTGCGACATCGTAGTAAGCGAGTTTGAAATCCAGTCGCACCATTACGTTCACTTTTAAACTAATATATGAACCTTATTATCCCTACTCCAAATATAGGTTAAAAAGTACCATAAGTATTCTTCTATGAGGATAACTTTGACATTAAATAACCCATTAAGGTTGATATGCCAATAACGAAGAAACCAAATTAAACCAAACCAACCAAAATTAAGTTAAGTAAATTACAATAAATTAAGAACAGTTGGTTTGCGTGATGTTGCATATGGTGTTTGTAAGAGATTGCTCTTTACAAATTTATCTGTAAACTCCTCAGTCTCTCTTTCTCTCTCTCATGATAGATATATGTGTGTGTGTGAGTGTGTGTACTAAGCTTTAGGAAATAGATTTTGAAAGCTGAGTTCATATTATAGACGAAACTGTCTTCGAAAAGACATGAATCCGTCCATTCTCCCCAATTCCACAGAGGGATAAAATAGTAGGGTAGCATAAACGATCGAGTCTTGAAATTGCTTGGCAGTAATTCTCTTGCCTAAGGCATGAATCCAACTCTATCTGTGGGTAAAATAATAGGGGATTTTTGCGTTGGTAAGCCAACCTGTCTAGGAAAAATAAAACTGCAAAATCAAACCAGTTGTTATCTTCTTAAAAAATTGACCTTTGATCACATCCGGTTTGTGGTGGAGGAGTTGGGTAAACACAGGCGGGAGGGCACACACACACACACACACACACACACACACACACACATATATATATATATATATATATTATTAACATCTGTTTTTGTTTCTGTATGTGTTTCATATCTTTCTACATTTTGCTTCAACGAAAAACATTTCTTTTTTTTTTCTTTATTTTTGTATTCAATCCAACTTTGTATGGAAGCGGTAATATCATTTATTAGTTTGTACTGACACACACACACACACACACACACATACATACACACATACAGACACACACACATATATATATATATATATATATGAGATCTTATGAGATCACTGACCAATTTTTATGACCAATTTCACGTTCAAATGAACAGCTACAGCAGCAATTGGAATACACCCTACTAAAGCCTGATTGTCACAGCTGGTGAATTTCAAAAATGCTATCTGGACGTGAGGACACTTTAGAAGAACGATATGAAATAAAATTCTGTTTTAAACTTGGAAAAAATGATGCTACAGAAACGTATGGAATGCTTCCGACTGCTTTTCGACCATCTTGCATGAATCGAGCATCAGGTTTTAAGTGGCATAAGAGATTCAATGAAGGCAGGGAGTCTCTGAGGGATAATGAGAGGTGTGGAGGGAGTTAAGAAGTCAATACACTAGAGTTGATTGGCCAAAGGGTTAGGATTAGGGTTACTATGTTGAGGTTTTAAGGGAGTTCGGGAAGAGATTCGGTCGGAAGAGGCCAGCACTCTTCAAATCTAGTCAGTGGCATTTCCAGCAGGACAATGCCCCAGTCCCCAACTCCATCCTTGTCACAGACTATTTGACCAAGATGAACATCAAGACAGTTTCTCATTCTGCCTATAGTTCAGACCTTGCTCCCTGTGACTCTTGGTTATTCCCTAAGCTCAGAGGCTGTCGTTATGAGTCAATTGAGGAGATGAAAGAGGCGGTGACGAATGTAATTGACAAGCTCACACAATAGAATTTCCATGGGTCTTTCTAGGAGTTGTTGTAACGGTACAACAAGTGCATTGCTACCGGAGGAGATTACTTGGAAGGGGACTAGAGTTTCATGTGTGCAATATCAATAAAAGTTGCCAAACGAAACAAGTCTCAAACCTATTTAATGATCCTCGTATATGTATAAGCATATATATATATTATTAAATGTAAATATATATATGTACACATATGAACATATATATATATATATATATATATATATATATTACACTAACAGTACATATATATATATATATATATATATATACCGAGACATATACACGTATATGTATATGCACATATATACATGCACGTATACTTAAACATATATGTATATACGTATGTATATATATATACATATATATATATATATATACAACTATATGTACGTATGTATATATGTACGTTTGTATATTTATATACATATGTACATATATACGAAAGCTTATACATAAGTATATTTATGTACATGCATATATATATATATATATAATCGTACAGGTCTCTGTATACATATACATACATACATACATACATACATATATATATATATACTTATATATATAGATATATACAAATATATACTATATGTATGTACGTAAACACACACACACACACACACACACACACACACACACATATATATATATATATATATATATATATATATAGGTAGGGCGTTACAGTTTTCGGGTGACTGAGAGGCAGATAAACTTCCCTGCTCTTGCCGGAAGAGAAAATTCGGTTTTCAGCTTTTCATTCATTGACAGAAAGATATTTAAGAGTGGCAGTATGAGACGATTCCAGTGCGGCGATGAAGCACCCATAGAAAAATCATTGCTTCAAGATCACGAATCTGCTTTTTGAAGAATCGACTCTGTTGCGTAATTCGTTGTGCATCAGCTTCATTGCTGTATTCATATCATTTTCATATTCATGTTTTTTCTTCTTTTTTCTTGCTTTTTTTTTCTGAATAAATACCACATTACATCAACCAGCCACTCGAAATGCCAGGAGTATATCATAAGTATATCACAGGCAACACCAATTTCTTATTTTTTAATTTGGGGGCATTTCCAAAGATGTTAGTCGTATTTATATTTTGTTGAATAGAATGTGTTATGCAAGGACGTTACAACTAATCACAAACAAATTTTGGTTCTTTCTTTCTTTCTTTCTTTCTTTCTACACTGGCGTTTTACGATTAGTGTGCTCATCTTAGCTATTCATGTTATGTTTCGGCAGTTGCATGTTCCACCCTTCTTATATTGGCAGCTTTCTTTCTTTCTTTCTTTCTTTCTTTCTACGCCGAGAATATGATGCTTGTGCCCTCGTCTTTGTTATTTGAGTCCCAACATCTCATCTGCTGTGTCCTCAAACCATCTTTTTTCTGTTTTTTTTCTTTGAGAAACCGTACGGTAGAGTGGGGGAGTCCTTGTGAAGTTTTGGTTAAAGTCCAGGACTGGGACCTCGAAGTAAGCGAGTTCAAAATCCAGTCACGCTATTTACATTCACTTTCGGATAAATACCCTGGGAAAAGTATAAACCCTCTTATCCTCCTAGTTATGGGTTAAATAGTATCTCTGCCGTTCTTCTTCAGGGATTACTTTTGCATTGAATAGCCCACGAGGGTTGATGTCACATAAAACCAACGTAGAGCAGATTTTTTTCTTTTAAAGAACGCTCTGAATTTCAAAGTGAATTCTTCAAAGGTTAGCAAAAACTGAAAGTTTTGAAATTCCACTCTTTCTATCTTTATATTTTAACAGGTAATATCAATCGTGGGTGGAAATTTAAGAACACTCAAGGCTAAACGGCACATGATATTCGAAATACAGTGTTACACTATTTGTTACAATGCAGTTTCTTAAATTTCACCGCCTTTTCGATTGGGATTGCAGAATACGCCGACTGCAATTCTATAATGCAATGCTTGAAGACAGAATACTAGTAGCTGAGCAACCCATGACCCAAAGGCCAAAGTGGTCATGTGACCTGAACCACACGACTTTGCTCCCTAATGAGCTTAACCGGTGGTCGGAGAGACCCGATCCAATCAATCATATCAAGCCCTTGCACCTATATAATTGTTGTGACCGTTTTCTTTAAATTTCTCCTGTGACAAATAAACAATCAATCCATTTCATCATCAAGGTGCTAAAAAGTAGTGGTTGAAGGTCGATCGCGTTGAGAAAAACAAGAGTATCCAAGTTATGACACTAAATTGCATCTGATGGAGAGGCTCCGATCCTGGAGCTTTGTGGAATGTTAAGTATTCATTCGTTAACAATACTCGCATGTTCAATCTGATCGAGGAGCAGTAGTTCCTGTTAAGGACCCATCTTCGGATCAAATAAAACTGTTTAATCATATACTAACGATTATTATGATTGTTAGTTATTTGCAACAATACTGCCATGATAAACAGAATTTTTAGTTATACGTAGCAATACTTGAAACCATTTAACTGTGTGTAAAAAATTAATTAATATTAAATGGAATTATTCGTGTTGGAGAGAAATACTTGAAATATTTTTACTGTGTGCAAGCAAATGATTAATATTAAGCAGAATTATTTGTGTTAAATTACAATATTTTAAACCATTTAACTGGGAACAAACAAATGACCTTTAACAATTAGTGTAAAAATGAAGATACCGAAAAATTATTTGCCTTGAAAAAGTACATATATATATATATGTATATATATATATATATATATATATATATATATAACAGGATTTGGCATTAAACAACCCACAAGAGTTGATATGTCATAACACATTCTTAAAAAAATTGAAAAACTGACATATTGCACCAGAATTGCTATTCAAAAGAATTCCTTGCACAAATACTTTTAAGCTTGAAAAATATTTCTTAGAATTAACTGTTTAAAGCATTGTTATGGTTAACAAATTGAGTAAGGGTTAACGAGCAACTTTCATTATCTTTAGTTTTTAACATGTCTTTTACTCTGAACACTGACAAATAAAAAAAAGAATGATTTAAAAAATAATTGAAACTAAACTTTGAAAATATAACTCGTCATGATTATCGTGAAACATTTATAAATGAATCAAATTTCAGCTTTGAATAACCCACAAGGGTTATTTATGTACTTTAATCAAAGAGGTGACATCTTAACACTAAACGGTCGTTCTCTAAAACAACTAGACAAGTTCACCTACCTAGGAAGCAGGGTCTCATCAACCGAGACAGACATCAACACGCGACTAGCCATCGATACGCTATCGGTCATATGGAAGTCAGACCTGACCGTTAAAATGAAACGCAGTTTTTTCTACGCAGCGGTCATGTCGATACTGCTATATGGATGCACTACATGGACGCCAACTAAACGTATGGGGAAAAAGCTTGACGGCATCTACACAAGAATGCTGGGATCAATATTGAACAAGTCTTGGAGGCAGCAACCCTCAAAGCAGCAGCTGTACGGCCACTTACCACCCATTACGAACTATCGAAGTTAGACGAACCAGACATGCGGGACACTGCTGGAGAAGTAACGACGAACTCATAAGTGACATATTCCTGTGGACCCCTTCACATGGACGAGCAAAGATAGGACGACCAGCAAGAACCTACATACGACAGCTCTGTGCCGATACAGGATGAAGACCTATAAGAAGCGATGGACGATAGAGAAGGATAGCGGAAGAGGATCAGGGAGATTCATGCTGATGGCGCGACATGATGATGATGATGATGATGATGAAATATGCAGTTAAACAAATAAATCAAACCAATTTAAACCAAACCTAATGGGTTGCCACCAGCTTTCTTACCTTGTTCAAAACTAGCTGAGGTACAACCAGTCACAATTAAGGTGGTCTTAGGAGTAATGATAATGAACGATCGTTTCCGGGAGTCCATTTGGTATTTCAGGGTCATATCTAGGATGAGCCTTTTCGGAGGGGGGATGTTACTCCTTTATGCAGGGGAAACAATACTTAAAAAAACCCCAATGATACGGTCGCCTTTTTCTTTTGAAATGCACTTTATTTGTTGACTTACATGTTTGTATATGCATGCATGCATGCATGTATGTATATATGTATGTATGTAGGTCTATATGTATGTAGGAATATATGTCTGTATATATGTATGTATGGATGGATGCATGCATATATGTCTGCATGTATGTCCTTATGTATGTATATATGTATGTATTCCCGTCGTCTTCAACGGCGTTTCACGCGATTTATTTTGTATTTACACTTGCGTATCTGAGCGCATGTTGGTATATATTGACATAGTTTATACGGCTGTGTGGGTCTCTCTACATGCAAGCATCCTTGCTTGTGGCTTGTGTGTATGTGTGTATGTGCGCTCGCGTGCGTCTTGATGGGAAGAGCGGCCTGTCTCGTCTAAAGAGGGCATCGGTTCAGCAGGGAGTGGAGGTTTGGCCTCCTTTGGGATTTGAGCACTCCAAAAGGCATCAGAAACATTGATTTTGACCCGATTTACTTAACGAATGACGTCATAAATTTTTGGTAACATGATAATCCACAATACCGTAAATAACTGTTGAAATATCTTCATCTTTTGTTCTGACACAAGAATAGAAAATGTTTTTCTTCACATGCAATGTATGTTCGCAACGACAATTGAAAAACAATGCTGTTGTCTTTATACTGTAAAATGATGGAAAATAGATAGATAGATAGATAGATAGATAGATACACGCGTGCACAGTCATATATACCAACATATGCATATACATTCACAAATATTTATATATATATATAGAGAGAGAGAGAGAGAGAGAAAAAGAGAGAGAGAGAGTGAGACGCTCACACATAGTCGTGTATATGAGTGTATATATGTGCATGCTTATATATAAATGTGTGTGTGCGTGTCCATATATGTACATATATGTATATATATGCATCTCAGTGACGAGATATACGTGTTACATTTAATAAGTTTGTAGATTTTTTTGTATAGGCATTTAAAATTGTCGTAGACTCTTGAAAATTCACTATGTTATTGCTATACATCTTATGAGATCACTGACCAATTTTTATGACCAATTTCACATTCAAATGAACAGCTACAGCAGCAATTGGAATACACCCTACTAAAGCCTGATTGTCACAGCTGGTGAATTTCAAAAATGCTATCTGGACGTGAGGACACTTTAGAAGAACGATATGAAATAAAATTCTGTTTTAAACTTGGAAAAAATGATGCTACAGAAACGTATGGAATGCTTCCGACTGCTTTTCGACCATCTTGCAGGAATCGAGCATCAGGTTTTAAGTGGCATAAGAGATTCAAGGAAGGCCGGGAGTTTGTGAGGGATGATGAGACGTATGCGAGGAGTAAGGAAGTCAATACACTAGAGTTGATTGGCCACAGGGTTAGGGTTACTATGTTGAGGTTTTAAGGGTGTTCGGGAAGAGATTCGGTCGGAAGAGGCCAGCACTCTTCAAATCTAGTCAGTGACATTTCCAGCTGGACAATGCACCAGTCCACAACTCCATTCTTGTCACAGACTATTTGACTAAGATGGGCATCAAGACAGTTTCTCATTCTGCCTATAGTCCAGACCTTGCTCCCTGTGACTTTTGGTTATTCCCTAAGCTCAGAGGTTGTCGTTATGACACAATTAGGAAATGAAAGAGGATGTGACACGTTCACACAAGAGGACTTCTATGAGGCCTTCCAGAAGTTGTTGTAACGGTACAACAAGTGCATTGCAGCCGGAGGGGATGACTTGGAAGGGGACTAGAGTTTCAAGTGTGTACTCTCAATAAAAGTTACCATACGAAAATAGTCTGGAAACATATTTAATGATCCTCGTATTTATGTGTGTTTATATATATACCAATCCTTCGCCCGAACAGGATGTGACACAAGGTATTTTTTTAAACGAGGTATAACAGTTTTGAATTTAGTGCTTTCTTTTTCTTTGGACGGTTGCCCTAAGAAAGTTAATCAACTGAGTGTGCCCAACTATTTACCTACTGCTGGAAGGAGAATAGTTGGATGCTTATATATATATATATATATGTGTGTGTGTGTGAATGCGTTGTGTAAAAATTGTTTGCGTATAAATTATTAGCATTAGATAGGAATACTTGAAACCATTCGACAGTGTGCAAATTATTTGTAATTATAGTTACTTAAAGCAATAATTGTTTTTAAAGAATTATAATTTGTTACCTAAAAAACATTATTACGAAATAATCAAGACCATATTACTGGGAAAAAATGATTAGCTCTCGTTTCCGGGAGTCCATTTGGCATGAGCACCCGTTATATCCACCCGGTCCTTCCAGACACTACATACTTTGCAGAGCTTAATTTGTTGCTTGGCGCCTGAGGTGCCCCCAAAAATCGGGAATGCCAACAGGATGAAGCATTTTTGTGACAGCCGACATTCGTGTGTGGCCTCCTACAACAAATTGACCTTGTGTCAAGTATAGCCTGCTGCTGGATAAATATTAAGTTTTATATAACTATACGCTTAGAATTCATTATTATTATTATTATTTGACACTTTGCGAGTTTTTCACACTAATCTTAAATAGAAATAATTACTTGAAAGTATATACAGAGTGTGATGGGTTATCTGTTATCTAAATTTCTCAAGAATGAAAAGAACACTGCCATGTCACTTTATCTGATATATTTACCAAAATTATTTGAAAATATCTTGAAATACCATAGATTTATTCAAAGAAATCGCCATAGGCTTCAAACACGGCCACCAGACGATTTCGGAATCTCCTACAAGCCTTCTCGACGGTTTTCTTATTTAAATTGGTAAATGCTGCCTTTATCATTGCCTTCAGTTCATCTTTGTTATTGCCTGGAGTTTCTTTTTCGCCTCTTGCTCAACCTCACCCTCACATAATAGAGTGTAATATAATCTGGCGTGTATGATTGTAAGATGTTAAAGATGAGATTGTTGCAGAAATTTTCTGACAGTCAAGACAGGGTTCACTTGCTAATGTGACAGGAGGTAGAGACCTATTACCGAACAGAGGTTTTTCCAGCAGTCACTATCTAGATGAAGGTAAGCTGTAACTCTTCCAGGTTTCCGTATTGAGTTTGTTGCAAGCTGAATGGAGGCATAACATCACAATTTCTTGTGATCACCCCAAACACAGTTACGTAGACTAGATGTTTGGTTTTCATCAATAGCAGAATATGTTATGGAGACAAAGTACCCTAGATGTTTTTCGTGGAGTTTATTATCTGATCGTGGCAGATATTTTTCTCATCTGAGAAAAAACAAAGCTTGTTCGGTTGGAAGGGATGCTTGAATTTGTTCAAAAGCATTGTAACGCAGTTTTTCCTCTTCTCCTTGATGGCCTGTGATAAAAATTGGCCTTTTTTTTTTCATTTTGTATGAGAAATATCGAATGTCTTCTTGCACTTCCTGCCAGATAAAAAACCCCGACACTCCAATATCCCTGGCTTTGGAGCTAATTAACTTGTTGGGATCGTTGTCAATCACGGCTTAAATCTCAACAACAAATTTTGGAGTTCTTTTCTTAGCAGAACGATCAGAGTCGGGCCTCTGAGCTGTTGTATCTTAATAATCAATACTGGACTCATTGAAAACTTTTCTTATTCACTGCACTGTTTGCAGATTAACATTCAATCACTGTGAAATCTTCGCATTGTTGCTTCTGGTGTGACTGCCAGGCAGTACAATATGTTGTTTCAGAAATTTTGAAGAACAGAATTTAGTCATGGTGTTACTTTCCTCAGAGACAGTGTCTGACTGACCCTTGTCTGCCCAACAGTGGAAAAAACCTGAAATAAACAAAGCGCATGCACCAAATTAATTATTCAAAATGGCACTAATATACACATCACACCCTGGAATTGCGTATAAATTATCAGTATCAAACAGAAATACTTGAGACCATATAATTATGTATACATTATTTGTTTTAAGAATGGTTATTAGAAGTAATAATTGGTTACGATGATTGTTTATTAGTTATAGTTGCTTTAGAATCACTTATTTAGGCTGATATAATGTAAAACAATCAACCAAATAAGTATAGATATATTGATCCATAGATAAATAAAAAACACGGATAGATAGATAGATAGATAGATAGATCCTTTGAGATTCTCTGTTTTCTCTTTGATTGTATTATTATTGAGTATTGACACAATATTGATATGATCATTTTTGCCACATAAATCTTAAAAGCACTGCGAAAACGTGATAATATTGTATGTAATAATCTTTTAAATTATATATATATATATATATATATATATATATATATATATATATATATATATATATCATTACGAAATATCAACCCGTTTAAGGTTCATTAATGCCTAGAAGTTATGGAGTCATTGTTCACTTACATTTTTCGTGCAGTTGTTTCTTATGATATTTAATAGTTTTATGATATAAATTATTTCTATCGAATACAAATAATTCACACACAGTAGAATAGTTAAAAGTATTTTTATCTAATACTAATCATTATATGGTTTCAAGTGATTATTTCTATATAATTACAGTCAAGTGTTTGCATTGTTAGATGGTTTCAAGTAACAAATAATAATTCTTAAAAAACATATAATTTCAAGTAAATATTCTTAATACAAACAATTCACAGTTATATGGATTCAAGTATCCGAATCGAATATGAATAACTTTTGAATCGATCAATTTGACCCAAAGATATAACCTATGACGTTCTATACCAATGGCGCACCCATGGCACAGCTAAAAGTCAAGATTATTTCAAGATGTCTGAGTGCGGTGCATTTTAATTTCAGTCTGAAATTTCACTTGTTCGCTTCGGTAGTGGCTTAAGAAATTTAACAAGAGAAGGGTCCCAGTGGCATAGTGGCTAACCTGCTGGACTGCTACATCGTAGTGAGCGATTTCGAATTTCATTCACCCTTCTACATTAACCTATGGGGCTTATGAAGTTTTTCGGGTATGTACATATTGTTGTTTAGAAATTCTGAGGTTTGTATCTGACTTCTTTTTCTTTTTACCCTATTCACTTGTAAATCTTTTTGTTTGTCGAAGCTGTAAAAGAATTAAGAACGGAAAAGGGAAAAGACAGACATACTTTTAGACTATATATTTATTTTGATTTTGATTTTCGGGTTGTACGACTATGCTGTGCTGACAAATTCAAACCTTAGCAAGCACGAGAAAAAGGTGCGTCCGTCTCAGTCGAGGTGGTAAAAATTCTGTGATCGAGTTTCTCTTTGGCGCCAGGAAGTCCCTATTTTTAGGTATGCGCCGATTTTGCTTCCTGTCAGAGGCCTTTTAAGAAACTTACTTTTGCATTTACTTATTTTATTTTTTTATGCTATTGCCTTTTCCATTTCTTATTCAATCCTTACAAACTTACAGGCTAATACCGTTAAGAAAGATATGAACCCTTTTTATCCCCAAGCTATGAGTTAAATAGTACAACTACCGTTCTACAAGGATATCTTTGCCATTAAATAACCCACAAATGTCATTAAATAAAGAAACCAAACCAAATCTTTTGTAAGTTTCGTTTTTACTCTTGGAATAACTTTTATTCAATTGAAGTAAGTATATTTTTCAGAGAGAATATAAGTAGGATAAGAAAAGACTATTGGCCTACTGAATAGCATTCACCAATGGTTCGGGAGACTGAAGTTCAATCCCGGGTGGTCGAAGACACGTTGATACTCCGTCGTTGCGCACAAATACATGGGTCCATTGGTTGGTGTCCAAAGGGACATGTGTTTTTACACTCGGTGGACGTGGATGTGTGTGTAATGGATGTGACATAAATTCTCGTAAGCAGTGCACGTAGTTCGTCGGGTCGGGAACATTGTGCGGTGAGATGGGTGCAATCATTTGGCCAGGTAGGTTCAGTGTCGTGCTATACTGCAGCTCTGCGGGTGTATGCCCAATGTCTTCTTTGATAGAAGCACGGATGCCGAGGAGCACGAAAGAGAGTTACTCCATCCAGTTGGTGCTGGTAGGGTAGGCCTTGAGTGCAGCCTTTAGTTGACGGGGGAATCATTCAACCATGCCGTTGGCTGTTGGGTGGTACACTGTTGTGCGGATGTGTTTGCATCCAAGCAGGCAAGTTAGCTCTGTAAAAAGGTAGGAGTCGAATTGCGGCCCTCTATCCGTAGTTATGATTTCCGGTGTGCCAAAGCGAGATACCCACCGTGACGTAAGGGTTTTGGCGATTTTCTCTGCCGAAATATCTGGCAGGGGGAATTCTTCAGGCCATCTAGAGTATCTGTCGACGAGTGGTTGGGCTATTTCTGCACAGTGAGGGAGGAACCGCCGGTAAAAATTAATTAAACAGAGGAATTCTCTAAGCTTTCGTAAGGACATTGGTGCGGGGTAGTCCATGATGGATTTGACCTTCTCGGGCAGAGGGTGGATTCTGTTCTTATCTCTGACATGACCGAGGAAAGATTGAGAACTAGCTCCGAACTCGCATTTGCTGGGGTTGGCCACTACACCATATTGCGTCTGTCGCTGAAATAGTTGATGCAGATGTCGCGTGTGTTCTTCCTCGGAAGAACTTGCTACCAACAGATCATATATATATACGCGTATACGAAGGGTAGACCTCGTATAACTGCGTCAATGAAACGCTGGAAGGTTTGGGCAGCATTCCTAAGACCAAACGGCATCCGAAGAAATTCGAATAATCCAAATGGTGTTGTGATTGCCGTTTTTGGAATGTCTGTCGACGCGACTGGAATCTGGTTGTAAGCACGCACGAGATCAATTTTAGAGAAAATGAACGTCCTGTGGAGCGAGCCGGAGATGTAGTTGTCTCGGAACACAGGTCGGGTGATGTCAGAGTACTGCTTGAGGATGTCCGCGTAGGTTGTCGACTTGAAGACAACAGGGATTATTAAGGGCGATCAGATGGCTATACCACGCACAGTGAGGCCTGTCTTGTTGTCGATTAATCGTCCTCGTTTTACGTCGACTAAGTGGTCGAAGTGGTGAAAAATTCCCCTCCTAAAATAGGGGTTGGTAACTTCGCTGCTACAAAAATCCACTGGAATGTACGACGGAATCCTAAGCTCAAAGTAAGGGACTTCTCGCCGAATGTTGGGATAGGGGAATTGTTTACGGCCTGTAGCTGTATCGAGGTTGGTGTGCGTTTTTCTCACACCAGTTTCACTGGGATGACGTCGACTTCCTCACCGGTATCCACCAAGAAGCGAATACTGGTTGTATGGTCTCTGACGTAAAATGTGTGACTTCTTCGGGCAGGGCCAGGAGTTTCCGTCGCTCTTACAACCTGGCTTCCTCGTTTCCTGATGTTGAAGAAGTCGACTGTTGATATGAACAGGGACTCACACAATTGCATGCCTTTTCACCGAATCGTTGGTGGTTGTAACAATAACTACCAGGTCGATCCCGACTACGAGAGCGGCGACGGGCAAAATGTTGATTGTCGTTCCATTGCGGTTGGTTCCTAGTGAAGACTCGTAACTGGTCTGTGAGGGTCTGGATTTGTCGCGCTTGCTGCTGGGTTAGAGCTCGTAGTGCAGAAAGCATTTATGTCAGGTGTCGGCAGGAAAGGATTGGTAGAAGATTGCGCCTGGGTCACTGGGGCTACGGTGGTTGTAACGTCCATTATCCTGTCAGCCAACTCGGCTTGTTCTTCCACTGGTGAGTTTTCTTCGGCGGAAGCGAGGATCATCTGTGCGTTTGCCGGTAATCGATTGACAAACGAGTTTTAGAATGTCTGGCTGAAGTGGATTTTCGCCCATTAGCTGTTTCATCTGTCTCGACAGCTGCGATGGTCTCCTGTCGCCTAGTTCCTCGTCAACGAGAAGCTAGCGTAGGCGTTTTTGTTTTGTCGTGAGTCGGAGGTTCTTCTGATCAATTCGGCCCGGAAAGTGTCGTACGGGATCGTACCAGGCGGAGCAATGATGTAGTCCCTGACTTCTGCCATCACCTCATGAGTGAGTGATCCAATGACGTGGTTCAGTCGTGCTGCGTCGCTGCATATACGGTGTGTTGATGAATTGAGCTTCGACATGTGCGAACCACAAAGCGGAATTATGTGTCCAAAACGGCGATATCCTGAGAGCTAACTGGGTAGCTGATTGTGAAAAAAGGCGTCCATTTCTGTGTTTTCCATTGGTGTTTTTTTGTTACTTTGCGTGGTCGAGGTCACCAATTTGTCGGGGATATTGCGATATGTGTTGTATAAAACAAAGTTTTGAGGTACTACGTGTTCCTCGCAAATAATTTCCCCAACAAAACAAAATCAAAACCTGAATAACTTTAAAATAAAGGTTTGGCCCAGCGGTTAGAGTGTTCGCCAATGGCCCGGGAGACCTGGGTTCAATCCCAGGTCGAGTCATACCAAAGACTTTAAAAATGGAACTTGATACCACCTTGCTTAACACTCAGCATTATAAGGTACGGTTCAAGGGTAAAGTGGAGCAATCCTGGGAATGGAGTAGCGCCCTCCCCTACACCTTGGTGTAGTAGCTATCGAAAAGGGAGCCTTCGGGTCACCCTCGACTATGGTCGCTAACTTTACTTACTTTAACTATTCAGATTGAATAATATGCAAAGGAACTCACAATGTGGTTGTTGTTGTTGTTAATGTTGTTGTTTTCGCTCGCTTGTCCAGTGTTTAATTTCTGTAGTAGTACTTTTCCTTTTGTTTGTATTTGGTGTAAGAAGAAGGGGGAATATGCCTTTACTTGACAGCGTGCCGCCTCTCGGGTTTTGGTGGAGTAAAGAAACAGTTTAGTAGCGTAACTTCATTCTGTCAGCAGCGGCGATCTGTAGAATTGGTTCGTCGCTTTCTTTTTATAACCTCTAAGTGGATCAAAACGTGTATGAATGTTTTTTGAGGGGAAAATACTTGATTGGTTCAAAAATCTATGGGCGCGAATTTTGTGTATGTGGTTTTGATTCTTTTTGTCTAGAATGTTCTAAATTATTTTCTTTGTTGATTGGTTTAAAAATGTGTGTATGTAAATAAAATTTACGCTACAACCTTAAAGAAAAACAATTAACACAAATTACTCATAAAGAATCAATTTTAATTAATATATTAGTTTTATAGATAACAATATCTGAAAGAAAAATATTAAAATAACTTTGTTACAAATAAAGTCATTTTTAAACAAATTTCATAGTGTAAAAAAAGTCTCTTAAAGAAATCGCCTTAGAATAAAATCTTTTAAAATACTGACGTTCATTTTTTACGTGATAAAAATCTTAATAAATCACATTTTGTTTAATTTTAAGTTGTAAAATGTTACATTACAGTAAGATAACTGTATTTAAAAAGTCTGCATTGATTTTTACTTGAGAAAAACAAATAAAATACAGATTCCACTAATAGTACATTCAGTTTTTTTCTTATCAGAATGATCAGAGTGAGGATTCTGAGCTGTCGTACTTTCATAATCAACACTGGACTCATCAAACGTTTTTATAATTCTCTGCAATCTTTTCAGGTTGATACCCCAAGCACTGTGAATTTTTCGAATCGTTGCTTCTGACGTGAATCCTTGGGGTACAGATTGAAGTATTTCGTCAAGGTAATACGCAATATGAATAAATAAATAAAGTTTATTATTAAGTTTATTTGCTTTTAAAGAATTTGGAATAAACTTTAAGTGAAAATTGTTAAATTAACTTTAAGCGAAAAGGGTTAAATAATTATTTAACATTTCTAATTCAAAGTTTTGTGGGGTCAGTTTACTCGGATTAAAAAGGAAAAATTATATCCGAGTATCCTATTCTGAAATATTACACAAATTTATAAAAGAACAACGCGAAGAAACAATTAGAAGAAAAGCAGGTGGGATTGGTTAAACATTTATTTACATTTTAACAAGTGGAAGTAATAATGGAAATAAATCCGACAATATTGAGAAAAATTGAAAAACAAGGTAATCCAAAGAAAATAATTTTATGAAAAAGAAAGTCAACGTTATAACGTTTCGATACTAATGAAGCTTCATCAGAACTTAAAAAGGATGATATTAAGAGATGTTAGATCACTGATGGATTTTTAAAAATCCATCGATGATCTAACGTCACTCGATATCATTGTTTCTAAGTCCTGATGAATGTTCATTAGAACTGAAATGTTATAACGTCGACTGTCTTTTATATTAAATTCTTCTTTTTGGGTTACCTTGTTTTTCAATTTTTCTTTAAATTAACAATTGTATTAGTGCGTTGGTGTGTTGTGGTCATAAAATACCAAAAGTTCAAAAATGTTCTTGGTGAGAAGTTAATATAATGCGCGTGTATGTACGCGTGGAGGGTGAAAGCATATTTTAGCAGAGTATATGTTAGATTGCTCACAGAAAGTGTATGTATGGGTGGATGAAAACATGTTAAGTCCCACTGGGGCGATTCTCTAAGAAAATGAGTAGACAGAAAGATGATAAACTTACAACCGCTGCGACTATGAATGTTGTTATTTTTTATTGTGTTGACTTGCGGTTGTCATTGTAACAAAGTGGAATTTTGGTCGGTGGAAGAATGTCGATGTAGCTACCAGTGTATCTTCATTATTATGGAGTGCTTTCTATAGCATTAGCACGTGTCATTTACTGTCCGGTGTTGCGGTGTCCGGCTGTTTGTAGCTGTGCGTGGCTGTGTCCCGTTGTTTGAGACTGCTGCTGTCGAAAGTGGGAAATAAATTGGTCTCCAAATCACGTGACTGACTCTAAATGAAAGATTTCATTTTTGCGCGGGACATCCCAGATGAGTTCAATCGGAGTTTAACAGTGTGGACCTAGTTGAAAATACCGGCACGTGACTAATTATAGTCACGTGCAATTAGGTTTCAGAACCACTAATTTGATTTTCTACTGATTAGTTGAAAAGTTTGTATTTTTATGATTTTAATCTGCTTTATGTGTGTGCGTTTCTTACATATTTGTGCTTTCTTTATGGGTTGTAGAATATAGGATTGAAATCCTATAGTTTATTTAACATTTTTCACTTAAAGTTTAAATGAAAAATCTTAAATTAACTTTGAATTAAAAATTTCAAATAAACTTCCAAGATCAACAAGATCCTTAAATAACATTTTTCCAGCCGTGAATTTCGGATCAAAATGAACATAAAAGTAGTTAAGTCCGAAAATGTAAAATAAACAAATCTTATACTTACATTGAATAATGGAAAAAGATATTCCAAGTGTAAAAACAAAACTTCCTTTAAATTTCTTAAGCGAAGTAACGAAATTTCAAACTGAAACTAAAATGAATCACTCTCAAACATTTTGAAATTGGCCTTCAGTTGTGAGTCTTGGCGGCACCATGAGAAGAATTTTAGTATAGAACGCTATGAAGGGACCCTAAAACATTCTGCGATTCCAGGTCAGAGTTAAAGAAATACACCACACTCTTGAGTTCTTCAAAACGAGAGACTCACTATCAGAGGGAGTTTAGCGTCATAATCAAGAAACTCCTTTTTTAGAGGGAT
Organism: Sepioteuthis lessoniana; assembly: GCA_963585895.1. Lineage (NCBI taxonomy): Eukaryota > Metazoa > Mollusca > Cephalopoda > Myopsida > Loliginidae > Sepioteuthis > Sepioteuthis lessoniana. The sequence continues at coordinate 49,881,201 of OY757921.1, forward strand.
CTCCCCTCTCTATTGGAGATACAGTTCACGTATTCCATGTCCCACTGATTAGGTTGATATACATATATATGATTGTAGGAGAAAGGGGAGAAAGAGGAAAAATTTGCATTTGAGTGAGTTTATATCGCTGGTAAGAAATGCATTTTGGTTAGTAATGGTCATGAATAAAATATTCCATGGGCTCTAACAGCAAATCAATTATTTCCTTCACTTAAATTGAATGAATTAAACATCTCGTGATTATGACGCGCACTAGGGCAGACAATTCCAACTTGCTGTCACCAACATTATACGCTTCAGCTCGCACAGTGTTTTGGAACGAACTAAATGGAAGATTTTCAAAATAAGCTAGTGATGATAAAATAATAACATATATTTTTATACAAGATAGTCTTTTGACTATTGCTTTTATACACAATATTGCTTGATTCAAAAGACCACACATGAAGATAAAACTACAAATCCTATCAAGTCACTGACGCGTTAAATGTATTATGGAATTATTTTAATTTTAATTCTCATAAAACTGTTAGCGGGTGGGTCATTGAAAACGGGTTAAAATCCAATAAAACTTATCCTGCCTACCAATCCAACTTAATTAGTTGCCAAGGACAATGATAGTTTTGACTGTAAGATTATTCATACATGTACACTCATATATATATATATATATATATATAAATGATTTTGAGTACTATTTAACAATACTGAAACATTTGGTCCCTTATTAACTCACCAGGTGAGCTAGTAAGAACTATAAACCTCTTATATATATATATATATATATATATATATATATATATATATATATATATATATATATATATATATATATATGTGTGTGTGTGTGTGTGTGTGTGTGTGTAAGCCTTCTTGTTTGTGTATATATATATATTATTTAAATTTCTCTCTCTCTCTCTCTCTCTCTCTCAATCAATCCATCTCTCTCTTTCTCTCTCTCTCTCTCTCTCTCTCTCTCTGTCTCTGTCTCTCTAGTGATATACAGGTTGATTGAAAAGTAACTCCCTATTTTCTTTCTTCTCGTATTCATTTCTCATAAGAAATGAATTATCAGAATTTTAAAATTTCAATCACCTTTTACATTAAAAGTTTTTAAAGAATTGAACTCTGCGTTTTACGACTCTGATCATCAAGAGAGATTCAAATTAACGTTCTTCATTTTTAGACATCTGTCTCTCACTTCCGTTTCTTTGGACAAGTGTCTGATCTGTAGCGTTATCGCTTCCTCTTTCTTTCTTTCTTTCTTTCTTTCTTTCTTTCTTTCTTTCTTTCTTTCTTTCTTTCTGATATGATGAAAAGTTATCATATTCGAACACATGCGTTCATCCCTTATTCTATTAATACAGTATATTATTCATACATGATTCTTCTTTCAGTTATTTATACCATCGATCAACAAAAAGGGATAATAATTTGTAATCACCTGAGTGATTTTTTAGATAACAACTATAAATTAGTCTTTGCTCTCTCTCTCTATATATATATATGTATGTATGTATGTATGTATCAAAATGCAAATATATCAATCGCAATTAAAAGTGAATTCTATTTTTAAAAGATACGAATAAAACAGAAAACTAAAACAATGATTTCTGCATCTCCCGACAATCATGAAGATATGAAACAGGAAGATAGTTTTGCATTCTAAAATGCAATATATATATATATATATATATATATATATATATATATATATATATATATATATATATATATATATAAACCGGCCTATTGGCATAGTGAATTATGGTTAGAGTGTTCACCAATTGTCCGGAAGAGCGAGGGTCAATCCCGGGTCAAGTCATACAAAAGACTCAAAAAATGGTGCTTGATTCTGCCTTGCCTAATTTCAGCATTATAAGGTACGGATCAAGGATAAATGAAGCAATTCAGGGGAAGGTGAAGCGCCCTCTACTACAGTTTGTTGTAGTAGCTATAGAAAAGTTTACCTTCGAGTCGCCTTGGTCTACGATCGGCCAATTTATATATATATATATATATATATATATATATATATATATATATATGCAGGCATTCCTCAGATATGGACACGGCGCTTCAATTTCAAAACCCTGGATGAGGTCGTTTGCATTTTACATAGCACTAACACCCTTGGGAAATGCATGCATCTAACTATTCTCCTGTCAGATATGATAAAATCCAAGTATTCTTCCTGTAGCTTTGGTTAAATAGAAAGGTTGAATGAATCCTTTGACCTTGACATGGTAACTGGTCTAAGAAAAGGAAAACTTAAAGTCCGCTTAGAAATTCTCCTTTTGTCACGACTAGCTTGTGCAGAGTTGGAAAAAATATGTGTGTGTGTGTGTGTAAGTGTGTGTGTGTGTGTGTGTGACTGTGTATGTGTGTATGCGTGTTTGTGTGTGAGAGAGAGAGAGAGAGAGAGAGAGAGAGGAAAATTAAAAATTTTTCGTTACAAGAATTGCTTCATCAGAATTAAGTTATATTTCGCAAAATGATGTCTACACGTATTCAAGAAGAGAGAAGCGTAACCATTTTCTTTTTACTTCTTATTGGTTGGTTGGTTGGTTGGTAGTTTCGGTTTATGACATATTAACCCTTATAGGTTATTTAATGCCAAATCCATTTTTATACAAATAATCAGTTCTATTTCAAACAATTCAGTTTAGCTTGAGTGCGCAGTTTAATTGTCAAAAACATTTCTATGTCAAGCTATTCAGTTTAGTCAAACAGTTCTGATTCAAACAATTCAATTTAGCATCAGTATAGTTTTTGTTTACACACAGTCAAATGTCAAAACAGTTCTATATTTGACAATTCAGTTTAGCGTAAGTACAGTTTCAATGTCAAAAACAGTTCCATTTCAAACGATTCAGTTTAGCATTCTTACGCAGTTTAAATATAATTATACAGTTTAATCGTCAAAAATATTTCTATTTCAATATATTCAGTTTAGTCAAATAGTTCTATTTCAAATAATAAAGTTTATCATAAGTACGCAGTTTAGTTCTGTTTGACCCATAGATAGGACCCTATTAGGTACTACAACTGTGAACCAGAGTGGACCGAGGAGCGATGGCAATGAAGGGGTACTCCACATTCCCGAAAGCTCCAGCATGATTGTAACCTCACCATCGGATTGTTTAGTGTCATATCCAGGATATTCGTTGCGGGGATGTCGGTGTATTCAATAGCCTCAGCTGACTGGACAATTTTTCTTTTTTTTTTTTCTTATTTATACTCTGTTTTTTATTGTTTAGTATGCCATATATTTTCGTTTGGTTTCTTTGTTTTATAACATATCAGCCTTTGTAGTTTATTTAATGTTAACGTCATTTTTGTAGAAAAATATCACTGACACTATTTAACTCATAGCTGGTGGGATAAGAGGGTTCATGCCTTCTTCAAGCATATTAGTCCGAAAGTGAATTTAACTGCGCAACTAACGTTCAAACCTGCTTACTTCGAGGCTGAAATAAAATACTTTAGCCATTGCTATTTGTTCTGTTTGTTTGGGTTTTATGGCCCATCAACCTTTGTATGATATTTAATGCCACATTCATTTCTATACTAATAAATAGTTCCATTTCAAACAATTCAATTTAGCATAAGTACACAGTTTAATTGTCAAAAACATTTCTATTTCAAGCTATTCAGTTTAGTCCAACAATTCTAATTCAAACAATTCAGTTTTGTGTAAGTATAGTTTTTGTTTACACGCAGTTAAATGTGAAAAACAGTTCTATTTCAAACAATTCAGTTTAGCATACAAAAACAGTTCCATTTCAAACAAGTAAGTTTAGCATAAGTACGCAGTTTTAATTTTAAAACAGTTCTATTTCAAACTATTCAGTTTAGCATACAAAACAGTTCCATTTCAAACAATTAAATTTAGCATAAGTATGTAGTTTAAATGTCAAAATATTTATATTTCGAGCAATTCAGTTTAGCTTAAGCACGCAGTTTAAATGTCAAAACGCTTCCATTTCAAACTATTCAGTTTAGCATAAGTACACAGTTTAGTTCTAATTGACCCCTAGATAGGACCCTATCAGGTGCTACCAGTCCGGGCCAGAGTGGACCTGGGAGTAATGGCAGTGAAGGGATACTCTGCTTTCCCGAAAGCTCCAGCATTACTAGAACCTCATCATCAGATTGTTTAGTGTCATAACCAGGATACTCGTTGCGGAGAGGAGTCTTACCTCTCAGCAGAGATGCAGTCGGTGTATTCTACAGCCCCAGCAACTTAGCCATTGCTCTAGAGTACCTCCCAAATCATATTTTGTCGTGGAGGTTCTGGAGGAGTGAGATGCGAAACTTCCTTAAAAAATGGCCGTGCAAAAGTTTTCGGACACCAAACATAAACCAATTAAGATTCATTGTTCTTAAACAGAAAAATGTCTAAAATGAAAATTTATTACTTAATGTTCATTCCAAGAAGTTACTGTACATTCATAATATCTAATGTAGCTTTTCTTAGCGTGAATAATTGCTTCAATGAGTCTGGGAAGAGATGCGAACATATCCTTCACCATATTCACAGGTATGGGATGTCATTCTCTGTGGCTTCGAGATTGAGTGGATTCTTCTGATGAACCCTTCTCTTTAGTTCTGCCCTCATTTGTTCGATGATATTTCAGGGTTCTGAAATGGGCAATATTTCAACACGGTAACACCTTCATCAATCAAATTCTGTTGTGTTGCACGTGATCCGTTACATCGACCTCCACCATTCTGAAAAACCTCACCTTCATTCAAGTCTGATATAAAATTGTCAATCATCAACTGGATGTATTTGATACTATTCAATTTACCGTCAATTTAAACTTATTTATTGAACCATCGTTTTTATGTATCCCAAAAGCATCAAACTCTTAACCCCAAACTTCACCGTTTTCGTCGTTCAACGGGGGTTATTTCCCTTTCCTGGTGACCTTTTGACAAATTTTTGCCTATTAGAATGTTGTTCCATCCAATTATTTAATAGGGCCCAGTCATAGTGTTTGGTGGTCGCTGTTCGTTTGGCGTTTTTTTCGTAAGCTTAACCGTATTTTCGCCGTGACTATTCGGTGATCGGTGGACACACCCTCAAAAGAGGAGTATGCCTCGCAATTCAATGCACTCTTCTTCCATATATATATATATATATATATATATATATAACGACATAAACTGCACGTGGAAATAATGGTATTAATTCAAAGAAAAGACTGAAAAAATAATGTACTTACATCTAAGGCCGTTGAAATAGAAACATCCAAAAATATTGCAAAAATACATTTATTTCTGGATGCTTCTATTCCAACAGCCTTAGATATGAATATCTTTTTAAACGTTTTCAATGAGTTATTAGAATTATTTATGTATAGGCCATCTCAGTTATATATATATATACATATATATATATATATATATATATATATATATATACGGTTGAGTTTTACATATATATATATATATATATATATATATATATTAGCTTTGAGGAAGAATAGTTAGCTGCATGCATTTATATATAAATGAAAATAAATAAGACGGTATGTAAAATAAAAAAAACGAGATATTTAGAAGATGTGTTTATTTGTATATGAATAATATACCATTGTTTAGTGTCTAAAATTTTTAAAACCATCATCAGGCCGACGTAAGTAGTTATGAGAAAAATCGTAGCTTTCTATTTTTGTTTATAGCATTCTGCTTTAAATGTATTTGATATGATTATTATTCTAGAATTTTTATTATTCACATTTTTATTTCTGTTAATCTAATTCAAATTGATTAATTGATTTTCCAAAAGGGGGTAACATATTTGTTCTTGATTAAGATTTTTTTTAGAATCTTTGTGAGACTTTAGAAATGTTTTAGAATTTAAAAATTAATTAAGGTCAATCTGTGTAGTTAAGAATTTTCTCTTTTTTGCTTCATTTTTTAATTTGAAAATAATTTTTGGGATGAGACAAAACATCAAATACTACATCGCCCAGAAGATGGTTAAAAAACGTAAACGAAACGAAATTTATCTCCTGAATATCTTTTTTTTTCTTCATATTTCATATTCCCTCATATATATATACATATATATATATATATATATATATATATATATTTATTTATTTATTTATATATATATATATATATATATATATATATATATATATATATACATATATTGATATATTGATGCATATATATATATATATATATATATATATATTGTGTGTGTTACGATTGGTATATTTTAATCATTTATATAAATATATATATATATGATTAAAATATACCACTCGTAACTCATAAAGTATTTATGAATATTCAGTACCAAAATTTGTGTTTAAACTTCACACACACACACACACACACACACACACACACACGGATATATATATTGATATATTGATTATGAATATATATATATATATATTGATTTTTCAAAATTGATGTCAACAAAGGAAAATGTTGAATTACAAAACAAAGTAAAGACATGCTTACTAGTAGGTACTGTGATTAAAACAGATTTTTTGAAATAAAAACAAACCGTTACAAAAGTTTCATGACGATATGGCGCTTATCATACTATGAAAAATATTGCACTCGTAATACACAAAGTATTTATGAATATTCATTATCAACATTTATGTTTAAACCACGCCCACACATGCACACACACGCACAGATAGACAGATACATACACACACACACACACACACACACACACACACATATATATATATATATATGTGTGTGTGTGTGTGTGTGTGTGTTTACCCACGATACCGTCAGGTAGAACAATAAGAAGTTGATTTCATGCCGGCACTTGGGAAGCACCTCTGATGACTTATTCAATAATTTATCTGCTCAGAAAATTCAACAATATTCATCTTTTCTTCTAAATATATGCACTATAAATCATTCATTGGATATTCTCAATATTTCTTGGTTCATCTCAGGTTTTCAGGCAAGTTCGTCTTTTTTCTACCGGCGTCGTGCTAACAATATAAACCCTTTTAGAAAGTAAGTTTTTGTGGTTGTAATACGTTTGCATATATATATATATATATATATATACAGGGTGGAACGATAAAAGTTGGCCAGTTGTGTATAAATCCCAAGAGCGATAGGAGTCTGCTATCATGCCTGAAAGTGACACAATGTTCAACGAGCGAGATCGGAGATATACCGCTGAACAAATCATGCTCTCTAACGATCCAACTTATGACAACAGGACCATTGCCAGCACCCTCAAAACGCAAATCTGGATTGCCACGAATAACAGGGAGGTGTCCAGATTGATGAAAACAAAGTTTCCGGTTATGGTCTTTGGTGTGGTTTCAAGTGAGGGCGACATCATGTCACCTCACATTTTCGAAGTCGGCTTGAAAGTCAAAACCAAAGAGTACCTAGATGTGCTGAAGAGTGTGGTGATCCCCTGGTGCAATCAGATGGCCGGTGGCAGACCCTGGGTGTGGCAGAAGGACTCAGCATCGGCCCACAAATTCAAATAGACCCAGGCTTGGCTTCAGAAGTAATGCTACAACTTTGTACCCTTCTCTTACTGGTTCCCTTCTCCCCCGACCTGAACTCGCTGGACTACTTAGTTTGGTCGTACGTCGTGAACAACACCAACATGACCTCCCACAACACCAAAGCCAGCCTGATCGCCGCCATCCGCCGAGTATTCGCCGAGCTCCCGCCGGCGCTTGTGGGAAAGGCATGCTCTCAGTTCCGGATCCGGATCGAAGCGGTGATTGAGGCTGAAGGCAGCTACATTGAATAGATGTCAGCTCTACTACATAATAGAGTTACCTGAATTGATTTTTTCAATAAAAGTTTTAAAATAAAGCTGTAGTGTTGTTTTCTTTAGGACGACAATTCTATCGTTCCACCATATATATATATATATATATATATATATATATATATTGGAAGTTTTAAATACAACAAAAGATGATACAAAGTAGCTACATTGGGATCTGCATTCTCACGATATGGCTGAAGATCAGGTCTGGTGGTATTATAAGATTGCTGAGGCATTTGGTATTATTGATAATAATGTTTTGTTCCTGAAAACAGGCCCAACTCTAGAATTATCATATAATAAACCATGTTTTTTTTTGTTTGTTTTTTTAGTGAAAGACGAAATATCATTGCTAAATCCGTGGTCAGTGTTTTGGTTTATCCACTTTTCCACTTATTTTTCTCATCTTGTCAGATTTACCAAAATCTACCATTTCTCTCTCTCTCTCTCTCTCTATATATATATATATATATATATATATACAAGTGTGTGTGTGTGCGTGTGTGTATGTATTAGTGGTGCAGACTAAATTTTTTGAAATTATTTGGATTGAATACTAAATTTTAGTATTTTAGTAAACTAATGAATGACTAGTCTTAAGCCTTTGTGTAAAATTTGACTTCTCTGATCAAATTTCAAACATCCATTTTCTCTCTCTCTCTCTCTCTCTCTCTCTCTCTCTCTCTCTCTCTCTCTCTCTCTTACACATACACATTCACACACACACACAAATTACCAGTCAATTCGGGGTAAAAGATCAAGGCTTCAGCCGTAAGTACGGCGAGACTAAATGGCAAATGATAAAAATCCATTCAACTCATTCTTTTAAGGAAAATCAGTTTTACAATCTTTATAGTCAATTAAAAATTCACTGTGGGTGGGGGGAAATCGTTGTAAGCGTGTTCAAACTCAAGTCGTGCTATTGCGTGGACTTACAGATTTGTAACCTAAGAAAATGTATGAACTCTCTAATCTCCTAACTATGGGTTAAATAGTACCACTAATATTCTTCTAAAAGAATGAATTTGGCATTAAAAAAAACCCACAAAGGTTGATATGCCATTAAACAAGTCAACCAAATGAAAAATTCACTTCTAACTTTTAAACAGAAAATCTTTTGTATGAAAGAGAAATCCGGTAATCAGAATTTCGATTTACTAATGATATTTTTATGCTGTCCAGTAATAAATTTGGTTGCTCTCTATCAGACTTAAAGAAGAAAGAAAAAACAAAATCTTCCCAATTTATATATATATATATATATATATATATATATATATATATATATATATATATATGGAGAAGTAGTACATTTTGGTAAGTCTGAGAAGATGATAAAGATAAGTGGAAAAGTTGATAAATTGAATACTTACAACGGGTTTAGTAGTAATATTTCGTTCTTCCTTGAATAAAGGACGAAATATTACTTCTAAACCCGTTGTAGGTATTTGATTTATTCACTTTTATCCACTTATTTATCCACTTATATATATATATATATATATATATATATATATATATATATATATATATAACTGCTATCACAAGAGAACAGAAGCAGTGCCACTATCGAATCCACTCTATATAGATGATAACCCTTTTTGTGATATTTCAGGATCGAAGCATCATTATCGGAAACTTACCATACCAAAAATAGGGGCATACTAAACCCATGCATGGTTCAAGATCACGAAAGATTTAGTCAGGCTGATATTCTTATTTTCCACCAGACCTTTCAAGATATCATGAGGACAAATTTAATTCTTTTGTGACGTAGTAACAGGTGTGTAATGTGATTTTGGAAGGCACATTGTGAATCGAGTTACCAATTATCATCACACCTCTCGTCTCTACAAGTATCATCCGAAATTTCACACACACACACACACACACACACATATATATATATATATATGTATCTATGTGTTAACTATCAACCTTCCTGTCCGGGCCGGATATTGCAAGAGGTAATTTTTAAGTGGAGTTTAACAGGTTTGAACTTAGTTTTTTTTTATTATCCCAGACCGGTTAACATACTAAACTTAAAGAGGTCAGTCTGCCCTCCAATTTACTAGCTGCAGGAACGAGAATAGTTGAATTCATACCTTTCTAAAGAGTATTAGCACTATGGGAAATGTAAACAGCTTCGTCCTGAATTTGAACTCGGTTCACCGTATCTATTTCCTGAGACGATAACTATTACATCACGAGCGTGGGAGGAAACCACTCGGTGTTGTGGATAAGAAGCTGGACTGAGGCATCGAAGAAAGCGACTTCGAACTCAAGTCGGGCTAATTGGTTCATATTTAGACTAATAACCGCGGGAAAGACATGAAACCCATTATCCCACCAGCTATGAATTAAATAGTTTTACTACTGTTCTATGAAAATGACTTTAATCTTAAATAACCCACGATGGTTTATATACTAGAAAACAAAGAAACTAAACCAAATCAAATCAAATCAACTATATATATATATATATATATATATATATATATATATATATATATATATATATATATATATCGGAAACAGAAAATATTAAAAATTGAAAAGACATATTTTGCATCAGGAAGAAAACCATTTTTTAATTCAAAATAGTTTTTAGTGTAAAGGTCTAAATGGGATTCTAGACGCCACAAAAAAACAAAAAAATGAAACCGAACAATGCATATAATAAGGTACAGAACCAGGCTGATACAAGATATCTATAAAGGAACAAAAACAAGCTGTTCATTTCTCTCCCTGTTGTATTCGTTTTATGAAATAAAATAAAATTTCTGATGAAGCTATCCTATTGCAAAACATGTCAATTTAATTTCCGTATTTTCTTTCTTTCTTTCTTTCTTTCTTTCTTTCTTTCTTTCTCTCTCTCTCTCTCTCTCTCTCTCTCTCTCTCACACACACACACACACATATATGATAATTTGACCCTGCTAACAAATGGCATATACACAAACTATACTCTATCCAAGAAAATGAAACGCACAAAAATTCTCTCTGATTTTGGAATACAAATAGATCAATCAATCTTTATAAAAATTAACAGGAAAAAAAGAACTTGTCATCTATGGATTTTGCTGTTCCCGTGGACAACAGAGTGAAAATAAAAGAAAACGAAAAGACAAATAAACAATCAAATCATACCTGAAAGCTGAAAAAGCCGTAAAAAAAAGGTACTAATTAAAGTTGGTGCCTTTGGAACGTTCCCCAAAGGCTTGGAAAAGAGATTTGTGGAAACTGAAGGTCAACAGGAGAATCGAGATCATTCCGACCAAAGTACCACATAAGATTAGCTATAAAACTCAAAAGAGTCTGGGAGACTTGAGTAGATTTGCTGTCATTCAGGGAAAAACCATCGGTTAAAACTGTTGTGAAAGACTCAAGAAAGCGAAAAGATAGATAAATACTTGGGTTTTGCCAGAGTATTGAAAAAACCGTGGAACATGAGATTGACGGTGATTGTAGTTGGTGTGCTTGGAACCAAAATCACCAAAGGCTTAGAGAAGAGACAGGAAGAATCGATACCATACAGACCACAGCATTATTAAGATCGGCTGTAATATTCTGAAGAGTTCTTAAGATCTGACGAGATTTGCCGTCACTCAGACACCTGTAAAAACCACCAGCTGATGTGAAGAACCTTTCAAGGAGTGAAATAATAATAATAATAACAATAATAATAATAATAATAATAGCCACCGTAAGAAGTGTACAACAGTCCATAAGGCTGGGTGGAAGAGGTGATCCACTGGGAATTGTGCAAGAAATTTGTATTTGACCATACTACCAAATATTATATGAAAAAACTAGAATCCGTCCTGGAGAATGAAACACAAAATTCTCTGGGATTTTACAATACAAACAGATCACCGAATCCCGGTTAGGAGACTAGATCAAGTGATAATTAACAAAAACAAAATATATATATATATATAGAGAGAGAGAGTGTGAGAGAGAGAGAGAGAGAGAGAGAGAGAGAGAACTTGCAGTATATTAGACTGTCGTCCCCAGAGACCAAAGAGTGAAAATCCAAGAAAACGAAAAAGGAGACAAGTACTTACACCTTGCCAGAAAACTAAAAATGTTATGGAACATGAAGACGACGGTGATACCAATTGTGAATGGTTTACTTGGAATCATACCCAAAGGCTTGGAGAGGGACTGGAAAAGCTGGAAATTGGAAGACTACAAGCTAACGTTAGTGTAAAAAATTCGCTAGGAATGTTATGATAAGTCGAGGGTGACCCGAAGGCTCCCTTTTCAAAAGCTACCACACCGAGGTGTTGGGGAGGGCGCTACTCTTTTCTCTGGATTGCTCCACTTTACCCTTGATCCCCACCTTTTAATGCTGAGTGTTAAGTAAGGTGGCATCCAGTAACATTTTTTGAGTCTTTGGTATGACTCGACTTGTGTTTGAAACTCGGTCTCCCGGACCATTGGCGAAAACTCTTTACATTACGAAAATAAATACATTAATCGATATGTGCTTCTTTATATTTCTCTATATCACATACTCACGCATTCATACTTATATATATATATATATATGTGTGTGTGTGTGTGTGTGTGTGTGTGTGTATGTGTGTGTATTTCTCGTTTTCATGACCGTCAATTAATAATGTTTTTTTTTTCGTATTCAATGCATCTGTTTCCTCCTCCTCCTCCTCTTTTTTTGAGCGAAAGTCACTTATATACTTCGATATTAATAATAATAATGATAATAATAATAGTAATAATAATAATATTAATTGGAAGTTGGCGGACGAGTAGAGGCCATCCAAACTACAGCATTATTGAGAATGGACGGAATACAGTGAACAGTCCTGGAAACTTGAGGAGACTTGTTGTCACTCAAACTCTAGTGAAAGACCATCATCTAACGGTGATGTGAAAAACTCTAATGAGTTAATAATAATAATACCTACATATATACATACATATGCGAACACACATGTCACCCTGGCGTGGTGGCTAAAGTACTGGGCTGTGATATTTTTGTGATCGAATTCAAACTCCTGTCGCGTTATTCATTACTCTGACTTTTGGATTAATACCGTTCAAAAAGGTATAAAGTCTCTTATTCTTCAATCTATGGGTTAAACAATGGGTATTCTTCAATCTATGGGTTAAACAAAAGAATGGCTTTGGCATCAGGTAACGAAGGTTGATATGCCATTAATCAAACCAAACACACTCATGTGTGTGTTCTCTCTCTTATATACGTAGATGTGACAATATATGATAAATATAATGATGTATATGTTTATGAACGTAAATAAATTCTTTTAGTAAAAGGCTTTATTATTATGAAATTAAGTTTTTCACATCTGCATTAGCTGATGGTCTTTCACTGGAGTTTGAATGACTGCAAATTTCCTCATGTCTTCAGGACTCTTCTCAGCATTCTGGTCGTTCTCAATAATGCTGTAGTTTGGATGGCCTCTACTCGTCAGCCAACTTCCAATTATTATTATTATAATTTACTCCTTTAGAGTTTTTCACATCAGTATTAGCTGATGGTTTTCACTGGAGTTTGAGTGACAGCAAGTCTCCTCAAGTCTCCAAGACTCGTCTCAGGATTCTGGCCGTTCTTAGCAATGCTGTCGTTTGGATAGTCTCAACCCGTCCGCCAACTTCCAAGTCCTCCAGGCCTTTTAATAATTCTTTAATTATTGTGCCTAACGCACCAATCACAATTGGCACAATCGTTACTTTCATGTTCCACAGCTTTTTCAATTCTCTAGAAAAGTCGAGGTATTTATCCTTCTTCTCACTTTCCTTCAGATTTATTCTGTGGTCCAGCAAAGTCTACAATTTTGCAGATTCTCTTTTTTTTGTTGTTGTTGATTATTATGAGGTCTGGTCTTCTGGCCGGGATTAGGTGATCCGTTGGTATGTTAAGGTCCCATAGGAATTTATGCCAGTCATTTTCTAGGACAGGTGCTGGGTTGTGCATATACCATTTGTTTGTACGGTCGAATTGAATTTTCCTGCACATTTCCCGTGTCTCACCTTGTACTCCTTCTGCGCTAATTTGCTGTATTCGCTTATTATGTGATTGATCGTTTCGTCTCTGTCACCGCATAGCCTACATTTACTGTTTTGTTGCGTCTTATCTATTCTCACTTTGATATGATTGGTTCTTATGGCGTTGTCCTGTGCTGCTATTAGGAGGGATTCTGTTTCTCTTTTTAGGTTTCCTTTTTTAGTTATTATTATTATTATTAATATCGACTTCAGAGTGAATTTTTGGGACTTATTGTCTAGCAGGACACATGGCGTAACGATTATAGGCGTTGGTTCCCTAAGATTCTAAGGAGAGAATCATCTAGAGGTTGCAGGTTCAATCTTGATTGCAGGCGAGTAACAATACAGGAATACTTAACACTTGTACCCGATTATGGCTAACGGAATTAGAACAGGCGACCCCCGTTGATTCAATAAATGACGTAGTTCGAAGTTCCGTGAAGGTTCCCAAGTTCGACAAACACCTGAAGAAGGCCGGAGGACATATGGACCGAAACGTTGTGGAGATAACAATAAAGATGAAGACAATAGTCTGAAAATCCTTAATGATAAAATCACCAAGCTTCGTCTCAAAAGTTCAGACAACTAATCTCTTTTTTTTTGTTGATTATTATTAGGTCTGGTCTTCTGGCCGAGATTAGGTAATCTGTGTGTATGTCAAAGTCCTATTGGAATTTATGTGTGTTATATTCTAGGATAGGTGCTGGGTTGTGCATATATCATTTGTTTGTATGGTCAAATCTAAATTTCTTTTATTATTATAATTATAATAATTATTATTACTATTATTATTTTACTCCTTTGAGAGTTTTCAACCAGTGTTAGCTGATGGTTTTTTACTACAGTTTGACTGGTAGAAAGTCACCTCAAGTCTGCAGAACTCTTCTCAGTATTCTGGCCTTTCTTAGTAATGCTGTAGTTTGGATGGTCTCTACTTGTCCTCTGATTTCTAAGGCTTCTAGTCCCTTTATCAGTCCTTTTGTGATTGTTATAAGTACACCAGTTACAATTGGTATCAACATCACCTTCATGTTCCATAGTTTTTAGTTTTCGCTTTCCTTTTTATTTTACTCTGTGGTCTGCCGCGATTGCAAAGTCCAAAATTCGGCAGGTTCTCGTTTTTTGCTTACTATCACTCGGTTTGGTCGTCTGGCCGAGATTAGGTGATCCGTTTGTAACTCCAACAGAAGTTTATGCGTTTCATTCTCCAGTTCGGATCCCCCGAGTTGTGCATATACCACATGTTCGCATGGTCAAATATCAATTTTTTGCACAATTCACAGTAGATCACATTGCCCATCCAGTCGTGTCTCGTCTTATACTCTTTCTGGCGCTAATTTGCTAAATTTCGCATATTATATGATTCGATGTTTCGTCTCAGTCACCACGTCTCCTTCACTTGTTATTTTTTGGGTCTTATTATTATTATTATTATTGTGTGAGCATGTGAGTCTGTATACGTATGCGCATGCGTGTGCATGAGTGTGTCTGTCATTTATAGTAATTTACTAAGCTGTTTTTGCTTAGATGTGGCTCAAGGCCGTATGATTTTGGTCCCAATGAGACTCGAACTCAATCTTGGAGGTTTGCTAGTCTCGCTTGCTAACCATTACACCACCCGAGGCACCCTGTGTCAATCATATATATATATAGTTTTCAACGGGACATCGAGTATATATGTACTACGATAACTTAATGTATTAATTGGATTTTTCCCGGAGGGTTCAGTCTCTAACCACAGCTTAAAGGATATGAGCGCAAGACTCGCTTACTTAACCCTGCGCCAGGTTCCAAAGTGGCGCGGATCCTGACTGATAATTCAGAATGTTTGTTGGTTGTTAAGCTGAAAGCCTCCTTTAGCCTTAATCTTGCCTGAACCCCGTTTAGCCTTCACGGTAATCTACACTCGCTGACAGACTTATTGGATTGAAGCGATGAATGGATCGCTAGCGAGAAATTGATTCCTTATTTTATTTAATTAATTTTCCAGTGTGGCCCTCGGGCAATGAACAATGATAGATGTAAAAAAAAATGTATTTTACGGATTATAATAAATTACTCTTGACGACTGCCTGTCTATGAGCGGACGTCATCAAAAATAACCACTAGTGACTTTATCTCTTATATTACTAGATTGTAGGTTTAATGGCATATAAATCTTTATGGGTTATTTAATACCAAATTCTGTTTTTAGGTATATAATTTGTAAGCGAATATTTTAGAGGTAACTTTATTTTCAAACGCGTTGGTAGAGCTTATTTGTTTGTAAGCAGTTTAATAGTCGCAAGTATTCCTATCAAACATCAATAATTCTATCAAATATGAATCATTTATTTGCATATTGTTAAATGGTTTCAAGTATTCCTATCTACGCTAATAATTCTATTTAATATTAATCATTTGTTTGCACATAGTTAAATGCTTTCAGGTATTCATATTTAACATCAATAATTCTATCCGATATTAATCATTTGCTAGTACGCAGTTAGTTGTTTTGAAGCATTCCTATCTCACAATAGAATTCTTAAATATAAAGTATACGTTATTATATAAACAATCTGAGCACAACTGCATAGTTTCAAGCTACTATTAATAATAATACATAGTAAATGATGGAACACTTCTATTTGACGTACAAATGTGACCTTAAACGGTACTACAATTTCAGGTCAGAGTGGACCTGGAAGTAATGGCGATGAATAGGTACTACACATTCCCCAAAGATCCAGGACTTTTAAACTGAACTATCAGATGCTGTTAAGAATCATAACTAGGACACTAGTTCTATTTGACCTATAGATAGGAACCTAACAGGTACTACCTCTGCTGGTTAGAGTGGATCTGGAAGTAATAGCGATCGAAGGGTACTCCCCATTCCCCAAAGATACAGAACTTAAGCTTTCCTATTAGATGTCGTTTAGAATTATAACTACGACACGAGATCTGTTTGACCTATAGATGGGATCCTAACAAGTACTACAGTTGCTGGTTAGAGTGGACCTGGAAGTAATAGCGATTGAAGGGTACAGTACATTACCTAAAGATCAGGAACTTAAGCTTTCCTATTAGATGCCGTTTAGAATCTTAACTAGGACACTCGTTCTACTTGACCTATTGATGGGATCCTAACATGTATTATAGCTCCGAGTTAGAGTTGACCTGGAAATAATGGCAATAAAGGGCTACTCCACATTCCCCAGAGCTCCAGACTCCTTTTCGTGGGTAGACTTCAGCCCTGGAGCTTTAGAAAAGGAAAAGTACCTCTTCATTGACATTACACCCAGGTCCTCTCTGACCCGGAGTGATAGTACTTATTAAGGTCCCATCTGTTGATCAAATAAAACTGTTTATTTATCTACTTGAAATCTTCTTGAATAGAATTACTTGTATTAAATAGCAATACTCTAACAGTGTACAAACAAATGACCTCTGACTCGTTTAGAAATTGTTACTTATAAACTATTCGTTTACAAATGATATATCTAATAAACGTGTGAAATAAAGATTTAGTATAAAGTAACCTAAAAGTCTTGATATCCCGTAAAACAATTCACGAATGATGTTAATATATTGCTTTGTTAATAACATAAGTCTTTGTTATTTAATGTCAAATCTGTTTGATACATATATTTGGTTTGGATTGGTTTGGTTTTATGGCATATCAACAATTGTGGGTTATCTAATGCCAAATCCACTTCATATATATATATATATATATATATATATATATATATTAAGTATATATGATTTGGAAACACATTTTCTTGAGAACATTTCTAAATGTGTCTGAGATCATTTTCTTTTTTTTCCACCAAGTTGATTTGTTGGTTGGATTTTATGGCATATCAACCTTTGTTGGTTATTTAATGCCAAATCTACTTTTATACAAAGAATCAGTTTTATTTCAAACAATTCAGATTTTCATGAGTTCACAGTTTAATTGTCAAAAACATTTCTATTTCAAGCTATTCAGTTTAGTCAAACAATTTTATTTCGAACAATCAGTTTAGTATAAGTATAGTTTTTGTCCACACACAGTTAAATGTCAAAACAGTTCGATTTCAAACAATTCAATTTAGCGTAAGTAGTTTCAATCTAAAAAACAGTTCTTTTTCAAGTAGTTCAGCTTAGCATAAGTATGCAGTTTAAATATCATAACAATTTGAATGTTAATTTGGGTTAGTACGCAGTTTGTTTCTATTTGACCCATAGATATGACCCTATCAAGTGCTACCACTTCGGGCCAGAGTGGACCTGTGAGCGATGGCAATGAAGGGGTACTCCACATTCCCCACAGCTCCAGCATTACTGGAACCTCACCATTAGATTGCTTAGTGTCATATCCAGTACACTCATTGAGGCCGGGGTCTTACCCCTCAGCAGAGATGCAGTTGGTGTATTCTATAGCTCCAGCCGACTGGGCAAAAAAAGTTAAATGGTTTCAAGTCTTGCTATATAGCAGTTACATTTTAATATCAGTCATTTATTTTGGCTCATTTAAATAGATATATAGAATATGTGAAATATTAGATGTACATTTTCTTTTTTAAGTAGAGGAACGATATTGTGAATTGAATTACCATGACTAGAAAATCCAGCGAACAGTTACGTGCGACATACGTAAAACTGTAGATCAAACCAGCGACACTGAATGCAGAGCCGAAACTCTACATCAGTTTATATCGCACACGAGTGACGCCAAATTAGCTTGTCATGCGACCCTGCATTCTGTGGTCACTAGTTCGATCTTCAGGAGGGAGATCATGGTATACACTGCTGATGAGACCTAATAAGATCAAAAGAACTGTCCAGTGTTTTTGTATGTCGCGCGCAAATGATCGCCGGATTTTCTGGTCATGGAAATTCAATTCACCGAAAAAAATATTAGTTCGTCGGTAATTTCATTCTTAAATGAGTCAGAACCAAATCTGTTTGCACACTAGTATTGCTATTGTTTCTTCATAATCATCATGTCGTGCTGCTAACATGGATTTCCCTGATCCTCTCTCATCACCCGTCTCTATTGTCCATCACTCACGGCAGGTCCACAGGAGTATATTGCCGATGCGTTCGTTCTTATTTCTCCAGCAGTATCCCACATGTCTGGTTCGTCTAACTTGGATAAGTTTCATGATGGGTGGTTGGTGGCCGTACAGTAGCTGTTTCGTGGGGTTGCCTCCAGTACTTATTCAATACTGCTCGCAGCATTATTGTGTAATTGTTGTCAAGCTTTTTCTCCTTACGCTTAGTTAGCGTCCATGTGGTATATCCATATAGCAGTATTTATACAACCACTGCTTAGAAAAAACTGCATTTTATTTTATCGGACAGGTCTGACTTCCATATGACCGATATTGATTGCTGTCCATGCCTTTGCTAGTCACGTGTTGATGCTATTTTCGGTTAATGGGACGCTGCTTCCGTGGTAGGTGAACTTGTCCACTAGTTTCAGAGGACCACTATTTAGAGTGGAAATGTTGCCTCTTTGATTAAAGCACATGTATTCTTTTTTTCTGCGTTGACATGGAGGTCTATGACACCTGCTGCTCATTCCAGGCTATGTAGCAGGGATTCGGTTAGGGCGGGTGTATTTACTAGAAGCGCTATGTCATCGGCGTAATTCGCGTCCGTAATAATCTGTGCAGGGTATCTTCTGCTTCTTTTCTTTGCCAGCGTGAAACTGTTTTCTTTCATTAAATCAATAGACGTTCTAAGCACGTAGTCTTGACAGACAATAAACAGGTATGGGGCTAATGTATCTCCTTGCAGCACACCTTCTATAATGGCGAAGTAGTCTGTGTTTTTAATTTTTTCTGTCACCCATAACTCTTTTCAATATCCATCACTTGTTTGTACACAGTAAAATGGTTACTGTTATTGCTATTTAACACTAATTATTCTATTCAGCATAAATCATTCGTTTTCACACAGTTGAATGTTTCCAAGTATTATTATGTATCACTAACAATTCAATCAAACATTAGTAATTTGTTTACACACAGTTAAATGATCAAGCAGTTCTATTTCAAGCAATTCAATTCAGCATAAGTCATTTGTTTGCACTCAGTTTAGATGTCAAGCTGTTCTATTTGACCCATTGATAGGACCCTATCAGATATTACCACTCCAAGCCAGAGTGGACCTTGGAGTGATGACAATTAAAGGGTACTCAGCCTTCCTCAAAGCTCCAGCATTATTGGAACTTCACCATTAGATGGTGAAATGTCATATCTAGAACATTTGTTGCAAGAGCGGGGTCTTACCCCTCTACAGAGACGCAGTTAGTGTATTCTACAATCCGAGCCAACTGGGATGGCCATTTAATGAGATGGCACCATCTTGATTAAAAAATATGATCACATAAATGAATGTTTTATCTGAGATGACGAAGAAATCCAAAGCCTCTTGTTGCCTACTTCAGTCCATGCAGTAGAGATTCGGCTGGAGCTGGAGTATTTCCAAGAAGAGCTACATCATCTGCTTAGTCTACATCAGTCATAGTTTCGGCGGGATATCATTTGCTTCTTGCCAAAAGTGATAATTTAAACGAATTATTTTTTTTTTAATGTTGAGTTTTAAAACAATTCTTTTAATATTAGTTGATGAGATGTCTTTGGAAAAAAAATTATAATACAAATAAAAATATAGATTTTAAATAGAAAAAGAATTAAGGAAATAGTAAAATTAAAAATCAATGCCTGAAATTTAAATTCGTATCCATGTTACCATATTTTTAATGAATACAACTAAAATAGAATTATTCAAGAAATATCCCGCTCTGACCAAAGAGATTCGGATCTTCACTTGTTTCTGCATTGCCAGGTATTTGTTGCTTTATACGATTTAATATAATAACTTTTCTTTGTTTTGGAAATTTTTTTATATAGAAAGCAAAATCATTTTTTAAAAAATCAACATTTCTCATGATTACTTCCAGAGAAAAAAATGATCGATATTCAATTAATTCATCGAGTGTATCAAGTAAAATTTTGAGAAGCCTTACACTCCGAGTTGTCTTCTTCAGTATATCTTTGTGCATAAATTGTTTTACGACTAAAATGTTTCACTCCTGTACAGCAGAAATCCCTTGTCTACTCGGCTGGAATTGTAGAATATACCGACTGTATCTCTACAGCCGCGTAAAACTCCTACAACAAGTGTCCTTGATATGACACAAAGCAATCTGATGCAGGAGCTTAGGGGAATGTGGAGTATCCCTTCATTGCCATCGCTCCCTGGTCCAGTCTGGCCCGAAATGGTAGTACCTGATAGGGTCCTATCTATGAGTCAAGTAGAACTAAACAGTGTACTTATGCCAAACTGAATTGCTACAAATAGAACTGTTTTGATAATTAAACTGCGTACTTCATTTAAAATGCGTTCTTATTCTAAACTGAATTATTTGAAATAGAACTGTTTTTGACATTGGAACTGTACTTACGCTAAACTGAATTGTTTGAAATAGAACAGTTTTGACATTCAACTGTGTGAAAACAAAAAACTTTGCTTATACTAACCTGAATTGTTTGAAATAAAACTGTTTGACTAAACTAAATAGCTCTAAATGTTTTTGACAATTAAACTGTGTACTTATGTTTAATTAAATTAACTGAAATACAACTGTTTATTTGTATAAAAATGGATTTGGCATTAGATAACCTACAAAGTTTGATATGCCATAAAACCCAAACAAACAGAAATCCCACCATAATTTACTATGTATAATGCTACAGTTTCAGTTGATCTTGCAACTTCTCACTTTACCAAGGAATTATAAAGATTTTCTCCTATTATTATCTGATGTAAAATGATGATATAATAATAAGAGAAGATCAATTTCACGCTGATGAACATAAGATTAAATATCTATTTATAGGCTTGCTCATCATCTCATTATAATGACCGAGTGCCAGTCTATGTTAAGCTTACTAAATCTCCCTCTTCACCTCCTCTCTCTTACACACTCGCACATATATTGTATCTCCGTCTCTCTCTCTAAAGATATATATCCCTCTCATTCCTCGCCTCTCTTCCTCCGTGATGTTGTGGCTAAAGTGCTTGTATGCAACATCGTAGTAAGCGAGTTCGAACTCAAGTCGCGCCATTGCGTTCACTTTCGGACTAATACCCTTGGGAAAGGTATGAACCCCCTTATCCTCCCAGCTATGGGTTAAATAGTACCATGATATGATATGAGCCTTCTTATCTTTCCGGCTACGGGTTTAATAGTATCACTACTTTTTTTTTCTTCAAAGTTGACTTTAGTATGAAATAGCACACGATGGTTGATATGCCGTTAAGCTACGAAACGAAACAAAACAAAACAAGGTTTTCTCTTTCACACACTCTCTCTAAACCTTTCTTCTACTCTCTCTCTCTCTCTCTCTCTCTCTCTCTCTCTCTCTTTCACACATTCTTACTCTCTGAATCTATCTCCCTCTTTTTATTATACACACACTCGCTGTCTCTCTTTCTTCCTTTTGTGCAGACATAAACACTCTCCCTAAATCTCCCCCAGATCTTTCTTTTACACATGTATACACACTCCCTTCTATGCTTACTGGTTGATTTTTAAGTGGAGTAAAGCTGCTTAGAATCAATTTTCCTTTAGAGCAAAGTCAATCCAACTATTAACCCATAGTTGTGTGGTGGTGGTGGTGGTGGTGGTGGTGGTGGTGGGGAAATAGATGGTATTAGCACAAAGTGAAACATAAACAGCCTTGTCCAGAATTTGAACTCGGGTAGCCGATTTCATTTCCTACGACGATAACTGTTATGCTAAGAGCGCTTCGAAGTGCGCTCTGTAGTCGTTAGCATGTACATGGCATAGTTCACTCTCCTATAATTCTCTCATTGATTCCCCGTGGCAGCAGCAGCAGCAGCAGCAGCAGCAGAGTAATTGCTGTTATATACATTGCTAACTTTACCAAAATGGGCTCTTTGTATTCAATCAATCAATTAATCAAACCATCTTGTTTTTGTTTTAACTATTTTGTAACCAGCCCTCCGTCACCCATCCGACTAACTCGGGACAACTTTTCTTACAATTTTCGGTTCCAATCTTTCCTCAGCTAGGAGGGCAGGTCGGTGGGGTGCAACATGTATCTGTCTCTTCTGTAATTATCCATCTCAGACACTTCTTGTCTTTCTCGCTTTCGAGCAATGATCGGAGCTGATATTCGCATGATGAAGGGGCCCAGGAGAAGGAACTCTACCCCAACACCTCTACCATTACCACCACTACCACCGTTATAAATCGCTCATGTTTCACTCTTGGGTTTTGTTTCGTCCCGCCCACCATCTTCCAATCGAAAATAGGATTGCTCAGTGCGATGACCCCAAATCTGTTGTTTTTGTTGGTGGCGGGGAGTAGTTCGCTGGGTGGGCAGTGTTTGGTGCGTTGCAAATCACACTCAACACCTTCATAGCTCCATCCCTGGTACCTACCGCCGTCACCTCCCACCATTCTTCTCTCTTGCCTTCCAAGAAACCTGGCCTTTGTTTGTTGGGCTTTTCGTCGGGAGACTCTAAGATTTATTGAGGGGATGTGTAAGAAGCGACATTTTGTAAACATGTGACGATTTGCAATTCAAATCCAAAGCGACGTATTTGGCGCAAAAGATATCCCACGACTGTTTATATGTATATATATATATATATATATGTGTGTGTGTGTGTGTGTGTGTGTGTGAGTGTACCTAATACAAATATATATGTATATGTATGTGTTATATCACACACACACACACACACACACACACACACACACACACACACACACACACACACACATATATATATATATATATATATATTACAGACATGAATATCTCTCTGTCCGTCTGTCTCAGTGTGGACTCAATTTTTTCTATATATCTATCTATCATGTTAGCATTCATTGACCTAAGAAAAGGGTCTTTATTTTTGTACGGAACCATCTTCTTACATAAACAGTACGCATATGTAAGCGATCATCCTTAGTATAAAAAAGAAAAAATGTGAACGACCAGCTACAAAAGTGCATAATGTTATACTGTTTCTCTGTGTGTCTTTCGTCATGATCTGTTGTGTGGTCCTTTTTGTGGAGTTATATCTTGCACCGTTTGTTGACACATATACATTTTCAGTAAGCCGGCCCAATGGTTAGAGCTGTTGTGCATCTTCCACCAGTGCAATTTTCGTACAGGAAACATCAAAAGAAAAAATTAAAATAAAAAATTAATTAAAAAACTAAAAATTGATTGATATTAAGTGTTCATATTTTGCACACACTTATATTGCTTTTTATGTGGGTAATTTTATCATTTCTTGCGGAAATCATATGATCAATACGGATATTTTAAACTGTCATTTACAAAACTTTACAACTCTGAAAGTCTGTAAAAAAATAAAATTGTAAAAATGTATAAAGAATATTCTTATTTTCGGATTGCTCTCTAATAAAATGAAGCTGTGGCTGTGTCAGGATTACTAAATGGTTGCACTACCTGAACAAATCCAAGTAAAATGAATAAGACTGGGGATGTTTGGACGAATATAACCGAAGTTCTCATAAACATACTAGTTGGACCCATCAGTAAAACCTTACATGACACAGCTCTGGGCGGATACTGGATGCCGTCTAGAGGACTTATCAAAAGTGCTTGATTGTGTGCAAATAAATTAGCTCTAACTTTTTGAAAAAAATAACTATCAAAAAACTATTCACTTACAAGTCATATGTATATCTGTTTAACTGCGTGCAAACAAATGAGCTTTGTGTCGTTTGAAAATAATTTTACTTTGGAACTATTCGTTTACCCCCCCCATATATATATATATATATATATATATATATATATATATATATATATATATATATATATATATATATATATATATATATATAAAGCAATATATAATCTGCAAAAGTTGATATACAATAAAATCCAACCAATCAACATATCTTTTGATGAAATTTAATTTCCATTCTTTCTCAAAATAAATTAATTCGATAATGAATTACAAAACATAACTAACTTAGTCTTACTAGATGCCACAATGAGAAGGGGTTGATTTTAAAAATGTTTACTGTTTCAAAATTCAATTTTTTTTTACGAAATATAGAAAATTTATAACATATTGAATATTGAATCTTGTAATAATATCCACATCAACAAATAATTGGCAAGACTGAAACTGATGTAAAGAGTAAAGATCCGGATCTCTTTGGACAAAACTAGATTTTTCATTATCATGAATTAAAAAAAAAATTATTCATTCTTTAAAAATCTCTTACCATGGATAAGAATTAGAATTTCAGAAAATGTATTTAAATTTTACTTTTTCATTATTTCAAAAATCTATATTTTTAATCTTTGTAACATCCAATCTTCAATAATAAAAAAAGGATATTCTAGAATTACTTTTAATAATTTGTTTAAGGTATAATTATTTTGAACGGGCCATCTCAACCAATCAGGCATGTGTACGATATCTGATAATTTGATTGTAACATTAATGAATATTAACCCTTAATTACTTCCCTTCTGGGGAACTGAACCTAGATCCAAATCCCCCTACTGTGACAAACAAATGGAAACTTTGGGTTAAAATATCGACTTTTTTAAAGAATTTGACGACATCTCTCCTAACAAATGAAGAACGTTAGTCGGTCGTGTTTCATTGAGATTTTACGAGTATATAGAGTACCGTGTACTACGTACAAATCGGTTATTAACGCCCTGGAACAGCAATACGTTAAAACGCCAAACGAAAATTTTTGCCTGGCAACTCTTATCTACGTGTTGACAGACACCCGGCGAATCTCCACACGAGTTCCTACGATAGCTCAATAAATTCAGTAAGAACTGTGTTTATAAACCAGTGGCCACAGAACAGTGCCGTGAGGAACTCGTAAGAGATACATTTATCAACAGACTAGCATCTTCTAACATACAATGGTGACTACATGAAAATTACAATCCGCCAACAGGCAAACTTTGTCTCTTGACTGGATCCATAAAAACTCACACCAACAACATGATCATCAGCTACGCTGCTGCTACTACTACAACCATTACAGACCCTACGGAGGAAAAACACTACGAAAACGTAAGAAGCCCTCTTGCTATGTCATTCAGGTGGAAGAAGTCGCTTCCTATTTCTAATAAAAAGACCTATTTCTTTGTAGTGGACAACTACACAAAAGGAATACATATTTGGCTAAAGAACTCACCTGACCTACTTGTAGAAGAATTTTCCATTATTTTAAGGTGTGCGAATCTAAAAGTTGAAGTATAACTGACACAATGAGTACAACAAATCTATGCACCATAACAGGGTCAATTCCTGAAAGTCTCTGGTCTGCAAACACTAAAGTGTCCATTTATGGTCATTCAGCTCAGAAAGTTTTGTCGACGAGTGGATTACCTCAAAATTACAAATTAAAATCAAACCACTCAAAAAAGAAATATCAATAGTTCTGACGACGATAAATACTCTAACTTGTGGTTTTTGTGTGGTTGACTTTTAGATAAATAATTCACGCTATAAGTCTGTCAATTTTAAAATTTGAAAGAACTTGAGTGGTGATGTGATATTCGGATAGGATTTTCAGAGTCAATATGAATCCTAGCTGATAGAATACATGGGCACTCGACCTGGTATTGTTATTTCTAACCCTCGACCAATTTTTTAGTCTTTCGGCTGCTTTTTTTGACAAGCCTTTGCTTGTCAAAAAATCACAGAGGTTTAGGAAGGATGACACAGACTTTTTCGGTAAAGATATTGAAGAACCTTTGCATGAAGGCATAATTGAACTAGCTTCATCTCCGCAGAAGGCTCAGGTGGTAGTTGTTAAAGACCCCTCCAATAGACATAAGAATAGGTTATGTGTTGATTACTCCCGAACTATCAACCAATATACTGAACTTGATGCCTATCCTCTTTTACGTATCAAGGAAATTGTCAACAAACTTGCTGAATACAACCTTTCAACCTTTGATCTGAAATGGACCTATCACCAAATTCCCCTTCTGCAAGATGAAAAGAAATTTATGGCTTTTAAAGCAATTGGAAAACTCTCCCAGTACCGAAGAATTCCATTTGGTTTGACAAATGGAGTAGCTGTTTTATAAACGAGAAATAGACAAACTTATACTGGAATAGACATTGAAAGTTAGGTTTGTCAATCTTGACGACATAACTATCGCGGGGAGAAACCAAGAATAACATGTCAAAAGATTCTTTACAGTAATCAAGGCTAAAAATCTGATATTGAATGAAACTAAAACTTTATCCTCTGTTCTAGGTTTTAATATTCTTGGCTACTGTGTAAGTAATGGCATTATCAAACCTGACCCAGAAAGACTTCGATTACTTCAAGAGCTACCCATGCCAATAACCCTGAATTCTTTTCGAACTGTTGGTATGTTTGCTTATTATGTTAAATGGCTACCGAGGTTCTCTTACAAGATACAGCCGTTAATTAAAATCAAGAACATTCCAACAGCTATCCAAACGCTTAAAAGTCTGAAGAAATAACTGGAGATTGCTACGTGGCAAAACATAGATGAAGAATTGTCATTTGTTGTTGAGTGTGATGCATCAGATGTAGCAGTGTCAGCTTCTCAGAACCAGAGAGATAGACCAGTAGCTTTTATGTCACGGACACTGCAAAGTAGTAGATTACATTATCCATCAACATAATAGAATAGAACTGGCAACTTTTAGCTACTCTATAAGATGCCGGCCTGGAAAAGATAATGTTGCCTCTGACACACGTACTTGAGCATTTTGGGCTTCATTGAATTCGTCAAAACTTAGTGACCTTCTCCAATGAATATGCCATCCTAGAATAACACGAATACTTCACTCCATACGTGCTAAAAATCTACGCTTCTCGACTGAATAAGTGAAGAAAGAATGTTCTTCATGTCGAAGTTGTGCAGAACTCAATCCAAAATTCTTTCATATTAAAAATGAAACTTTGATAAAGGTAACTCAGCCGTTGGAACGCCTGAGTATTGATTTTAAAGGTCCCGTACCTTCAATCTCAGATAATGTTTAAATGCATACCATAGTGAATGAATGCTCCAGATTTCCATTTGCTTTTCCTTGCTCCAATATGCATACATCAACGGTAATCAAATATCTTGACTAGTTATTTGTATTTACTTGCCTCCCAGGTTATATACACTCTGACAGAGGTATCTTATTTTCAATCAAAAGAAATGAAGGCTTGCCTATTAAATAGAGTTATTGCTGCAAGTAGAACAACACCCTAAAACCCCTGTGTCAATGGACAGGTGGAAAGGTTCAATTGTATCATCTGGTAGGATATAAAACTTGCCCTTAAGTTAAACAATCTGGATGATTGTCATTGGGAATCAGTATTTCCCGACGCCCTACACTCCATTTGATTACTTCTATCAACTGCAACTGACTCCACGCCACACGAATGATTCTTTAATTTCAAAAGATGCTTTCCTTTTGGTACATCTCTAACAACTGTGCGAACAAGGTCAGGACCTGTAATTCTTTGTCGTTTTGCCAAGAACAAGAATGATTCGCTGGTGGATGAGGTTGAACTGATGGAGGCAACCCCGAACTATGCTAACATTAAGCATACATATGAGGAAGAGTCAACGGTATTGTTTAGAGATTTGATACAATATACAGTATCAGAGGCAGGAAATGCTGATATAATAAAAGAACCGTTTAAAATTCACTCAGGACCTCGAGAAAGAATTGAACCTTCACTTAAAAATATGTCTGCTGAGTTTGATACACCTACCTTACCACAAACCAAAATCGACGGGCTTATACTTTGTAGATCTTCCAGAACAATGAAACCTCCACGACGTCTAGACTTGTAACAAATTAGTAGGTCGGAAGAATGTTATATTAATAAATATTAACCGTTAATTACTTCTTTTCTGGAGAACTGGTATTGTCTCACCTTTGGTAACTCTCTTGTAAAAGAGTAAAATAACTGTTTGTGTGTATCTACGGCGGAAATATACTATGCATTAAATTAGCTCATTAAAGCTACTTGTTTTCATTTCAATGATGTGATATAGTGATTTTTGTTTCCCTCTATATAAAGAGTATTAAACTGACATCTCACCATCTCTGAATATGGCACAAAACCGTTTTATAGTAGGGGCCGAGCATGAATCGAGACTCATGCGCAGCAGGTTTATGAATGTAAACTTGTAAATTCACTTTCAGAGGCCTATATGGATCACATTGGGAGGGCCTTGCCTGAGTGTTACGAGTTCACATATTTGTGGCTTTCCAACAACAGAAAAATCATTCTAAAAACTCAAAGGCTAAACCGGAACTTATTTCTGGTTTTACTCTGAAGCATTGTTATTATTCGCCACATCTTTTTTTATTCTATTTTATCTGAAATGTTCTTGTCTTTCGCAGTGAAATAAAATACACACGAGTGATATTATTGTTTCGATAGTAGTGACATATTCCTTTTAGATCCACGATCCACAATTCGAAATGACGGGAATCTTGAAAATATATTCAACACAATCAAGAATGATTATTCAAACTCCCTAACTTTTATAGCCTTGTTTCATTTTCATGCCTTAAATTGTTGATAAATTTGCTGGATATTTTCATTAAAATGTTTTTGTTTCCATTGAACAGCTAAATTTTGAGGGCAATTTTCTTCCTGTTTATAAAAAAAAATCATGTGAAGGAAATTTGAAAATATAACATCAGTCCCAAAAGATCCCGGCTCTATCTAACATCTATGCATACGTATGTGTGTGTGTGTGTGTGTGTGTGTGTGTCTTTGTGCCTATGTCTGTTCCGCTGAACCAGACATTGAGAGATCAACATCAACATTTCGTGTGACGATCGAAACAGGAGCTTAACCTGGGCCAAAGACATTTATTTTAAAAAATACAATAAATAAAGAGAAAATATTAATTTGATTTTTGTTGAAGAGTCACTTGTCAAGTATCGGTAGTGCAAACCAACATAGGCACAGAGATTTCATGTCTTATATTTAGAAATAAAATTATATTAGGACGCAAAAATACTTTTTTTATCAAATTATATATATCGTAAATTATGGTGAAACTATAAAACCAAGTAATGTTGATGACTTAAACTCGCCACTAGTATATATAGTTAGAAAATAAACAATTAAATCACTCCTTTCGTTGTATTTATTCTACAATGCTCAATATCCGATATTGAGGTACTTCAGCGTAAATTCGTCTTAAAATCATAATTAAAATCGTTATAAAAACGTTTTTAAAAACTGTTCAACACAAATTTTAATACTTTTCGATCGTCGGCGGCTCATATATATATATATATATATAGAGAGAGAGAGAGAGAGAGAGAGTGAGAGGGAGAAAGAGTGAGAGAACAGAATGTAATCTTGAAATTAAATTTCAAAATATGAGCCCGACTAACATGATACTCTAGTTTTGCCACACACACACACACACAAACATGTGAGTGTGTGTGTGTTTGTATTGTAAAAAAAAAATATAGATCAAAGCATTTATGCTTTGAGCTGACATTGAAATGGATTTGTCATTTTCATGAATCTTGTTTTAAATTCCAATTTGCAAGCCTGTGTTGCCAACGAAGGAAGTTTCATCTTCAACTGGAATGTTCCAAAGTCTTTTGATACAAACAACAAAAAGGAGAGTACACTTCCACGTAATTGATCCGATCAACTAATTTGATTTATTTTAAAAATGTGGCCTTTTTTCGCGTCTACGAAATTCGTGTTCAAACAAAATGAAAATTGAGGACATTCGTCAGGATAGAAAGTAAGATTTTGATAACATTTCATTTCAAACCATTTGAGTGCTTTCGGACGAACCCCATCGCTAAATTGGATACGCACAAACACTGCCAGTTCTAATCAAAGGAAAATGTTATAAAAATGTAATAATAAAAAAGAAAATCAATATTTATGTACACTACAACATTATTTTTGAGAGATTTCTAAAACTTGTTTAAACCTACTTATTCAAATTCCAAGCTTTACATTTAGCAAAATGTAAGAGAAATCTTAGCAGTGTCTTTAGATTTTACTGGGCTCGTTTGCATTAAGTTATTATTTTACTGTACAGTGAAAATTATTTCTGAATATAAGAGGCACAATCGAATCTGTTCAGCCTTTTTATGAAGCAGTAGCTAAGAAAGGAGTCAGTAAAATATTAGATTTGAAATGCAAACAGCGTCGCTTTGGATTAGAAATCGACGATTCTATTAACTGAATGAGATTTTAATAGTAAAATATTCCATGATCAACAGTTTAAAATAGCAGCGTCGTTTAAATGTGATGAAATGTCAGGTGATTATCAGAGTCTAACGAAGTTAACCGAAATAAAAGTGATCATCAGTATTATTTGTTCCTTGAGAGTTTTTCACATCAGTGTTGGCTGATGGTCTTTCACTGGAGTTTGAGTGATAGCAAGTCTTCGCAAGTCTCCAGGGCTCTTCTCAGTATTTTAGCCGTTCTCAATAACTTAGTAGTTTGGATGGTCTCCACTCGTTCCCTTATTTCCAAGTCCTCCAGTCCGTTAATTAATCCTTTGATGATTGTACCAAAAGCATCAATCACAACTGGTATAATTGCCACTTTCATGTTCCATAGTTTTTTCAATTTCCTCGCAAGATTCTTCTTTTCACTTTCTTTCAATTTTATTCAGTGGTCAGCCATGACAGCATGGTCCACAATTTTGCAAGTTCTCTTTTTTGTTGTTGTTGATTATTATGAGATTTGGTCGTCTGGCCGAGATTAGGTGAACCGTTTGAATGTCAAAATCCCATAGGAGTTTGTGTGTCATTCTCCATGACAGATGCTGAGTTGTGCATATCCCATTTGTTCGTATGGTCAAATTTAAATTTTTTGCTCAACTCCCAGTGGATCTCCTTTCCCACCCAGTCGTGTCTAGTCTTACACTCCTTATGTGCTAATTGGTTGCATTTGCTTATTATGTGATTGATGGTTTCGTCTCTATCACCACATCATCTACATTTGCTCTTTTGTTGTGTCTTATCTATTCTCGCTTTGATATGATTGGTTCTTATGGCGTTGTTTTGTGCTGCTATAAGGAGAGATTTCTCTCTTAAGGTTTCCTTTTCTTCGCTACGACCAGATTTTCTCGTGTGAGATGTTGCTTATTCGTCTTTTAAAACGCCCATTGAGTTGTTTACTTTCCCTTTTTGTTTTCTGGTTATTGTCGTTCTGTTGGTCCTCATGTTATCAGTATTGTTTCTGGTGGCTGTAATCAGTCTTTCTAGCGCTTTTCTATGTAGTCTTCAAGTCGTTGTATCGATGCGTCAACGTTATCTTCAAAGCTCGTAAATCCTCTTCCGCCTTTCTTTCTTGATACATATTATCTGTCAACGTCGTCTCTGGGATGTAATGCCTTATGTATGGTCATTAGTGTTCTTGTTCTTTGGTCCATTTGTTTGAGTTCTTCTGTCCACTTCAAAAATGGTCCCGAATATCTAACGAGGGATACAGCCCAGGTATTTATTCCTTTGATAAGATTTCTGCTTTATAGTTGTCTCGAGTAGTTTTCTGGTTCTCCTGGGATATTCTTTCTTAATTTTTTCTTTCATCTCCACTTGTTTGATGGTGTCACCTTCCAAGTTGCCCAAGCATTTGAACAGTTCCTTTTCTCCAAGCGTTCTAATCTTGTTTGTCAATAATTGGTGTGTTTGTTATTGTATTAGTGTCTTGTTCATTGTTTGTTTTCTGGTGTATTTTTAGTATTTCTAGGTAATCACTAAGTTAAAACTATTTTTTTTTTTGGTGGTCAAACGAAGGTCAGCATTTCTTATCACTTTGCGCATGTGAGCAAATCTCTTTTTTCCGCTCGACTATGTGTTTGTTGCTTTTTTTAAAAAGGTTTTAAACTTAATTTCACATTCACACAGAGTGATCCAATTTTTACCTACAAAATCATTACTACTATTATTACTACTACACCATCAACAACAACTACTTCTAATATTCCTAGTACTATTACTACTAATAGTAATAATCATAATGTTTCAACAAACAGACCAGATAATAAGAAAACTAATGACGCAGCACCAGGCCTTACCCTATTTACCAACCCCTCCGCTCGGGCAGGATATGACACAAGGTCAATTTTTAAGCGGAGTTTATCAGGTTGGAATTCAGAGTTTTCCTTCTCCTAAACTAGTTGCCTCACCATGGCTGAAGAACCTAGTCTACCCTACTATTTACCCATAGCTGGAGGGAGAATAATTCATACCTTTCCCAAGGGTATTAGTGCTATGTGAAATGCAATCAGACTCGTCCAGGATTTGAACTCCTGTCGCTGTGTCCATTTCCTACGACGATAACCATTACACCACGGGCACCTCCTGTAGCACCAGGCCTTACACTCCAGAAATGATATAGACAGACCTTATGTGTCGAGAAAAGAAGGAGGAAGAGGACTTGCCAGCATTGAAGACAGTCTTGATCCATCAATAGGAGAAGAAGACTACATAAAAAGACCAAAGAGAGACAAGAAAGAGCACTGGCAATATAATGATCAACAGAACAAAACTAATTCGGAAACAGAAATAAGAAGGAAAATAACTGTATGGATATTTTAAACGACACTGGCGAAATCTCACACGAGAAAACTTGGACATGGCTAAGAAAGGGAAATCCTTAGAGAGAAATTGAATCTCTTCCAACAGCAGTACAAAACAACACAATAAGGACAAACTATGTTAATGCAAAAATAGATGAGATGTAACAAAAAAACAAGGGTAGGTTATGTAGTAATTGATACGAAACGATTTATCACAAAATAAACGAATGATGCAAATTAGTGCAAAAAGAGTATAAGATTAGACACGACTGGGTTGGAAAGGTGATCCGCTGAGAATTGTGCAAAAACTGAAATTTCATTATATTACCAAATGGTATATGGAAGATATATGAATGAGACGCACACATTTCTCGGGGTTTTAAGACGCAAACACATCATTAAATCTTAGTCAGGATACCAAACCTAATGATATTAAAAAAAAAATAGATAACCTGCTGAATAGTTGACTTTGCCGTCTTGGTGAATCCCAGATTGAAAATCAAAGAAAGCGAAAAGAGAGATAATTCGTTAGACCTTGTCAGAGAAATAAAAAAAGCCATATAACATTAAGGTGACGGTGATAACAATTGTAATTGGTTTGGTTAGGACATTCCCCCCAAAAAGCTTGGTAAAGGGACTGGAAGATTTAGAAATCAGAAGTTGAGCAGAGTCCATTAAGACAACAGCATTATTTAGATCGGGCAGAATCCTGAGAAGAGTCCTGGAGACTTAAGGAGATTTGCAGTCACTTAGACTCCAATGAAAATCCATCAGCTAGCACCGGTGTGAAAAACTCGAATAATAAAAATAACGTAACAGTAAAAAAAAAAAAAAACCTAGAAATGATAAGGTAAATCTAAGTTGGTTGCTTGTTAGTGTTTTATGACATATTAAACCTTGTGAGTTGTTTAATGCCAAGTTCGAACTCAAGTCACGTTATTACGGTCACTTTCGGACTAATACTTTTGGGGAAAGCTATGAAGCCCATAACCCACCAGTTATGAGTTGAATATGATCCCTAATGTCCTTCTAAACAAAGAAACTAAACTATCACATCGGGAATAACATGTTGGTCTGTAACATAGTAGTGAGGTCGAATTCCAGTGATATTTTTGCGTTCATTTTCGGTCTAAACCTCTTGGAAAAGGTATTAACCATCATATCCAATCATGATTGGTTTGGTTTCTTTGTTTAATGGCATATCAACTCTTTTTAGGTTATTTAATGCCAAAGCCATTCTCCTAGAAGATCAGTAGTGGTACTATTTAACCCATAGCTGGGAGGATAAGGGGGTTCATACCTTTCCCAAGGGTATTTGCCCGAAAGCGAAAAATGTTGACGGAAGAAAAGTAAGAGACAGAGTTGAAGGAAGAGTAGGATCATCGAAACAGTTGTAGAAAGAGAGATAAATGAAGAAGAAGGAGAAGGAGGAATATGAGGAGGAGGAACAAAACTATTGTTGACGGAGAGATTAATGAAGAATGAAGATGAGGAGGAAGCTAGTGTTGGGTATTTGGTTGGTTTAATGGCATGACAACTCTTATTGAGTTATTTAATTGCCTAAGACATTTCTTTTAAGTCCCTCATAATAATGATTTGTAAACAAGAAGAGCTTCAAATATACTTAACACTGAATAATTGTACACATTTACAAGGTTTCAAGTATTCTTACGTAATAATAATAATAATAATAACAATTATAAAATTGTCGACTTTGCTGTCCCGGCGGACCACAGAATAAATCTGAAGGAAAGTGAAAAAAAGGATAAGTACCTCGACCTGGCTAGAGAATTGAAAAAGCTGTGGAACATGAAAGTAACGATTTTGCCAATTGTGATTGGTGCGTTTGGCACAATAACTAAAGGATTATTAAAAGGCCTGGAGGACTTGGAAGTTGGCGGACGGATAGAGACTATTCAAACGACAGCATTGCTGAGAACGGCCAGAATCTTGAGACGAGTCCTGGAGACTTGAGGAGACTTGCTGTCACTCAAACTCCAGTGAAACACCATCAGCTAACATTGATGTGAAAAACCCTAAAGGAGTAAATAAAAATAGTTGGAATCGAATTTGGCATTGAAAAATGAGGCACGCTCATTATAAAAAGAGGGAAAAAATTAAAAAAAAAACATAAGGAATAGAACTACCAAATCAAGAAAGAATCAGAATGAATTGAGAGAAGGAAAATTACAAATACTTAGGAATATTGGGAGCCGACCCCATCAAACAAGCAAAGATGAAAGAAAAAATAAGAAAAGAGCACCCCAGAAGAATGAGAGAGCTTCTCGAAAGCAAACTCTGTAACAGAAATCTTATAAAAGGAATAAAAACGTAGGCAGACCCCCTTTTAAATTAAATAGATACTCTGGACTATTCTTAAAAGGGAGAAATGGGGTTGTTGCTTCGGTTGATTCATTTGAATCATTTTCCCTGTCTTTATTTTCATTACCAGAAATGTGAAGATTTAAACATAAAAATACATTCGGTAAAGTGACAGAAATAGTGTAATAAGAGAATTAAAAAAAAAAAAAAAAGTGAAAAAAGTAAAATAATCAGAATTAATCAATATATAATAAGATTGATTTTAAAAGCATCTCAACCCATCAAGGGTTATTTTATCACGAAAGGTGTGGTTTGGTAGGTTTTATGGCATATCAACCATTGTTGGTTATTTAATGCCAAATCCTATTTATTCATATAGACTTTAAATATATTTTGTTGATAACATTTTTAAAAGTGCACACAGTTAAATGGGTTCAATAATTGTTGTCTAATACAATTACTTTTTTTCACTATTAATCATTTGTTTGCACACAGTTGAATTTTTCCAAGTATTGCTATGTATCACTAACAATTCAATTAAACATCAGTCATTTGTTTACACACTTAAATGGTCAGAAAGTTTTACTGCTGACAATTCAATTTAACATAAGTAATTTGCTCGCACACAGTTTAAATGTCAAACAGTTCTATTTGACCCATAGATAGGACCCTTTTAGATCCTACCACTCCGGGTCAGAGTGAACCTGTGAGTGAACCTGTGAGCAATGACAATTAAGGAGTTCTCTATATTTCTCAAAGCTCTAGGACAGGAGCCTCACCATCAGAGGGTTTAATATCCAACCCAAAACACACGTTTATGGATTGCGGGGGTCTTACCCCTCTACAGAGATACAGTCGGTGTATTCTAATGTCCGAGCTGAGTCGACTAGAAAGGTTAAGGAATCCTGTTCATGGTTAGTTCATATTTACATTTTTTGTGCAATCACTTCTTTTCTGTTGGGTTTTTATTTCTGCATATGGTCCAATCAAAGGAAATAATTTTCAAACAAATCTATTTGACCCATAGCTAAGATCCTAACAGGTACTACCTCTCTGGGCCAGAGTGGATCTGAGAGTAATGGCAATGAAAGTGCAATCCACACTTCATAGATCTATAGAACTAGTGCAACCGGATGATGGGGAGATCTATTGATGTTCCAAGTACATACTCTCGACAAATTATAATCACATATGATGCTAAATTTAAAACAGTACAAACACCTGATCTCAGATATTCAGACAAGAAGAAGTCTGTTGGGCACAACGGCTAAAACGGTTGAATAAAAAAAAAACAACATTTAACAGATCCGAATCATTCTATGTATAATAGTAATAAAAATATGATCTCAAATATGCAGACGGGAAAATTCTCGTGAGAACAGCACAAGAATGATAAAAAAAAAAACATGAGTTCATAGGTTCGATTGAATTAATGTGTGTATTTACTCAGTCTTTCCAGGAAGTGACACAAGGTCAGTTTTTAAGGTGAGTGAAGCTGAGTTAAATCCGAGCTATCCTTCTCTTCGCCCAGTCAAACCTATAGAAGTCGGTTTGCCTCACTATTTAACAATAGTTGGAAGAAGAGAGAATTACTATGTTCAAATGTATTAGCACGGAGGGCAGACAGCATCGTCCAGGATTTAAACTTGGGTCGTCGAAATCATTTCTTACGACTATAACCATTACACTAAGTTCGCCGTGATTAAATCAATGGAGAACGAAAATGAAAAAGAAGGCCGTTGTAAAAAGGAGAGTGTAGCTAAAGCATGAGAAAGCTATCAATGAAACCAAATCAAAAAGCAGAATGTATAAGACAAGGTATTTTTCTAGAATTTTTGGACCAAATGTTTTTTTCGACTATATGCCTCACACCAAATCCAGAATTGGATGATTGAAAGTAACTTATACCAATAATCCTAACTGATATGTTTTACGCCGTTATAAAGAAATATCAAATGGAATATGAGTTTGATTATATTATTGTTTCTCTTAATATGAGTTTATTTTCAGCACAAGTTACATTTAACTGCTACAAATTCTTAAAAGTGCGCATCAAATTATCATTCAGTTGCTATATGGATTGGAAATTGCTTTATTCTCAACATTAACTCTTTAACAACGAGTATCCTTGACATGACACCAAACAATCTGATGGTGAGGTTCCAGTAATACTGGAGCCTTGTGGAATGCAGAGTACCCTTCCATTGCTATCACTTCCAGGTTAACTCTGGCTTGGAGCGGTAGCACCTGATAGGGTCCTATCTGTGGGTCAAAACTGCGTACTTATGCTAAACTGAATTGTTTGAAATAGGACTGTTTTTGTATGCTAAACTGAATTATTTGAAATAGAACTGTTTTTGACATTGGACCTGTGTACTTATACTAAACTGAATTGTTTGAAACTTTTATCAAAATGATTTAATCCGGCTTCAAGTGACCCGAAAAGAGTGGATACGCAGTAAAACAAAACAAAACCAACCAACCAACCGGTGTTAGTGACGTAATGGTTATCGTCGTTGGACATAGACTCGGGGAATCGAGTTCAAGTCATGGACGAGGTTGTTTACGTTTCACATAGCGCCAATTCCTCTTGTAAAGTAATGAATCTATCACTTTTATTCCCACCCAGCTTTGGATAAATAAGAGGGGCAGACTTTAGCCTTGGTACAACAACCTATATATGAAAGGAAATTCCGTATTCAGATCAGCAGCACTGCGCTTATAAATTGACCTTGCTTCACATCCTGCTCGTTTCGATGACGTTGAGTTGTGTATATACATGCATTATACAGCCGAAACGGATATTATTAGTTCATATCTATATGCAAATTATACAGAATTGTTTTCTAATAGAACAAGTCTTTCAGTTTTGTCTGGTAGGATGGTAGTCATTTTTCTACTTTTTTTTTAAGAACCATCCGAAAATCCTTATTTACATTCTTACTAACAGGCTTTCATTACTGGTACAGTTTGGTAATAAATAAAACTTAATAATATACGCTTTTGTATCATATTCCTCAAATAATCATAAAATCCTGGTTTAGAAGGAAATTAACTTTTTATTACAAAATTGGTAGTGGTGTACGAATTTATGGGTGATTATGTAAAATATTTTATCAACCGAAAAAGACAAACCCTAGGAAGTTTTACTTCAACCTAATATAATAGAATGTAAATATTTATCCATCCCTTTAAGTCATCAGGGTGCGACACAAGCTCAATACTTAATTCTTAAGACGAATTTAACAGGTTTGAATACAGAGTTTTCCTTCTTCGAGCCATAAACAATTTAGGTGAAAAGTGCCGTAATATATTTAAAAACGTGGGGAAATTCTTTTGATGACTTAATAATAATACTATAGATATAAAGGAATCAAATATTTTGTCAAAGAAAATTCTGGAAATGTTTGCATCTCCCTAATAAAAATCAAGATAGAAAGAAAGAAGCCATTCAAGGTTTGGTTCTATTTGGACACAGGTCTTGTGCCTTGAGGGATATGAAAAAATTATAAAAGGGAATTATATGAAAGATAAAGGGTTTTGAGAGTTAGAAAGAGAAGAGAGATAAAGAAAAACGATAAAAAGAAAAATTAGATGAGATAGATAGATAGAAAGATAGAGAGAGAGGGGGGAAGAGGGAGAAAAGAAAGGAAAGGAGAGAGAGAGAGAGAGAGAGAGAGAGAGAGAGAGAGAGAGAGAGAGAGAGAGAGAGAAAATAATTGAAGCGAATAGAAATGCAATATCGACAGTTAATCTTCATTCTTTTTCACTATATCTATTTCTTTCTTTCAATCTCTTTTTTGCTCTCTGTACAATTTGGGCGTCAGGATCGGGGTAGCTGAAGCCAGCGAGAAGTGATTACGTGTTTCTGAAGGAAAAATTTCCCCACCAGAACGAAAGCTAATGAAATAAAAACAAGTAAAGCGTGCAACGTACTCAGTTATAAAGACTCAATTTAGCGTTTTCGATTTCCTAGGAATGTGAATGTGCCCCAAGAGTTGAATAAAAAAAATACTCTGTCTACAAAAGATATATTGTGACTTTCAAAAATGTATTTCAAAAAAGTAACTATTAACCCTTCTGATATATACTTTTGCAGAGAAATTATTTGAAGTTTATGCCTTTAATTTACCATCGACGCATTGCTAACAATAAGATGCTTCGTAAAGTCATCTTTTTCTTCAAAATGGTTTGGCATTTCTGTTCAGGGCTTAGAATACGGTGACGGCAGCGGGGTAAAAATCACCACCAAAAAGGGGTATCTTGGGTATGACACTAAACTGGGTCTGATGTTGAGGCTCCTTTTCTGGGGATCTAGAGAGGATGGAGTATCTGACCCTGAGTTGTAACATCAGTTAAGGGCCCATCTATGGAGCAAATAGATCGGTTTAAAATTAATTCCTATTCAATAAAACCGTTTGCAAAAATAAACACAAAAATATAGTCCTAAGAAACAATACAAAATATGTACGTAATAAATAAAATAACCCTAAACGTGTTGACATACCATTGAAATCAATCAATTAAATCACCTCCATCTTCACAAACCTTCAGCATTTGTATACAGAAATCATAACTTGTGATTTTGTTTTTGTCATTTAGACTTTGCAATAACTTTTGTAAAAAGAATTTTTTAACAATTTCCAAAAAATCTGGAGAGTAAATTTTGACACATAATGGCCTCCTTGTGGTTGATTGATTGAATTTTAAGGCATATCGACTCGAACATTGTAATTTTATGTAAATCAGTTATAGAATCGAGTTTATATTCAAAAATTTACGTTTGTTGTGTTGTTTAAGAGATTTTTGTACACATTTATATGATATTAAGTATTCTAATCTTATCCAAATAATATGCATACAGTCGTATAGTTTTTAGTAAGTAAGTAAAGTTAGCGACCGTAGGCGAGGGCGACTAGAAGGCTCCCTTTTCAATAGCTACCTCACCGAGGCGTAGAGGAGGGCGCTACTCCTTTCCCTGAATTGCTTCACTTTACCCTTGATACATACCTTATATTGCTGAGTGTTAAGCAAGGAAGTATCAAGTACCATTTTTAAAGTCTTTGGTAGGACGGACCATTGGCGAAACCTAATACTAGACATTATATAGTTTAAAGCAATTCTTTGTATTTAATAATCGTCATTTATTAACACAATTGTTTGGTTTCAAGGAACTAATCATAAACATGAGAAAAAATCATAAAGTAACTATTCTTTATTCAAATAAGTT
Organism: Sepioteuthis lessoniana; assembly: GCA_963585895.1. Classification (NCBI taxonomy): domain Eukaryota; kingdom Metazoa; phylum Mollusca; class Cephalopoda; order Myopsida; family Loliginidae; genus Sepioteuthis; species Sepioteuthis lessoniana. The sequence continues at coordinate 49,922,170 of OY757921.1, forward strand.
ACAAATGCCAAATTATGTTTATACATTGTGGGCAATATTTTTAAAAGAGCCAGAGCTCATTAGTTTGCACACTGTTAAATGATTTCAAATATTGCTAATTATTCTTTGCACATAGTTAAATCGTCTTAAGTACTGCTACACAATGCAAATAGTTTGATTTGACCCATATACGGAACCCATTCCAGGTCAAAGTGGACTTGGGATTAATTGCAATGAAGGGTTACTTCAAATTCCCCCAAGCTCAAAATCTGGAGCCTCACTATCAGATGGTTTAGAATCATATCCAGGGCATGTGTTGAGGGAGGTCATATCCCTCTGCAGAGATGACAGCACAAGCCGATTGGGCTGGAATAATTTACAATTGTATTGCTTCAAGTATTTCTCTCAAATGCGAATAATGTTTAAACAGAGCTATTTGACCCATAGATGGTGACCGAACCGGTATTACTAGTTCAAGTTGTAGTGGACATGGAAGTAATGACAACAAAGTTCATGGTTCCAGAATTTGAGCCTGACCATCAAATCCAGTTTAGTGTCATATTCGGATACCCATTTTTATGGAGGTTCTCACTCTTCTGTTGAGGATACATTCAAAGTCTTACCAACTGGGCGCCTCCTTATAAATTTCTGCGAATTCCACATGCTATTCGTACGAATATGCTCAAAGTTTTTTTTTTTTTTTTTCAGCTATTGATAATCACCCCCAAATTTTATCCTTACACAAATCTATTGTTTCGAATTTCTCGTGCCATTTGTAGATGGACTGACTAGTCCTGATTTCTTAAAATGTGTTTTCGGGCGCCCTTTCATGACTGGCAAATTTTGTTTGGCTTAAATCAAGTACAAAAAAAAACTTCTCAGTATTTTTTACGCTGATTGTTAATTGGGGCAATCGAAAGCGTGAATAGGAAACTTCAAGTTTTCCTCTATAAAGCTATGTAGTGTATGTGTCAAGCATATTAAAATGCATTAAAAATCGTTTTCTGCCCTCTTGATGAGGCTTAGAATACGCTGGGGTAAGACCCTCCTAAAAAGGAGGTTGTACTGAGGATGACACCAAACGGTATCTGATGATGACCTTCAAATTCTGAGGACGTGAACAGATTGTAGTATCCCCCCATTGCCATTACTTCCTAATCCCCTCTGACCCGATGAATCAAATAGAAGTGTTCGGTTTCTTTGTTTTATGGTATAGCAACGTTCATGGGTTATTTAAGGTCAAATCCATCCTTGTTGAAGAACAGCAGTGAAACTATTAAACACAGAGCCGAGTGAATAAGGTCTTCAACCTTTCCCGAGGGTATTAGTTCGAAAGTGAACGTAATCGCTAAACTGGAGTTCGAACTCGAGGTCGTCGTCCAGCACTTTAGTCACTACACCACCGGACTCCCCGAAAATTAATTCATGAAACAATAAAACTCTGTTTAAATTATTTGTATTGATACTAGTTAACTCTAGATATAAATGCTATCTTCTTCTTCTTCTTCTTCTTCTTATTATTATTATTATTATTATTATTATTATTAATATTATTATCATTATTATTAATATACTCTTTTGAGAGTCTCCTCAAGTCTCCGGGACTCTACAGGTATTCTGACCGATCTCAGCAATGCTGTAGTTTGGATGGTCTCCACTCGTCCTCTTATTTCCGAGTACTTCAGTCTCTTTAGCAATCCTGTAACGAGGGCACCAATTATCTGTTGTGTCAATGTCACTTATATATTCCATATTTTTAAAAAATTCTTTAGCAAGATCAAGGGATTTATCTCTCTTTTCGCTTTCTTTTAATTTTACCCAGTTGTCAGTCGCAACGGCAAAGTTCACTATTCGGCAGGTTCTCTTTTTTTATGACAATCACTGGTCTAGTTGTCTGGCCGAGATTAGATGAAGCGTTTGAATATCAAAATCCCTGAAAAGTTTGTACGTCTCATTTTCCAGGACGAATTCTAGGGTGTGCATATACCATTTGTTAGTATTGTCAAATTTAAGTTTCTTACACAGTTTCCAGTGGATCACCTTCCCCACCCATTCGTGTCTAGTCTTATAGTCTTTTGCACTAATTTAGAGCATTCGCTTATTAGGTGGTTAATCGTTTTATTTCTATCATCGCATAACCTACATCTGCTTTTTTGTTGCGTTATACCTATTCTCGCTTTGATAAGATTAGTCCTTTTTGCGTTTTTTTTGTGCTGCTATTAGAAGAGATTCAGTTTCTTCCTTAAAGTTTTCCTAACCCATGCCGAAGTTTTCTCGTGTGAGATTTCCCTTGTTTTTCGCTTGATATGTCCATACCATTGTTTTTCTTTCCATGTTTGTTTGTTTGTTTGTGTTTTATGGCATATCAACCTTTGTGGTTAATTTAATGCCAAATCCATTTTATACAAATAAATAGTTCTACTTCAAGCAGTTCAGTTTAGCGTAGATACGCAGTTTACATACAAAAACAGTTCTATTTCAAGCTATTCAGTTTAGTACACCGTTTAGTTCTATTCAACCCATAGATAGGACCTTATCAGGTGCTACCACTTAGGGCTAGAGTGGACTTGGGAGCGATGGCAATGAAGAAGTGCTCAGCATTCCCCAAAGTTCCAGCATTACTGGAGCCTCACCATCAGGTTGTTTAGTGTCATAAACAGGACACTCGTTGGGGGATCTTACCCCACTGCAAAGAAGCAGTCATTGTGTTCTACAGCCCCAGCCGACTGGGCCCGATCATTTTTGTTTTCAGGTTATTTTTGTGCTGTTGATGCTTGTGTTGTTTGCATTGTTTCTGGTCGCAGTAATCAGTATTCCTATGCGCTTTTTTATGTAGTCTTTGAGTCTTTGTATTGATACAAAAATGCTATCTTCAATGCTGGTAGGTCCTCTTCCTACTTCTTTTCTTGGCACATCCAGTCTGTTTATGTCATACCTGGGATGGAAAGCCTTATGTATCGTAATGAGTTTTCTTGTTCTCTTGTGCACTTGAAGTTCTTCCCTCGTCCACCTCAAGAATGACCCCAGGTGTTAATCCCTTGGATGATATTTCTGCTATATAGTTTTGAGTAGTTTTCTCATTCTGTGATATTCTGTTTTAATTTTTTTCTTTTATTTCCACATGTTTGATTATGTTCGCTTCCAATATTCCCAAGTATTTTGAGGTTTCCTTTTCTCTAAGCATTCTGATTTTTTTTTGTTTGGTAGTTCTTTTCCTTCCATTATGAGTCGTTTCCTGCTTCTCCTGATTCGCATGGCACATTCTTTCTATGTAAAATTCTACCCCTATGTTATGGTTGTATATTCTCACTGTCTGTATTAAGGTTTTCAATTTTTTCATTTTTGACAAACAGTTTGATGCCATCCACGTACATTAGGTGATAGATTTTTTTTTTTAATTAAGCGAGTTTGTTTCCGCCGGCGCATTTTCTAATTATGTGATTCAGTGGCAGCATCAGTAATAGTAATGGTGATAGCGCATCTCCCTGGAAGATCCCTCTCTGGATTTTCTCCTCAGCTAAGCTTTTTTCAGCTGCTGTCAATCCCACGCTTAAGTCTTCACTGGCTTTCTCGATAAACTTTATGACTTCGTCAGATATCTTGTAAATTTTGAGACAGTCTATTATCCAATTTGCGAGACCATATCCGACACCTTTTTATTATCAACCCACACCATAGCTTCATTTTTCCGTCTCGTTTTATCCTCTTTGAGGATGGGCTCCCTTGCGGCAACCTTTATGTTCCTCGGGGAACAGTCCACGGCCTATTAACGAGTTTTAAATCTCCCAAATCTGAGCTGTTTTTATTTTCGACACTATAGGTAGGCACGTTATAGGTCTATAATTCTTTGGGGCAGTTCCATTGTGGAGGGAGGTCTTTCTGGATCAGGGTGGTCTTTTCTTTGGCTGTCCATTCGGGTATGAGTCGTTCTTCGAAGCATCTATTCATTTTGAGAGCTAGTCTGTCATGGATGGAAGTGTATTCTTTAAACCATAAACCATAATCCTTGTATATCATCATCGCCTGGAGTTTTCCAATTTGGTATTTTTTGAGTGCTGCTCTAAGTAAATGGAGGTATATTTTTGCCTTCGGTCTTTCTTTGAGTTCTTGCAGTTCTTTTTCCATATTGTTTATCCATTCAGCTTTTCTGGTATGATCTCTCCGTTCTCACATTTTGCTCAAAAATTGTTTTGCTTCCCTTGTATCGGGTTGTTGTTTTGTCTTCTCACATTCTACTCCCACTTCCTGGTAGAATTTTCTTTGGATTTTTTTTTTTGGAATGTCCTGTTTTGTCTGTATTATTATTATTTACACCTCCAGAGTTTTTCACATCAGTATTAGCTGATGGTTTTTCACTGGAGTTTGAGTGACAGCATGTCTCCTCATGACTCCAGGACTCGTCTCAGTATTCTGGCCGTCCTCAGCAATGCTGTCGTTTGGATAGTTTCTACCCGTCCGCCAACTTCCAAGTCCTCCAGGCCCTTTAATAATCCTTTAATTATTGTGCCTAACGCACCAATCACAATTGGCACAATCGTTACTTTCATGTTCCACAGCTTTTTTAATTCTCTAGCAAAGTCGAGGTATTTATCCTTCTTCTCACTTTCCTTCAGATTTATTCTGTGGTCCGCCTTGACAGCAAAGTCTACAATTTTGCAGATTCTCTTTTTTTTTTGTTGTTGATTATTATGAGGTCTGGTCTTTTGGTCGGGATTAGGTGATCCGTTGGTATGTTAAGGTCCCATAGGAGTTTATGCGAGTCATTTTCTAGGACAGGTGCTGGGTTGTGCATATACCATTTGTTTGTACGGTCGAATTGAAATTTCCTGCACATTTCCCTGTGGATCACCTTGCCGACCCAGTCGTGTCTCGCCTTGTACTCCTTCTGTGCTAATTTGCTGCATTCGCTTATTATGTGATTGATCGTTTCGTCTCTGTCACCGCATAGCCCACATTTATTGTTTTGTTGTGTCTTATCTATTCTCGCTTTGATGTGATTGGTTCTTATGGCATTGTCCTGTGCAGCTATTAGGAGGGATTCCGTTTCTCTCTTAAGGTTTCATTTTCTTAGCCAGGTCCAGGTTTTCTGGTGTGAGATGTTGTTTATTAGACGCTTAAAGCGGCCATAGAGTTGTTTTCCTTCCCATTTTTGTTTCCTAGTTGTTGTCGTTCTTTCGTTTATCGTGTTGTCCGTATCGACTCTGATGGTTGTAATTAGTCCTCGTTCGTATTTTTCTATGTAGTCTTCGAGCCGTTGTATGGATGCGTTAACGGTGTCTTCGATGCTGGCAAGTACTCTTCCACCGAAACCATATATCTGTGTGCAAACAAAAGATAATTATTTGACAGAAAGTGTTACTTGAAATGATTATTTTGTATTTTATAAAAATACTTGAAATCACAAAACTATACAAGTTATTTGTATTAAATAGGAAATAACTACACAAAAATTGAACATATAAATCTTGGATGGACTCGATTCTGTAACTTCTTTGCATAACATAAACTCATCCTTCAATCATCTTTTAAAAATCTTTTTAAGAGAATCTCTATTACGTCTATACAAAAGTTCCTGCCATTTTTGTTTTATTACACCGCTGAAAATTAGTACTTCGCGGGACACTTTTGTATATATTTAATAAAAAAATGTTTTGAAATTTCACAGCTGAAAATTAGTGTTTCGCTGGACACTTTTGTATATATTTAATAAAAAAAAACGTTTTGAAATTTCACAGCTGAAAATTAGTATTTTGCTGGACACTTTTGTATATACTTGATAACAAAAATTGTAATGAAATTATACGGATGAAAATTAGTATTTTGCTGGACACTTTTGCTTATACTTAATAAAATGTTTTGAAATTACACAGCTAAAAACTAGTATTTCGCTGGAAACCTTTGCACATACCGATTGAAAAAATTTTTTCTTCGTTATCTATTGCTAGCCATATTATCCGTGGGGCCAATGATATCGCGATTCTCACTTTCACAACAACATTCGTGTTTTTCTACTTACACACGACTGCCGCATATAATTGTTCTAGTCGACAGCTGTCTGTAAACTCATGTCCAATTAATCTCTGTAACACGACAAAGAGACAAGTTCCTTGACCTTACAATAAAAACAAATGACAGCCTGCTCCAAACCAAGTTCCCCTTTTGCGATAAGATCTTAAATTACAGGTCCAGATTTTGTAGAATCGACCATTTCAGTTGATCTCACATTCTCCGATAATCTCATCTTTGGCGTAACACTACCACAAAAAGACAAATACTACCTCCGTTCATCATCCCAGAAAAAGATTATATTTTCCCTGGCTGAGCTGTTGAAAGAAATTTTGAACTTCGACCTCACAACTTTTATAAATAACTAAGAATAAAATTCGAATAACGGAGTTGGCGAGTTCACGCATGCGCAATTACAAATAAGAAATAATGAGCATTATTGAAAGCTAATAAATACCAACAAACGCAATGCGGAGCTTATTACTGAGTACGATTCTCACTAAATGCCTCATATTTTTGGTCTTGTGCCGCAGTTCAGTTTGGTAAGAGACTAGATAGATTGATTGATAGATAATAGATAGGCTGAGGTTGAAAGATCGGGAACCAGCTGAGATAGATAACAACAGGCGACAATTGAAAGCCGTAGAATAACAGACATTGAAGGGAAAATAACTCACCTACCAAAAAATATAGATAGATAGATAGATAGATAGAGAGATATGAAGCGAATTTGATAGATAAATCAATAGATAGGAAGAAAATGAGATAGATAGATAAGTAGATAGATAGATAGATAGATAAGGGCTTCCTGTGGTATAAGGGTTAGTGAATTCTGTTAGCAGATCTTAGTTAAGATTCTCACAATAAATCTCGTATATCTGGCCTTGAGCCAAAGTAAATCAAACTTTGTAAGTGACGAGATAGATTGATAAATATATAGACTGACATTGCTAAATGTAGAAAAAGGAGTGACAGAAAGGCAGTGTTGTGCCAATATTCCCAAAGATTTTCTTCGAGCTTCTGATTTGAGTAGCGGTATCTTGGACATCGGTCAAAAATATGCAACTATCTAAACAACTAAGCATGCATTCTATTATAATCTTTACGGGGATTAGAACAAAAAGTTGGCGCACCCAGTAAGAGTCGAGTTCACTTCACAAAAGTAATGGCTTACTCGACCAGCTTGTTGCTCTTAAGAAGCTTTTAGATTTGTGCATGAGATCATGAATAGAATAACATTGAAAAAGTATCTCAGGAAAACTCAGTTAATTTGTTGGGTGGTTAGTTTGTGTCTTATGGGAAATGTCAACCCTTGTATACATATATATACATATACATATATATATATATATATGTGTGTGTGTGTGTGTGTGTGTATGTGTGTGTATTTTGTATATATGTATATATATTTGAACACAGTTGTATGGTTTCAAATAAACAAAAATAATAATCCTTAGTAAACGACTGAAAAGTTCTATTTGACCCAAACAATGGACCCTAGTAGGTATTAGAATGGACCTGGTAGTAATGCCAGAGAAGGAGGACTCAGGATTCCCCAAAGCTCCAGGACAGCATTTATTAATGCTTCATTAATAAATAGTTCATTGAACATAATGGACATTTTTTTTATCTACATATTTTTTGTTGATCCTTTCGTATTACCGTATAGATGTTATAATATTCGGCGGGAATTGGTTGATGAATCTTCTATAATTATTTATTTCCCAAGTACTTTCTGCCCGACTTTGGGCCATCATCAGGGCGGATATATTACAAAAGTGATGTAACTTTTGTATGTACATTACTACTTTGTAAGAACAGCGTCTGTACCGTTGCAGTGTGTAGCGTTTACTTTTAATTTATTTCTATAAATGGCGTCAGTAGCTAAAGATATTTAAGTACATTAGCACTGGTTTGAATATTAATTCTGTTAAGTTTAGTTATGTTCCAAATATGTAGTGTCCCGGGAATCTGTAGTTTTTGCTTGTTATTTTGATGTTCTAATATTGTTGTGTTTTTGGTGAGAATTTTCCGTAAATCTGTCGTTGGGCATGAATATTTTTTTAAATGCTGTGCTATGGAACTTGTATCAGAAAGATGCATTGTAAGTCTCCTCGATATGCTAATTGAGGTAGTTGAGTACTTGGGAAATAAATAATTATGGAAGATTCATCAACCAATTCCCGCCGAATATTATAAAATCAATACGGCAATACGAAAGGTTCAACAAAAATATATATAGACAATTAATGTCTATTATGTTTGATGAAATATGTATTAATACACACACACACACACACACACACACACACACACACACACATATATATATATATATATATATATATAATAAATTAGATTTATATATTTAATTCCATGGAATTTAGACTGCGACAAAGTAATTAATGACAACCAACACTGTTATTACACACACACACACACACAGATATATATATATATATATAAACCTAAAATCAATAGAATTAATTTTCTTTTTTTTTTTTTTAATATTCCATATTTCTTGATAATATTCTTGATAGTATTCTATTTCTGTTGATAGCGTTCTGTTTTTTAAATTCATCAGTATCCCAGTTTTATTCAGCTCTGCCTTTACATAATTTTGTTATTTAATAAAAATCCTAAAAAAACTCTTTCAAAAATTCTTTAAAAAACACTCTTTATACATGCAAGCAACCCCTGATGATAGTCTATGAAAGGTTCGAAAGCCTTCGGGACAATTTTGGTAAATTCATCCGGCAATTCCAACCCGAAACCAAGACACTCATCAGGAAACTTGAAAGGATCTTAATAAAATTATAGAGACAAAATGTGTCTTTATTATTTAATCAAACATGCTTAAATATATATGTGTGTGTGTATGTGAGTGCGCGCGCATGTGTGTGTGTGTGTGTGTGCGATTTGTTAACAATTAGTTGGTGGTTAACTTTAAAACAAGGTATTAAAGCTTATTTGTTTGCTCAGAGTTAAATGGTTTCAACGATTCGAACCGAACATTATTAATTCTATTTATCAAGTATTCCTATCTAATATGAATAATTTGAACACAGTTGTATGGTTTCAAATAAACAAAAATAATAATCCTTAGTAAACGACTGAAAAGTTCTATTTGACCCAAACAATGGACCCTAGTAGGTATTAGAATGGACCTGGTAGTAATGCCAGAGAAGGAGGACTCAGGATTCCCCAAAGCTCCAGAACAGGGGCCTCATCATCAGATGCAGTTTTGTCTCATACTCAGGACGCTTACAGAGGTGCAAGCAGCGTATTTTATAGCTCCAACCGACCGAACGGAAAGCCAGCTAGTATATATATATTCATATATATAGTTGCTGTCGAGACTTTTCCGTTCACACACCACAGTTCGAGCTATTATGTTTCTCTTTTGATATTTCTCGTGTTTCAGTATTGAATTTTCTTTTATGGAAAAGAAAAACTAAAGAAATAAATAAAATGAAAGAAAAAAAACAACAAATAAATAAAAAGATAAAGTGAAATAAGATGAAATAAAATGAAATAAAAATCCATGGGAAACGAACCGAATGCAGTGCAGGTTAAAACTTCAGATAATCTTAAACAACTCAATAGAAATTTCTTTCCGGAAATAGACGGACGCAAACGAGTTTGTAACGAAGTTTTGAACTCTGCGATTAAAAAAAAAAAACTTTGCAAAGACTTGAGTCACGTTGATAAAGGAACTGAATTCTATTATCACGACTAACATGTTATTTTTGTACATAAATTACAAAACAAACCTGCCTCTTTTCCTATGCACCTCTCTCTTTTTTCACTTTCTTTATGTCTCGCTTTCTATTGTCACTTATTTTGTCTATCTCAGATGGTACACTATCTATCTATCTATCTATCTATCTATCTATTCATTTACCAAGACGAGAAATGGGAGGCACCTTGAGATAATAATACTCAGTAAGAATGGTATTCTAGCCCAGATCAGTAATCGTCGTCTACATAAGTTATCTATTGGCTCAGTCCATTCTTATTTGTCTCTCTGTTTATGTACCTATGTAGTCATTTACTAAACTTAACCAAGAAAGTGATAATCTATCTATCTATCTATCTATCTATCTATCAACGAAGTTTAATTTAGTTTTACACAAGGCCTGAAAAATGAGACATCCAGTGAGAATCTTACTAACAATGTCCCACTATCCCAATTCGACAAACCTTACGCTACGTGAGGCTTCTATCTATCTATCTATCTATCTATCTATCAAGTCATTTACTAAGCTTAACTTCGGCAGAAGACCAAAAATATGGAACACCTCGTGTAAATCATTTTCATTAACAATCTGCCCAGCTCACTCGTCATGACGTCGCCCATACTATTTATTTATTTATCTATTTGCTCAGCCGATTCTTATCTATCTATCTATCTATCAAGCTTATCCAAGATCAGAAATACGGGGCACTCTGTGAAAATCGTATTCTGCAACGATATGTATTTTTTTCGGGGATAATGCTATGCTGCAATTGAATTACAGACAAATATTGATATGATGTTAAACAAAGAAATCAAACTAATATCTTTTTCGGTGCATGAACTATTTTCCCTTCGATGCATGTTAGTCGATGTTCAATCCCAGGTATACACTAAGATTATAAATCCAGTTATTCCAAGCATTTCTCTCTTGGAAAAGCAGAGTAACCAAATCTTACTATGCTTCCAGCACATTTGTGCACTTATAAAATCATGTATCCATGATTTTTGTTTGGTATGGTGTTGTATGGAATATCAACCCATGTGTGTTATTTAATGCCAAATTCTGCCCCAACACACACACACAAACATATATATATATATATATATATATATGTATGTGTGTGTGTGTGTGTGTGTGTGTGTGTGTGTGTGTGTCTGTGTGTGTCTGTTGTAAGCAAAAGGTTTGTAGGTAACTTTGTCTTTAAACGAATCAGGGCTCATATGTTTGCACTCAAAGTTAATATGAGCAAGAAAATTCAGAACAATACATTTAGTATGTAAACATACTAAGTCTTTTTAAATATGGAATGGCTTTACCATGGAATTTTCTGAGCAAAACAATTCTTTTAGGTATGCTGCTTGTCAGTTTCTTACATTGTTTAATATAAATGCTTTCCCATTCATTCTCCAGTATATCTTCATTAAAAACATCTTTCCTGATAGTTTTCGTTTCATTACACTCTCAAACCAGAACATCACTTATAATGAGTTTTTAGAAAGTACTTTTTTTGTTAATTTAGCAGTATGAAGAGGTACATTATAATGTTGAAAAATTGTACCAGTTCGGTTTACTGAAGAGAATAACTTGTCAGTCGTTTGAAGGAGTCCTCCTTTCTCAAAAATATTAATGCATTCTTTAGCAAAGATATGTTTGTCGCATCAAATTAGTTTACCAACTCCAAGAGACCAGAAAGCTACTGCATCATTGTTTCATCATTCCCATGTTTTATTGTTGTCTTCAGACATTCTGGCAATAATTCTTTACCTAATCTTCTAAGACAACGTTCCAAAGCATCACTATAAAGGCAAAATCTTGATCTATATTATGCTTTCAAACTACTATATATCAAAATTACAATATTCTAATTAAATACAATTTGTCCATTACATTCTTTTTTGATAACAAAGGTTTCCTAGCTTATGTTTCTGAAATAATTCCATTTTTAAAAACTTTCTTGTGATATTTTTTCGGGATAGTCTTCCCATCACTAGTTTTGAATTATTTACCCAGTGTTGTCGGGGTTTTCTTTCTGTCTTTGAGAGCAGCAAAATGTATCTATTGGCCATTTCTTTGTCGCAGCTTTTGAACGGCTGGAACCCATTTTTCTTGTAGTAGAACCGGTTTTTGTGAAATTTTGGGCAAGGATGCCCGTTCGTTATAATCTTACCCATGTTCTCACGGGTTACATAAACAGCTTGTATTAACAGTATGTTCTGGTTTATTATTCGAACGGTGGTAATTCACTGGTTTGGTTTATATGATTACTTTTGATTTTATATCAAGAAAGGGATGACGACTGAGCAAATATGGAGATATAAATTTTGCACTTTGTGCAACTGGTTGTGTTTTCATCATCTGCTTGATGACCGATAAGTTAGAGGTCGAAAGGGAAAAAATATTTCCGTTGTGACGTTCTTAGAAATATCATTATGAAACAATGGGCTGGAATTATTGGCCCTGATATGTCTACATTATCATGTGATGCAAAATGGAATACTGTTTTTTTAGTTAGTTAAATAGTTGGAGTTGAGAAATAGAAGAAAACTGATGTATTTCAAAGGTTTGTGCCGTTTGCTCTTACCACAATTGTTAAACTGACTTCGACATTAAATTAAACATACCCTAAAACCAACCAACCAACCAACCAACCAACCAATAAATAAATAAATAATACCAACAAATAAATAAATACCAAGCTTTGTGGTCGCTGTTTGAGAATTGTTGAGAGTATACAAGTTTTTGCGAAATATTTTGAACAGTATTTCCAAAAACGATATTAACATTTTCATTAGAGTGTGACTTCCCCATCAAATTGATTTGATAGAAAGGAAGTTATTTTTGCTACTAAGTTGAAAAGATTATATATATTCCCAGTACTTAATGAATCCAACTTGCATCGGAGTAAATTCAGTTGTTAAAATTGTTTGTTCATTTTTGCTAATGTAAAATGTGCCAAGTGAACAAGTTATTTGTAAGTCTTCATGTATTTAAGAAAAGAAAAATGTTTTGATTATTTTTGTTGTTTTGAAGCGCCTATAGAAAATGCTTATAGAAAACGCTTATAGATTATCAATACAACACTGTTTTATAGCCTCTGACATTAGGAGATTTCCCATTTGTTTCAACTGTCAAACTCTGTCAAACTTTGGTTAAAATGTAACTAAAAGTTTAAAAAGTTAGATATCGACGCTACTTTTCATTGAACAGATTTTGCATTTCTCTCACAAACAAAAATTTGCACGTGTGTACGTCAATTGTCAATATTTTTTTCATTGCCCAATCGGCTAGGGCTGTAGAATACACCGACTGCTTCTCTGCAGAAGGGTAAGACTTCCCCAACGAGCGTTTTGCATATGACCCTATACAATCGGATGGTGAGGCTCCAAAAATGCTGGAGCATTGGGGAACGCGGAGTTTCCCTATATTTCCATCACACCCAAGTCCACTCTGGCTCGTAGTGGTAACACCTGATAGGGTTCAATCTGTGTCAAATAGAGCTAAACTGCGCACTTTAGACTAAACTGAATTGTTTTTGTCTCGATATAGTTGGTCCTTATGGCGTTGTTCTGTGCTGCAATCAAGAGAGATTCAGTTTCTCTTTTAAGGTTCCTTTTCTTGGCCATGTCTAAATTTTCATAGAGTGGTTTTCCTTCTCATTTTTGTTTTCTGGTTAGTTCTGTTCTGTTGATGCTTGTGTTGTCTGTATTGTTTCTGATGGCTGTAATCAGTCTTTCTATGGGCTTTTCTAAGTTGTTTTCGAGTCGTTGTATCGATGCATCAACAGAATCTTAAATGCTGACATGTCCTCTTCCTTCTTTTTTTGTTGACACATACAGTCTCTCTGTATCGTCTCTGGGATGTAAGGCCACATGCATCATAATGTGTTTTTTTGTTCTCTGGTCCACTTGTTGAAGTTCTTCTTGGGTCAACTTCAAGAATAGTCCCGAGTATCTAACGATGGGGGATAGCCAAGGTATTTATCCCTTTGATGTGATTTCTGTTGCGTAGTTTGGTTCCAAGTAGTTTTCTCGTTTTCCTGAGATACTTTTTCCTCTCCGCTTCATTGACGGCGTCCGTTTCTTCTTCTTCTTCTTCTTCTTCTTCTTCTTCTTCTTCTTATTATTATTATTATTATTATTATTATTATTATTATTATTATTATTTACAATCAGCGTTAGCTGATGGTCTTTCACTGGAATTTGAGTGACAGCAAGTCTCCTCAAATCTCCAGGACTCTCCTCAATATTCAGGCCGTTCTCAATAATGCAGTAGTTTGGATGATCTCCACTCGTCCGCCAACTTCCAAGTCCTCCAGTCCCTTTAATAATCTTTTAGTTACTGTACCGAAAGCACCAATCACAATTGGTATAATTGTCACCTACATGTCGCATAGTTTTTTCAATTCCCTAGGAAGGTCGACGTACTTATCCTTCTTTTCACTTTCTTTCAGTTTTATTCTGTGATCCACCGGGACAGCAAAGTCAACAATTTGGCAAATTCTCTTTATCATTATTTTTTCTACCCATGAATAATTACACAGAAAAGATTTTTAAGAATAAGATATTAATTTTCCTCTGACAAAAGGTACCAGGATTTTATAATTTCAAGTTGAATATTATACAATCAAAACGGATACTATTTGGTTTTATTCATTACCAAATTCAGCAGCATTGAAACTGTATAACCAAAATTATAAATATATAGCAGTTCAAAAATAAATATATACCTTGTGTATATTTACGCAATTTTGTTTTATCAATGGCTGCAACGAAATAATATTTTGTCACAGAGTTTGTTTATATATATATATATATATATATATATATATATATATATATATATATCAATAAATTACTTATATATATATGGAAAGATGGATAAATCAGACTCTAACAAAGGTTTAGTAGTAGTAATATTTCATTTCTTTATTTCAAGAGGAAGTGATAGGAACGGAATAAATATGTAGGTATAAATTTTCTAGTTTGTAGTAAATTCATTTACATTCTGATATCTATTAGTCTACAACAGTGAAACGTTTCAATCTGATATTCAGAACTCTTCTTTTCTTATACACACAAACACACACACACACACACACATATATATATATATATAGAGAGAGAGAGAGAGAGGGTGCGGAAGCAAAATATGGAATCATTTTTAAAACGTCTTTTGTTAGTCTGATTAGCCCAATTTTTGAAAAAAAAACGTGATAAATCTAAATTTTCCTGAATATTTTTTAGATTAAAATTCAGCTTAATATAAGGGAGCAAAAAAAAAAAAAAAAAAGAAAAAAAAAAAAAACGACAAAGAATTTGTGATTTGCTAAACGCCGAAACCAAGTCAAAGTTTCTCTGTCTACAGTATTCAACGTAAAGAAAAAATTCACAGAAAAAGAGTTTTTTTTAAGAAAAAGCGGGATTGAACCAATAACGAAAAGAAGGCTTTTTAACTGCTTTTGCTATGGCGATTAAGGGGGACCCAACAACATCAATAGGTAAGCATGCTAAGTCCACGAGAAAACGGTGAGGACAGCAATTAAACAAGATTGAAGTCCAGACCTTAAAACCCCCTCCTCTTGATTACGCTATATGGGTATTTTAGAAAACAAAACAAATAGAACTTCCCATCCAAATATTGGTTTGCTTAAGATTCCTATTGAGTGGGAATGAAGAATTTATTTTGACGGTATGCAAATCGTTTCGAAGGCGTGTTGATACAATAATCGAAAAATGGTGGCCATATTGAGTAAATTTACTGTTTTGTATCAATCTTTACATTTTATCGTTCATTTTTTAAAATTAGAATTGTATCTAGTTTTGTAATAGAGTCATTTATTATTATACTTGAATATTCCTAATTTTTCTTTCGCACCCTATATATGTGTGTGTGTGAATTTAAGTGTGTGCGTGTATATGTGTATGTATTTATCTAGCCCTACGAACATGCATTTCAATTATTTAACAAGTTTAAATTAAGAATTTTCCTTCTTTTTGACCGGTTGTCATACCAAGCACAGTCTGCCCTACTATTTACACGTGATTGGAGAGAGAATAGTTAGATTCATATTTTTCCTAAGAATATTAGCGTTAAGCGAGGTGCCAAGAGTCTAATCCATGATTTAAACTCGGGTCTCCATGTCCATTTCCGACGAATATGCATAACACACCATGAATGCCTCCATATATATATGAGTGTGCGCGCGCGAGTCTGTTTTTTCACTTGCGCGTGTATATATGCAACGGAAATATGTGTATATATTTAAAGATGCATGCCAGTACATACACAAACATACATACATATGTATGCGCGTGCAACAGCACATACACAAACATACATAACACACAAACTTAGGCACACATACAAATAACCCCACTTTTCGAACAAAAATGAACCATATTAATCGTTTTTTTTAAGATCTTCACTCTGTCCAACGATTATTGATTGCATGAAACCCAGGGTCATAGAGAGTACCATGTAATATATATATATAACATGCAATATATATATATATATATATATATATATATATATATATATATATATATATATGCTGTATCGTTGATATTGAGCACTATTTAACAATTTTGCAACATTTGGCCCTCCATTAACTCATCAAAGGAGCTAGTAAAAACCCCATAAACCTTATATATATATATATATATATATATATATATACAAGAACTGCCGCAAAAAAGCAGTTTTGCTTCCAATAAAGTCCTCATTAGATGATGATGCGGGGTTCAGGCATGGTTTCGGGACCGAAGCATCATTACCACTAACCCAGGGCGCCCCAGCAGTTTCTCACAATACTACCAGACTTTATTGGATGCTGTTTGATCCGTACGAACGCCATATCCGTTTAGATGTACTAAAACTTTTGTTTTAGATCTTTTTTTATACATTCCCTCTTCTTTGCTGGTGAAAGTCCGAGTTTGGTTAAAAATGTAGAGGTTACGTTCGAAATAAAACTTCGACATCCAATCTCAAGAGGAAATATGTCTGGTGACCAGTCATTCTTAATTCACTGTTCACGTAGGTCTTCGTACTTTTCCAATTTCCGCTGATGCACCCAGTCGATGTTGGCCTCGAAAAGGATTGTTAATTCAGCAATGATAACTTTTTTTTTAATTAACTGACCAAATGACAAGATCTGGACGCTAGCGAGTTGATGCTATTTCCGTTGGAAAAGCGAGTTGCCGGTCTGTCAGCACTAACGCGCCAGTTCGTGCAACCAATTGATTTAACAAATATTTTTGTGATTACTCATTTTTTTGATTTTGAATTATGAATTGTTCCAAAACAGATCCTTGAAGCAGCACTCTATAGTATATGTAGTGAACTATTGTAGATCTAAAGATTGAATTATTTGCGACATTCTCCTACAAACGTGTGTGTGTGTGGGCCGCGTGTGTAAAAGACAAATAGGAACAATATTTTCTCATTAATTACTTTTTAATGTTTTGATTGTTTTCAACAAGATTTGACCTTAGATCATAGTCAAGAGAAAAAAGATTTTATCAAGAATTTTTCCTTTCTGTTTTTATCAAGAACATCTAGAAACCAACAACTGTTAAAAAAAAATCAACCTCTCACATAAAAAAATGTCGGCAATATTCAGTAAATTTATTTTGGGGTGAGTGGAAAGTAAATAAAGTTACAAGAAGTGCATCAAGTAAACAATTTGAGCCCCTGTCATTTTCATCAGCATTTATGAAGTTCGGGGTTCTTGTTTTACTCAGAAAGAACTAAATTCACTTCTGAGAGACGAATTTACTGAGTACTCTACCACGACCGGACGCCTTGTTTGTTATCTTTTTTAAATTAAACTAACAAGCTCTCTTAAGACAGTTACGGTCAGCCGTGGTAAAATCGTACTCAAGTCATGTACCAAGTAAGGTCATCTCAGTTGAAATTCACCGTTGTGAATAGACATTGCGGTGGACCGCATAGGCGTAAAATGACTCCGTCCCTATGGAAGCTCTTTAGCTTCTACTCGAAATACGATACTTTGAAATTGAAAACGAATTAAACGTTAAGAAACAAGAAAAAAATTAGGTAGGTTTTTTGTTTGCAAGGTTCAACGAGAATATGTTGGTTCTACTGGATCTTTGTTTATCTAATCCCGCCAAAATATCCAAGCAAGTTTATTTTGCTACAAATTCTTGTAAATCTATTTAAGAGAGAGAGAGAGAGAGAGAGAGAGAGAGAGAGAGAGAGAGAGAGAGAGAGAGAGAGAGAGGTGGGGCACGTTATTGCTTTTAATGTATTTATAGAATGAGTGAAAGTTTTATAGATATTTCTCGATTTGCATTATATTAAATATTTTCATAATAGAAAAGATTTTTTGGAGAAAACTTTTTAAAGACTTTCTAAAGAGTCTTAAAGATTCAGTGATTGATTTTAATGGCATGTCAACCATTCAAAATTATTTTATGCTTAGAGGTTAGGAAATCGCGTTCTTGTATATTTTCTTAAGAGCTTTTTTTTATGGTGGCGCGGTGCTATTAAATATGAATAATTTGAAACAGATCTATTTAACCCATAGACAGGACCTGAAGAGGTTCAACCTTTTCGGGTCAGAGTGGACCTTGGAGTAATGGCAATGAAGGAGTTTTTCACACACTCCAAATCTTCAGAGCAAGAGATTCATCATCAGATGCTGTTTATTGTCATACAAAGAACACCCCTTTTTGAGAAGATCTGACTCCAGCTTCAGAGAATATTCTAAGCCCCGAGAATTAAAAAACTTACTAAACCTGAAAAGAAATCAGAAAAGGTGAAGGTTTATTTCGTTAAGTTGAATTGGCAGTCGTGTCTTTGGTTGTTTCCTTCTGTGTGTCAGTGTGTATTTTACTTTTCTAAGTATTTTTACATCCTTTCATAGTTTCTTTATTTTAGGCATCCCCCACCCTTCTTTTCGGCTGAAAGTTCAACAACTATATTTAAAAAATAAATTAAAAGTTTAAAAATACTTTTCTTAATTTTTCTTTCGAAATAAACAATCCCAAATTTCTTTCTTTCTTAAAATAAGAAGAAAAATACAACTTTTATCTACTATTTTGCCTCATTTCCACAATTTATTGGCGATGACCTCTTAGTTAAATATGGACTTCAAAATGTTCCTAATCTTAAGTGCCCTTATGAGTCTTATGTTTGAGTTCTATGCTTCTTAGCTGAATTAGGCTAAAAAGGAAAAGTACTTTTTGAGGAAAAAAGGTTTAATGAAGATAATTGTCTTTACGACTGAAGAAAGAATAAAAAAATAAATAAAAAGAAAAAAGGTCAAGCTTTTATTTATTAAGAGGATTATTCCCTCTAAATGGTATATTTATAATGTTTAAAAATATTCACGCCAAATATGACGTCCAAGCACAATAAATAATAAAAAAATAAAAAAAACTCTGTATTTTTCACCATATCAGTCATATCTATTTATTCAGAAGTTTTATATTAAGTAACAATGTCTGTGGCAATAAAAAACATTGTCAGTTTTATAAGTATCTAAAAAAGTGTTTTTAATGCATTAAAAAACTGAATAAAAGACAAAGAAAAACAAAACAAAACAAAAACAAAACAAAAGATAAAAAACAGACAAACAAAAAAGAAACAACAAACGAAAAACAAAAAAAATAAACAAACATTTAAATCTTCAATATCGATACATTTTGATCATATGTACGTACTTTAACATAATTTTTCTAGCACAGCAAATGAAAGAAAAAATATTCCATTAAAATTACAAACACTGAAATATTAATGCAAAGCATAAAGCAAACTGCATCTCTATTTAAATCGTTTACAAAAAAAGAAAAAAAGAAAAAAGCCTGTAACATAGGGCTCCATACTATAGAGCAGAACTGGTTGAAGACCCAAAATCTCTCAGATGATTGTTAACAAGTGATACACTGACTTACGCGTGGAATACCACGGAATTTTGATATTTGAATATATATATATATATATATATATATATATATATATATATATATATATATATATATAATGTAGTTTGCTATGATAATAATAAGAGAACACCCTCTGGATATATATATATATATATATATATATATATATATATATATATATATATATATACATTAATGAATACTGATAAATATTGGTGATAGAGCATATACCATTAGGTCGTATGATCAAATTTTAATCTCTGCACAATTCCCAGTGGATCACCTTTCCCACCCATCATTGCTAGTCTGGCTACTCCTTTTGTTTTAGTTTGTTGCATTTGCTTATTATGTGATTAACTGTTTCATCTCTGTCTCTACATAAAATTCACTCGGTAATATATTGCGTATTATCAATTGTCACTCAAACAATTAATCCTCGTGGCATTATTTTGTGCTGCTCTAAACAGAAATATAGTTTCTGTTTTCAAGTTTCCCTTTCTTAGCGATGTCCAGGTTTTTTCGTGTATAAACTCGCCAGTTTGTCGCTTAAAACCAAAACTATTCAGACCTTAGTATTATTAAAATCAGGTAGAATATTCAGAATAATCCTGAAGACCTAAGGAAACTGAGTTGTCTAAATTTCTTAGACGAAGCTTGTTGATTTTATTCATTAAGGGTTTTCGGACTATTGTCTTCATCTTTATTGTTATTTTCTAACGTTTCGGCCGATATGTACTCCGGCCTTCTTCAGGTGTTTGTCGAACTCGAAAACTTGTCTTTTGGACTCCCGTGGAAGACCCACAAAAAGTAAAATAATAATAAAAATAATATTAAGACTACACCCGACTGCGAGGGGAAGGTGATCCACTGGGAATTCTGCAAGAGATTGAAATTTAACCATACGAACAAATAGTATATGCACAACTTAGAATCTATCCAGGAGACTGAGATGCACAAACTCATCTGGGATTTTGAGATCACTTAATCTCGGCCAGACGACCAGACCAAGAGATAGTCAACAACAAAAAAGAGAACTTACTCAATTATGGATTTTGCTACCCCGGCTGACCACAGAGTAAAATTGAAAGAAAGCGAAAAGAAAGATAAGTAACTGGATCTTGTTAGGGAATTGAAAAAACTGTGGAATATGAAAGTGACGGTGGTACCAATTGTAATTGGTGCACTTGGTACAGTCACCAAAGGATTGGTACAAGGACTAAAGGACTTGGAAAAAAGGAGACCATTCAAACTACAGCATTATTAAGATCGGCCAGAATACTCAGAAAAGTCCTGAAGATATGAGGAAACTTACTATCATTCAAACTTTAGTAGGAAAACATCAACTAACGATGGTGTGAAAAATTTGAAAAGGAGTAAAATAATTTGCACATAGTTATAGGATTTCCAGTATTTCTATATTATACTCACAAATTTCAAATGAATTTAGTTGACCCTAACTAGTACACCAACTCTCTATCTCCGTTAATTGCAGCACAAAATAATGTCAAAGGGACCAATTATATTAAAGCGAAAATAAATAATATGAAATTGAATAGCAAGCGTAGGTTATCCGTAGAAAGAGATGAAATGTTTTATCGCATAATAAGCGAATGCATCAAACTAGCACAAAAGAAGTATAAGACGAGGTATGTCTGGGTGGGAAAGGTGATCAACTTGGAATCATGCAAGAGATTAAGATTGGATCAGACTACCTAATATTATAAACATGAAGCAGAATCTGTCTTGGAGAATGAGACTTATACAATTCTCTGGAATTTTGAGATACACATGGATCACATAATCCCAACCAGAAGACCAGACTCAGCGTCGATTAAGAAAAAAAGAAAAAAAAAAGAACTTGCCGTTTTATGGATTTTGCTGTTCCGGCAGACCACAGGTTGAAAATGAAAAGAAAAAAAAGCCAAAAGATAAAAAAAAAATACTTAGACTTTGCTAGAGAACTAAAAAATGCTGTAGTACGTGAGTGACGGTGATTACCATTGTAGTTTGTGCGCTTGGACCTGTTCAAAAAGGCTTGGAAGAATACTGGAGGAATTGGATATAGGAGGAAGAATCGACACCATTCAGACTGGAGCATTGTTGAGATTGACTTGAATACTTACAATAGATCAAGAAATCTGAGGATACTTGCTGTTTCCCAGACTCCAGTGAGAGACACCACCAGCTAAGGTTGGTATGAAAAGCTTGCAACAAGAGAAATAATAATAATAATAATAATAATAATAATAATAATAATAATAATAATAAAAATCTGCCGAAAATACGTAATTAAACATTATAGAGCAAATATATTTACAAATTACAAAATTGATCTGACCCAGTCGTCTGTGGCTGCAGAATACACCGACTGCATTTCTGCATAGGAGTAAGGCTCCCCCGACGAGTGTCCTGGATGTGATGCTAGAAAATCTGATGGGGAGGTTCGATTAATGTTGGAACAATGGGGAATGCAGAGTACCTCTTTATTGCAATCGCTCCCAGGTCCACTCTGGCCTGGAGTGGTAGTACCTGATAGGGTCCTATATATATGGGTCAAATAGAACTAAACTGTGTACTTATGCTCAACTGAATTGTTTGAAATAGAACTGGTTATATGTATAAAAATTGATTTGGCATTAAATAACCTACAATGGTTGATATGCCATAAAACTTGTCCAATCAACTAACCAACCAACCAAAATTGATATACGAGGGTCCTCTGAAAAGTTTAAAGGGTGACCATGATACTTTCATGAAATGTGACCAAATGTTGTTATTTTTCAACATAGTCCCCCTTCCAGTCTCTATTGCTTCCATCGTTGTTACAGTTCTTGGATCCCATTGGTAAAAAAAACGTTATCAAGAATATCATGGGAATTTTTTTGTCTCTGAACTTTTTAACCCTAACCTGCTATATCGGCACGTAAATAACGATACAGTAAAAACACGACCGACTTTACCCTCCTGCTTCACCCATCGGTATATAAAAGGATGAGTATAGAAACTTCTTGATCTGATGATACCATAAACGAGAAACCTGACACACACACTGCAATGCACTTGTTCCGTTACAACAACTTCTGGAAGGACCCATGGAAGTCCTCTTGTGTGAGCGTGTCAATAACCTTCGTCACAGCCTCTTTCATCTCCTCAATTGTCTCATAACGATAGCCACTGAGCTTAGGAAATAACCAAAAGTCACAGGGAGCAAATTCTGGACTATAGGGACGGTGAGGAACTGTCTTGATGCCCATCTTGGTCAAATAGTCTGTGACAAGGATGGAGTTGTGGACTGTTGCATTGTCCGGGTGGAAATGCTGCTGACCCAGTTTCAAGAATGCTGGCCTCTTCCGACGGAATCTCTTCCTTAATTCCCTTAAAACCTCAACATAGTAACCCTAACCGTAGTCCTTTGGCCAATCAACTCTGGTGTATTGACTTCCTTACTCCTCGCACACCTCTCATCATCCCTCACAGACTCATAGCCTTTTTTGAATCTCTTATGCCACTCAAAAACTGATGCTCGATTCATGCAAGATGGTAGAAAAGCAGTCTGAAGTATTCCATACGTTTCTGTGGCATTTTTTCCAAGTTTAAAACACAATCTTATTGCATATCGTTTTTCTAAAGTGTCAGATTGCATTTTTGAAATTAACCAGCTGTGACAATCAGGCTTTAGTAGGGTGTACTTCAATTGCTGCTGTAGGTGTTCTTTTGAACATGAAATCATAAAAATTGGTCAGTCATCTCATAAGTTGTATAGCAATTACATACTGAAATTACCAGAGTCTTTGACAATTTTAAATACCGGTATAAAAGAGTCTGGAAACTTATTGAATACTCCACGTATGTATATATGGGGAAAACAATGTTCTCTGATGAAAGCACCAGTGCTGACCGACCAGAAAAAAACGAATACATCAATTCTATGCTGACACTGAGTGCTCTCTAGATAGACTGCCAAGAGAGAGAGAGAGAGAGAGAGAGAGAGAGAGAGAGAGGAGCTCGGTGCTATCAACACGACTTGATATATATATATATATATATATATATAAGGTGTCTCAATATACATGGGACCCATGTGTTAGATAATAACTCTACCAATAATTTTGTGTTCTTTTTTGTTTCAAATTTGAAAGTAGTATACTATAACAACTATTAATCCTTTATCACAATGCCTTGGATAAGAGAGGAAGAATATTTTCGTCATTAATTACTTGGAGACACAATCATTCAAAACTGTCTAAAAATAGATGCAACCCATTAATATAATAAGGATTTATTACTGATACAAGAAACTTTTTAAAAAATTGCATGTCCTGGAAGCTGGTATAATTAGGATTAAAAAAATCATTGATTTGATGTCTCTAACTCAAAGGATGCATTTTTTAAACGATGTGTTCGAAATGATCGCCATTGCACTTGTCTCTGTTGCATTTATTTTGAGACACCTTTAGTTCACTGCAGGTTGCGTTTTTATTTTAATGGCATATCAAACTTCGTGGGTTATTTAATGCTAAAGCTATCCTTGTATACAAAACGTTGTGCTGCTCTTAACTTCTAGCTTTGGAAATGAGTGGTTTATACGTTTCGTATGGTTATTTGTCTGAAAGTGAACTCACTTACTTTGAAGTCGCTGTCTAGCACTTTACCCGCTACGCAACGAGAACTCCTCCCTTCACAGCAAGATTCACGACTCTCATTTTGGATATTTTCACCAAAAAGCTGGGAGAATTAAAGAGGAACTCATGCTTTTCTCAGGGCCATTACTATGAGATGAATCCAAACGGCCTCCGACAGGATTTGAACTCAGTTAGCCGGTTTAGTATTCTGTACTGGTAACGGTTACGCCACCTGCACATGAAGCTGCATCGATTAGACAGCAACTTGACATGTACTTATTAACAGAAATCTAATTTGAAATGTTTTCTAAAATGTTCGATCTCTATATGATCAATGTTCAGAAAGGAACTGACATGGAAGTATATTATAGTGAAAATTAAATATTCTCTATGTAATCTCTCTCTCTTACGCGCACCCACTCACTCATGCACGCGCGTGCGCGAACACGCACAAACACACACACACACACACACACACTCTCTCTCTCTCTCTCTCTTTCTGTCAGTCTGTTAGTCTGTAATACATGATATAAACTAGTTTGCAATGAACAGGATAATCTACTTACAGCAGTTCTTCCAATATATATATATATATATATATATATATATATATATATATATATATAGAGAGAGAGAGAGAGAGAGAAATAGAGACATTTACCTTCATTTTTCCTCCTACTCACTGAAACACTTACACACACATAAATATATACAAAGAGATGCATTTACTTGTATTATTGCACCTACCCACTAAATCATATGCACACACACACACACACACACACACACACACACACACACACACACATGATTATATATATATAGAGAGAGACGGAAACATTACTCCTACGCACTCACTCACACATGTATATATATATAGATACATATATATATATATATATATATATATACATTTAATTATATATATATATATATATATATATATATATATATATATATATATATATATATATAAAGATACATTTACATGCATTTTTACACCAACTCATCAAAATATACACACATACACATGAACACATCAGCACTCATATATATATATATATATATGAAGTGATTCATATGCATTGCATAATAATTGGTAACGTATTGATAATCGAACTTCGAGCTATTTCCTACAGTTCAAGGAATGAAGGATAAAAGAAATAATTAGATAAATATGTAGATAAAAAAACTAAGAAAAAAAAAAGAAGAAAAGGTTGAAGGCAATAAAAATAATGAATAAATTTTTCTATTCACATCAATTAAGGATTTCGGAGTCCGAGTGCGCATGTGCGAGACTTATTTTGCTTTTTGATTGGTTGCCATCTGCCATATCTCGTGGATTACTCTATGACATTTTCCAAAAGGTTGAATGAGACACAACTTGAAAGAAATCGATGATAGAATACGGCATCGATATGACATAATGTAAGTTAATAGAGTAGGGAACAGATAAAAATGTCGCCTCTATCATGAAATGATAAATTTCTGTATGGTTGGTTTCTCAGGATACTTTAGCGGGTAGCTTTCCCAATTCAAAAATTATACATTGAATAAATATTTTCTGCTCTATTTATAACCATGTATTCTAAGATTTTACATACAAGGGATCGATTGGACCAGTTACCGAAATTATTTGTATATAACACGCTCTTTTCCCTATGTTTTTAAGCCTGAATCTTTGGAGGATAAATAAGTACGAAATATTAAATTTTATCCAGATATGAGCATTACCATATTCAGGAAGGTATGATCGAATGAAAATTATTTATTTTTGATCCAAATTAATGAGTAACAAACACTTTTGTTTTATGCTGCTATAGACAAATAACCGCTTAAATGTATGCTTGATTATTATTATTTCTAAATGGCGGATACTAACAGATTCATTCTGAAGAAGATCTTTTTTTCGCTTACGTCTCATCAGAGAAATGACTATAAGAGAAACAACCAATAAAAAATTTTGAGTCAACCGGCAGAACGATGAAAAAAATTCCGTCAATCTGTTCGTAAATGGTGTATTAAAGCTAAATTCGACAGATTTGGTTGCAACATATATAACTTCAAGAAATACTTTTTCAGAGAAAAGAAGGTCGATATGGCTACAATGCAGTGTTCCAGCACAGATAGCAAACGTCTCGTCTAACGAGACGTTTGTGTATAAACTCGAGATATCAGACGAGCTGAGGAAATAATGTCAAATGAGCAAAACAAACAAATG
This sequence comes from Sepioteuthis lessoniana, assembly GCA_963585895.1. Taxonomy (NCBI): domain Eukaryota; kingdom Metazoa; phylum Mollusca; class Cephalopoda; order Myopsida; family Loliginidae; genus Sepioteuthis; species Sepioteuthis lessoniana. The sequence goes on from OY757921.1 coordinate 49,948,646, forward strand.
TAACCAATTCGCCGGTAATACAAAGTTCAGCCCCCCCCCCAAATGTCTTGTATATTTAAGACTTCCTTGGCTAGACATTAGCTCGATACGTTTGACAGAGCAAAAATAAAAGATCTATCTGCTGCTGTTTTTCTGCTATCAATTTGAAATTTTTCTCAATTCTAATGTGGTTTTTCTACCAACTCTCAAGGTTGGTGTGCTCCTTAATCATAAGAGCTATCTAATTTACCAGTTCAAATGTATATGCGATATTTACTATACTGGACGCACCTCACAGAGATTTGAAAATAGAATTAAGCAACATGTGCCCTTTCCTAAACGATAAAAGAACCAAACATTACTTTCCAGCTAGACCAACAAAAACTCTGATTTATCCATAACCCAAAGCTTATTAGCTAATCCGAACTGTGCTAAATTTTATAAAATCAACATGTTCTCTATTCTTGATCGTGTTCTTTCTCCACCAACTAACGGTTGACTCTCTGCATTCTTTATTGTTGGTTTCTCTTACAGTCATTTCTCTGACGATATGTTAGTGAAAAAAGATCGTTTTATGCAATTAATTCGCTACTATAAGCCATTTTGAAATTGTGCACCCACAGCAAACTGTAAACTTTGTTTTTCCTTGTTTGAGGGTATTTTGCTTCAAGCTTATTTTAACACGTCCGTGTGTTTGGTCTTAATACTGTGTAAATGTTTGGTTTCAGACTATAGGTAAACTGTATATATATTTTTATTTTTTGTCCTTACAAACCGGATAAAAAGTTGAAGACATGTTAAATTTAGCCGCAACAAATTCTAAAAAATTGATATGTATTATGTAGAAGGTTCTTATGGTATAATGATTATCGTCGTCGCGAATGGACACGGTGACCCGTGTTCAAAAAACCTGCCCGAGGCTGTTTGCACTTCAGCGCTAATGCCCTTGGGAAAGGTACGAATCCAACTGTTCTCCAACCTGCTATGGATAGATAGTTGGGAAGACTGTTCTATTTAACCTTGGTATGGCAACCACTCTAGCAGAATGAAGATTTTAAATTCAAACCTGTTAAACTCCGCCTAAAATTTATCTTGAGTTGCATTCTTTTGAGGTGTTGGGTAAATACACTCTCAAGATATTTATTTTTCAGAATTTTGTAAGGGTGCGTGTTATGCACGAGTATTTGTGGTATATGAAGATTGATCAGCCTTTCCTCCATAATACCAAAGCATGGTCGTGTAACTTTCGGAATATTAACAGATGGAAAATGAAATTGTAATAGAAGATTGTTATCTATTCATTATTCGTAATTATTCGAGTATAGCACGCACTTTTTCCAACATTCTTAAGCGTAAAAGTTTAAGGTGTGCATTTTACGGAAGAACTAGATATTAACTTTTTATCCAGCAACGTGAATCACAGTATTCAGGACGGTATGACAGATCCAAACTAACAAATGTTTTATAAACACTTTTGTTTAATGTCGCTACAGAGAAATAGTCACCGGAATGTGAGTTTGTTTATCATTTTTTCCCTTAGTATGACCCCCACTGAAATGGGAAGACAAGTTCCAATGCTAGACTTACCAAAAAGCTATAGCTTAAGTCCTCAGGGCCTTATTTTTAAAAATATATTTTTGTCTTATCATCATTCTTATTCTTTAATACTAATTCATCAAAATAATATTCATGTATAATTAAAAACATCAATTTTTTAGAGAAGGGTCTCAAATTTTATATAGCTAAGGGCCTCAAGAGGTGAAAGTCTGGCTTTGCCCAGTTCATATATTCCATTAACAATATCTAATCTACAGAAAGCGATATCCTAAGTAAAGCATAAACTGCTATAGATGAGATATCAATCATAAGGAAATCTTTGATAAAATAAAACGAGAATCATTTCAAACTGTAACTGTCTTAATATGAGAAGAAAAATGAATAAAAGAGGAAACGACAAAATTATTCGTACAGTAAAAAAATTGAAAAAATTGAACAATTTTGACAACATTAATAGTCAATAGCTGGACCAATCATCATTATAAATTACTACAATCGTTTTCTTAAGTTTTTAGAGATTTGAAAAAGTCTTTTCTGGGATTTTCTTCCATTCTTCAATAGTTACAAGTTTTAAATTCCGAATGTTTTTTGGAAACCGACGATTTAATCGAACTTTCAATTCTTACCGTAGATTTTCAATAGGATTTAAGTCAGGACTGATTGAAGGCCATGAGAGAACTGTAGTCTAAGTTTTCTAAAGCCCTACAGTCACTGATCTACATGTATGTTTGGGATCATTACCTTGCTATAAAGTAAATCGCCGATCAATATCAAGATTTTGCGCTGATTTCTGTAGATTCATTCAGAATTTTGATATAGTCTTCAGATTTCATTATTCCTTTGATGGCAATTAATTATCCAGTTCCCTTTGAGCTAAAACAATTCGAAAACATCGTAAAATCACCTCCATGTCTTAATGATGGGAGAAAAGCCTAACATTTCTTGATACCCATCGAACTCAAACTTTTCTTGATGTCTTTCAGAACAACTCTTTGGTTTATATTAACATCACAATAGAGTTTTCGAGCATTTCTTTGTGACAATATGTCATTTCCATGACAAAGCAAACTCTCTGCCGTGTCAAACTGTTTAAACTTCTTTTTAATGAACTGTACCGTAGATATAGGGATAGCTAATCGATTTAAGATTGTGCTGTAACTATTTACCAACTCGTGGAAGTTAATAATTCTGTCTTAAGTCAACACTAAGCTCCTTTGTCTTCTTTAATGTAAGAATAACAATGATGGCAGTCTGTGCACCTCGTGATTTTCTTTGCTAGAATTATCACAAATATTATATTGAATAAATAGTCTAGAATGTTTCACCGATAAAATAATAATGTAAATTACGTATTCTTATACCAATCAATCAATTTAAAACGATATTTTCAACTGTACGAATAATTTTGTCTTTTCCTATTTTACTTAATTTCACTGAAAATTTTGTTGTATCTAACCTATTGTTAGAAGGAAACATCCAAATCTAACTGTCTTTAATCATTTCCTTTTGTTTGATACTGCCATACACTTTTAATATTCAGACAAAATCTGGTTTAGGATGTTTTTTTCTTTATTTGTATTTTTTTGCTTTTTAGTTTGTATCAAAAGTTTGAGGGATATTAAATTATTTCCAACAGAGAGCTATTTAAAAGTCATAAGCGAATTCCTGGTGAATTTCTGGCCCATAAACATGTGCCTATTGCATGGTTTATTTATTTATTTTTTTTTACAAATTTGCAATGTTCCAACCAAATGTCCACGAAACGGCCAATTTAGCCCCCCCCCCAGTTAGAATGTAAATACTCGGGATTGTTGATAATTTGATAAAAATTTCTAAATCTTTGGCATGGAATAATGTACGAGGATCATTAAATAAGTTTCCAGATTTTTTTCGTATGAGCACATTTATTGAAACTTTAGTCCCCTTTATGAAACTTTAGTCCCCTTCGAGGTAATCTCCTCAGGCTGCAATGCACTTGTTGTACCGTTCCAACGGCTTCTGGAAGGACCCATGGAAGTCCTCTTGTGTGAGCGTGTCAATGACCTTCCTCAAAACCTCCTTCATATCCTCAATTGTCCCATAACGACAGCCTCTGAGCTTAGGAAATAACCAAAAGTCACAGGGAGCAAGGTCTGGACTATAGGGACGGTGAAGAACTGTCTTGATGCCCATCTTGGTCAAATAGTCTGTGACAAGGATGGAGTTGTGGACTGGTGCATTGTCCTGCTGGAAATACTACTGACCCGATTTGAAGAGTGCTGGCCTCTTCCGACGGAATCTCTTCCTGAATTCCCTTAAAAACCTCAACATAGTAACCCTAACCGTAGTCCTTTGGCCAATCAACTCTGGTGTATTGACTTCCTTACTCCTCGCACACCTCTCATCATCCCTCACAGACTCATAGCCTTTTTTGAATCTCTTATGCCACTCAAAAACTGATGCTCGATTCATGCAAGATGGTAGAAAAGCAGTCTGAAGTATTCCATACGTTTCTGTGGCATTTTTCCAAGTTTAAAACACAATTTTATTGCATATCGTTTTTCTAAAGTGTCAGATTGCATTTTTGAAATTAACCAGCTGTGACAATCAGGCTTTAGTAGGGTGTACTTCAATTGCTACTGTAGGTGTTCTTTTGAACCTGAAATCATAGAGATTGGTCAGTCATCTCATAAGATGTATAGCAATAAGATACTGAATTTTCAAGAGTCTACGACAATTTTAAATGCCTGTACAAAAAAGTCTGGAAACTTATTGAATTCACCGCGTATCTCAAAATTTTATTCGCTGTCTGAATAATCGTATATCTACGAGAGTATAAACCTGTATTAACCCCCAAGGAGGATATATTGTGTCTGAATATAGAGTATACACAACTTATTTCAGAACTTATGCACCTATCGATTCGTACATGTAGTCTTTGCTGTAATACAGTTATGCTACTCTAGGTAAAAATATAGGTTATCGTCGTAGGAAATGGACACGGTGACCAGAGTTCAAATCCAGGATTAAACTGTTTGCATTTTACATTGTGCTAATACTCTTGGGACAGTTATGAATTCAACTTATCTCCCTCCACTTATGGATAAATAGTAGGGCAGACTGGGCTCTTTAACATTTGGTGTAGCAACCAGTCCAGAAGTTTGTTTATTTAGTGCCAAATCCATTTTTATACATATAAACAGTTTAAATATAAAAAACAGTTCTATTTCAAACAATTCAGTTTAGTATATGTACAGCTGTTTGTTTACGCAGAGATAAAAGTAAAAACAGTTCTATTTCAAACAATTCAGTTTAGCATAAATTCACAGTTTAGTTCTATTTGACCCATAGATAGGACCCTATGTGGTGCTACCAATCCGGGACAGAGTGGACCTGGGAGGGATGAAAATAAAGAGGTACTCTGCATTCCCTAAAGCTCCAGCACTAGATGCGATTCACCTTCAGATTATTTAGTGTCATCACCTAGAACATTAGTTGAGGACTCTTACCCCCCTACAGAGATTCAGTCGCTGTATTCTGAAGCCCCAGCCGACTGAGCCACAGTCTAGAAGAAGGAAAAGTTTGGATCCAATCCTCTTTAACACTGCTTCGATATTCACCTTGTGTCACAACTAGCTCGTGCAGAGGTGTTGGGTGAACTCCCCAAACTATGGAATTAGCAAACTTACAGGTTTCCTAATTGACAATAAATAAACTAATAACGGAGATGACGCAAAATATTTATTTTTTAATAGCTTGTCACTTCATAAGATTTACTCTCAACAAACTAGATTAAATCATCTATAGTAATGGTATGATTTTTCCAATGACATACCGAGAAAATATGAAATCACTCAATGTTGACGAAAGAATTGTGGAATTCATGGACCAAAATAGTATTAATACTTAGTTGCTCTTCCTCGAGCTTTTATAGCAGCCTTAATTTTTTCAGGTGTGAATTTATTTCATTTAAAGCAATATCCTTCATCAAAGTGCTTCCAACTAAACCGTATGTTGTCAGTAGATCTTCTTTTAATCGATGAAGCCTTTTCATGGACTATTTTCTTTCTATTCCCACCAAAAATTTTCTATTGGATTTATCTGGACTGATCCGCTGGCCATGTCATTGATTTTATACGTCTTTCCTAAAGAAAGTTTTAATCCTCTTTGTTCTGTGACAAGAAGTATTATCGTCCTGAAAAATAACTTCATCATCACCAAACAAATTTTATATCGACGGAATGAGAAAATCAGCCAGGATTTCAATGTGTACAGATTGTTTAGATAATAACTGCGATCTTTTTTGTTCTTTTAAATAACTTGTAAACCCATATCATGAATGATTTGGGAAATCTACTTGATATCTTCTAGCAGTCATCATAATGTTTCATTTGAACGGCATCAGATAAAAGTTCCAGCATTATTACCTTGGCCAGTGCAGATTCTTGATCATCACTGAATATAACTCTCACCCAATTGTCCATACTCCCTTACTGTTTTAAGTTAAAAATATATTTTTAACTTAAAACAGTAAGGGAGTATGGACAATTGGGTGAGAGTTATATACATTTATGTGTTTTATTTTTTAGTTTCACGGAAGGAAGGTTTGGTTTACTTAAGTATTAAGTAAAGCAGATTTTATAAAGTATCATGATACCCAATTCAACAATGCCCATTTAAATTGTAAAATTTTCATTATAAATATTTGAATACTTGAAACGTTGGTTGAGAAAATAAATAGCTTTTTATTAAAACATTAATAGGGTTGTACATCACTATGAGCGATACTATATATATATATATATATATATGTGTGTGTGTGTGTGTGTGTGTGTGTGTGTGTGTTTGTGTGTATGTGTGTGTACGAGGGCCATTCCATGAATAAAGAGAATGTTTTTCAAAAAGCAAAATATTTTTTTCATGAAATTTTTTTCCATAAATTCAAACTCTACTTTTTGGGAATTGTTTCATAGCAAAGAATTTTAATCTTGTAAAAATATTTGTTTTGAGGCAATTAAAAATGGCGTCAAATTAAATAAAATGCTCCGACTTGAATAGAGGTTTACCATCAAGTTTTTAGTAGCTAAGATGTACCATCAATGTAAAACTTATAAAAGAATGGGTAATGTTTACAGACAAGCTTGTTTTCGATAAAAAATATAAACAAATGTTATAAACATGCGTTTGCGGTAAAGAAATGGTTTCGGACGCATTGGACAGTAAATAAGGTCATTTGCGACATGAAAGGACCAAGGACTTGATTTCCTTGAAAAGTTGCAATCATAAACAATGATTTCTCTTGGCAACTTTTTAGCATAATTCACCTTATTTAATGAATGACCCTCATATATATATATATATATATATATATATATATATATATATATATATATATATATCAATTTAACGATAGCTAATAATTAAACGGACGAGTGTCACCGTGTCCATTTCCTACTATATATATATATATATGGACACCTTGTATAATGGTTACCTTCTTTGTTGGAAATGGACACGGAGAACAAAGTTAAAATCCTGGACGAGGCTGTTTGCATTTCAAATAGCACTAATACCCTTGGGTAAATTATAAATCCAACTATTCTCCTCCTAGCTATGGGTAAATAATAGGGAATATTTTCATTGGTATGGCAACTAATCCAGGAAAAGGATTATTCTGAATTCAAACCTGTTAAACTCGGCTAAAAAACTGACCATTTATCACATTCTGCTCGAGTCGAGTGATATATATATATATATATATATATATATATATATATGTGTGTGTGTGTGTGTGTGTATAATGATCAACAACCTTTCGTGACATCCAGAAGAATATTTCGGCAATATCCAGATAATTCATTTGGGTGTTAACGGAAAGCAAAATTGGTTCCAAGAGTTGAATTAAGTAAAAAGTTTGAGAATCTTTACACAAATCATAAAAAATTGTTTTCAAAATAAAGGAAGTTTATTATAAATGGAATATTGAATCAAATAATAATACTCACGTTAACAAATATGTGGCAATACTGAAACTGACATAAAAAATAAAGATCTGGATCTCTTCGGTCAGATCGAGATTTTTCAATAACTATCTAATTTTGATTTTATTCATTAAAAATCTGTTACCATGGACAAGAATCAAAACTTGGAATTGTATTTTAATTTCTACCTTTACATGATTTTTCTATTTTTGAAATCTACATTTGCATTCTTATAATGGGAATAAACTTCTCTCTTTTTCTAAAACATCTTATAATCTATTATAAAAAGGGATATTTTAGAATTCAGTTTTAACATGAAATAATTTGTATAAAATATAGTTGTTTTAAATGTTTTCTTACCTGAAAATGATTTTATGTATCATTAACAACGCTGAGACGATCCGAGTCTTTTCAGTCTGAGCCTGATCGTTTAAGAATTTAAATGACCCATATTTTTTGAACTGGTCATATGTGAACCACACATCACTAGTGGACATCACACCCAAATAGGCTTTCTGTTGGGTGTACAATATCTGGCAACTGGACATTATCCAGCGATTTTTGTTCTCCTCTTATGAATGGGGTTTATAAATGCAAAGCTAGTAAATTCACCCACAGTTGACCTCACTCATTTTATTCCCTCTGACAAAGTTTTCTTCACCACTGGGGTCTATATAGACCATTTTGAGAAGTCATGAATTAGTGCATCTTATTGGGATCGAATTTATTTGCATCCAGACGAAGTTACAATTAAATACCCTATGGTAAGAACATAATCAATTGAGCAATAAATCTTGAGATGGATTTAAAGATATTCCCATAAATTGATCGTAACGCTTTAATACAAATAGTGGTGCTCGTGTCGAATTACTTCCATGATGGCGAAGTTTATAATAGTCTGTCTGTATTCCCAGCAGATATATAAGATACTTAAGAAGTGGTATCTTGTTCATGATAATCAAATACTTCTGATGGTTGTAGCTCCGGTGGTTTGGGGTGTGTCAAGTATTCTTTCCTTACCATTACTCTCAGGTCTAATCTAATCTGGAGTGATAGTACCAGTTATTGGATATAAATACTTGATTCCGTATAAATGTAAGAAAATTATTTGTATTAGATAGAAATACTTGATACCATGCAACCGTGAATTATTTGTATTAAGTATAGGAATGCTTGAAGTTATAATTCGTAGTAAGTGAGTTCGAACTCCTGTCGCGCTATGGGTTAAATAGTACCACTACTGTTCTTCTAGAAGGGTGGCTTTGGCATTACATTTCCCACGAAGGTTGACATGCCGTTAAACAAAGAAATTGATGCTGTAATTGTTTATTGCAGATTATCTTTATCAGTTACTTGAAACTATGTATGTATGAGCAAACAAATAATTATAATTGAATTGAAATGTTTGCTTGAAACTATTGATATAATGGTTAGAGTGTTCGCCAATTGTCCGAAAGACTTGGCTTCAATCCAGGGTCCAATCATACCAAAGATTCAAAATATGGTACTTGATGCCTCATTGCTTAACACTCAGTATTATAAGGTATGAATCGTTGGTAAAGGTAGCAATCCAAGGAAAAGAGCAGCGCCTTTCCTTACACTTCGGTGTAGTAACTATTGAAAAGGGAGCCTTCGAGTCATCCTCGACTATGGACAGCCAACTTACTAGATAAGAAGACTTGTGTAGAAATTATTTGTATTAGAAATATTTGGTATAGTTTTGTGCAAAGAACAATGTAATTATAAACGTATAATGTACCATATTGCCTAATATTTAAACATGAAATAACCCCAGACGAGTTGATATGTCGTTAAAATCTATCAATCATGTGAAAAAATTCTCCTAGTAGTATGCTTCCTCCTGCTTTGCAGTGTTTATTAAAAGCAGACGTAACTAGTTCAGCGTCGATGGTAGGACCATGACCCTCTTTTGCTTACTGTCCTTGATTGTAACAATTTAGCTGTCATTAAAGCTTACACTGACAGTCATAATAAATCTTTTTAAGTAAAGAGAGAGAGAGAGAGAGAGAGAGAGAGAGAGAGAGAGAGAACATGGCCGATTGCCAAATCTGATTGGTCAAAAAAAAAAGAAAAAAAAAGAAAAAGAAAAATGATTATCTTGAAAAGGTGGGATAACGGTGCAAGGTGCTTCAGCAAATATCCCGCCAATATAAACCACACCTTGATTCTATATATCTCGAGAAAGCAGTTTTCCAAAATTGGCTTCGGGCCAGAATGTGCATAAATAATTGTAAATAACAGTTGAATAAAGTGAGTGGTAGAGAGAAACACACCAATCTAATATCAGAATCAAAACTGCTGCCGTTTGTAAGCTCAAGCACTGTACAACTTGGCTTAGTTTTGAGCTATTCACTTGAGCCATCCATCGAAAAGGCAGTTTAAGCGTCGTCACTATCATCTGACGTTCACCGCTTCTAATTGGTCTGCTGACACAAACTTTAATGATACTTAGTGACTGTTCCAAATTGATCACAAGTGCAGCGAATTATCAAAAGGATTCTTGTCTGAAATGTTGGCGGATCAGCTTAATTGCATCTACATTATTCCTCTTCTTCATCACTATCTTTACTGCTCCACAATAAGGACCCTTCTTATACACTTCTCCCTTTTCTGATCCAAATTCGACATAAATTGTTGACGCTGTTTATTTCTATGGCTTTCTAGAAACGTTTTACATGTAAACAGAACCCTTACACGGGATCTTGAAAAAAATAATTGATCGCACGAGGGCTCTTAGCGAATTGAGAATATCAAAAACTGCAAAGTGATAAGAAATCCATCTCAGTCAATTCAAATGTAAGAAGGTTTTTGCTTACACTGAAAGAAATCATGATCATCTTGTGGGTGTTGCGCGCAGAAGAAATTTTCGACAAATATGCGAAGCAAATACCAGTTGCTGAGAAAGAATTCGGCATAAGGTTATCTATGGAGGGATCTGCGTTTTATTTACCGGTGCTGCATTAATGGCCCAAATGGGTCATTTTTAATACAAGTAAACTGTATATAAACTATAGTGATAAAAGATCTATTGTTACCCCAGCTATGGGTTGACTAGTACCACTTTTGCTCTTCTACAAGAATAACTTGCCACAAAGGTTGATATACTATTCAACAAAAAAACAAAATCAAATCTGTCACTAACGCTTACACTAAATTCTGAAGAGTACCTGAGATTTTCTTTAATTTTCAAAGTAGCTGAAACTTACTTTAACTGATTTTAGGTAAAAACTATAAAAAGCCCAAAGTCCAAAGTCAGTAGAAGTCGATTTTTTAAGCCTGAAAAATCTCTAAAAAACTATAGGTCGACTTTTATGGCTAAGATCCAAATTTTATACCTAGTTGTCCACTGCGGTAAAGATTTAGATTTTAGCCTAGCCGTATAAGTTGACACCAAGTTTTGAAGTGATTTTTTCAGATTAAAAAAACACGCTACAATTTACGGTAAGTAATAAAAGTCTAATTATTTGCAACAATTACAGTATTTTAAGTATTTATCATGATAGTTTCAATTTTTTCTGTTCAAAACAAATAAGTTAAATAATTAAGTTCTTATTTAATTATTAATCCTTAAAACACTGATTTCCCTAAAACTAGAAATTCCTTTACTTTGTCCAAAAAGTAATTGAAATTTTATAGAGAATAGTGAGGTAAACATCGGAATTCAATCTGTATATATACTTCTCAATAAAGGAACAACTACCTATCGAATACGGTCGGGCATACATCAGAGGTAAGGGCACATTGCTTGTAGTGTAGGTTGATAATAGTAAAGTAGAAATAAGGATTCCTCATTCTATTATGCTATAATTTCAGACCACTTCTTTCTAATACAAACAATTTCCTTTGTTTTTTTTTTCTATTAGTAAATATGCTTTATAATTCTTCACAGGCTAAAAAAGCCGGAGATCAAAATAGGCTGAAGGAAAATAAAATTGCAGCATTTTGAATTGATTGATTGATTGATTGATTCTAACGATTAACGATTTATGCCAAGCGATTTAGAAATTGCATATATCGTTCGCTTATCTTTATATTTGTAGTGCAGTTTCTTAAATTTTTTACATACGGTTATATGATAACTAGTATTCTGATTTAATACAAATAATTTGCAACCATCTATTTGATTTCCCAGTCAGCTGGGGCTGTAGAATACACCGACTGCTCATCTACAGAGGCGTAAGACCCCCTCACCCCCCCTAAAAACGTGTGTCCTGGATAGGACACATAATAACCTGATGGGGAGGTTCTAGCAATGCTGAAGCTTTGGGGCATGTGGAGTACCCCTTCATTGCCATCGCTCCCAGGTCAGCTCTGGCCCGGAATGGTAGCACCTGATAAGGTCCTATCCAAATATAACTAAACTATCTACTAATGATAAACTGAATTGATTGAAATAGAACTGTTTTGACATTGAAACTGTGTACCTATGCTAAACTGAATTGTTTGAAATTGAATTGTCGATATGTATAAAAATGGATTTGGCATGACCTAAAATGGTTGATGTTTTCTAAAACCGAACTAAACCAAACTAAAGCAAACCAGATCCATTTGACCCCTCGATGGGACACTAACTGGTTGTGTTATTTCGGGTGAGAGTGGGCCCGAGATTAATTGCAGTAACGGACTCTTCGACGCTACCTCGAGATCCAGGACTGAAGTGTCATTCCTTGGAATCACTTTTTTAGTGTGTGTATGTACGAGGGAAGGGATCTTATTCCTGTTCAAGATAAACATTCTGAAGGACGATGCCGAATAGCATTGTTAATAATAACTCTTTCTCCACATATTTCCTTATAATTTAATTATCGTTTTGAGACTGTTTTTGCTTATATCAAATTATTGACAAACGATCCACAGTAGTGAAGCACTACTCGTGACACTAGTTAACGGTATAATAGACAAGTTTTATTTATGATTACTCTTACCTAAGTGCCCCCCGTTTAAAACAGTATTTATTTAAAAACATTTTTTTTTGTTTGGGCAACCGTTGAGGTGAAATTAATTTCTTCTTGGTGGTTCAATACCAGGTTGTTATAAACAGAATGCATGCAGTTGATTTTAATTCTTCTTTACTCACCGGGAATGTCCCCTGTTTGTTATCAGGATTTCTTTCTAAATATAAAAGAATATATTTTTCATTACTCTCACAGGGATGAAGTACAATCACTACAAAAAAAAAAAAATTGCTTAACTAAAACTCAGACTCTGTCGGAAGAGTTGTTTTGAACTGAGTAAAAATTTAGCTGCCTTACTTTTTATTAAAGGCTTAACACCAAAATATCTTGTTGCGAGGACTAAACATGAATAAACGTCAGACAGGTGGCCATTGTTCGTATTACAAATGCAAGCACAACTTGATATTTTTAGTCCTGATTTTCCGGTGACCACAAAATTTCAAAGAAAAAAAATCATCTGGAAATAAAGTCGAACCGACAGTAAAGGCATTTATGCCAAAAGTGTACTTTATACGTTAAAGTAAAGGATAAAGATTGGCCTTAGAAATGTTGATGGACAGAAAGTGAGGGTCAAATTTAGCATTATACTCACATTGTAAATTGGGCACCATCACTAAAACACGAGCAAAAAGTTTTGGAATTTTTAGAAAAAATAAGCAAAAAAATTCCGAGATTCCATATGTGAAAAAAATAAAAAACAAAACACAAACAAACGAACAAACAAATAAACAAACAAACGTTTTAGTGGTTGTGAATACAGTAGTCTTTAATTTTCACAGACAGGCAGAATTATGTTGAATTATGGTAAATGGTCTCACACTAAAAAAGACAAGAACCGAACGATATCTCGCAAAAATTATGACGGATACAGACTACGTAGATTATCAAGCGCTTCTCACAAATACACCTGTGCAAGCCGAATGTCTGCTGCATAACCTAGAATTGGTAACGAGAAATATTGGCTTCTACGATGAACTCAAATAAAATAAAGTTCCTGTGTTTTAAGCTAGATGGTGCCATCTCCACGTTTTCATATATCATGATAGCAATATCTCATCAACTGAAAGTGATGTTAGCGTGCACATAGCAAAGGCATTGACTGCTATCAAATGATTATTGACTGTATGGAAATCTAATCTCCCCAGTAAAATAAAAAAGGGATTCTTCCAAGCTGTGTCGTGTCAGTACTACAGTATGGCTTAGATTAACATGTTGAACTGCGACCCCGTAGAAGCGAGTTTGAATTCCAGTCTCACTATTGTGTTTACTTTCGGACTAATACTTTTGGGAAAGGAATGAAGCCTCTTACCCGACCCTCAGCTAAAATTCCTTCAGGATCGATCAACGAGAATGAAAAGGCGAATTTTATTGCTATTTGGAAGAGTTGCAAAATTGCAATTACTTCTTTTGGGGTTTACCTAAAAGTTCAAATCTTAAAAGTTCCCCCGTGGGCGCAGTCATGAAATCGCAGCAATAGCAGAGACATTGACAAGGTGAACTCTGCAAACTTTCTGGGTGGAGCTCGTGAGGGCAAGAATTTGTGCAGTATAATCTTTAAAACAAAGTGATGTAAATAAAACAAAATTGGAAATTTTGTTCTTTCCTTGGGTAAAAAAAAAAAAAATTTGAGTTGGATCTATGTTTGTATTTATTCATCTTCTCCGCATCTCTTCGAGTCGGATGCAACACAAGGTCAATTCACACTATCCTAAATTACGTATATATAAACTAAAATACACTCGTCAATAATGACGGTAGAATTTTATATAATCTTAAAAAGTAGAGATTCTCTCACTTTCTCTCTCTTCCTTGTTGCTGTCAATGAAGATTCAAAAGATACATAGCCAAGCAGATGAACTCAAAAAACTGAAGGAGCCTTTCCGTTGTGACGTCAGCTTGCTTTCCCGACAACTTGTCTGCTTTCTTTTCCTTTCTCTTTCGACGTGGCAGGCCACAAATCAAATGATTCATTCTTTCTTTATTTATTTTTCACTCTGATTTTTCTTTCTTTAAAAATTACAACAAAAATGTCATAGATCTTATTTTCCGTTCTTTCTTTTATTTCGTTCTTTCTTTTTCACTTTGATTTTTACTTTGTTTAAAGATTACATAAAACCTTTGAGATCTCGCCTTCCGTTCTTTTTTCTTTCTTTCTTTCTTTCTTTCTTTCTTTCTTTCTTTCTTAAATATCATGTATACAGACGCACATATGTATACACTGAACGCTACACTTGTGTTTTTTATTATTTGGAGATTGTGTAAATACAATCAATTGCAGTTGCCCATTTTCTGTATAATCCTAACACACACACACACACACACACACACACACACACACACACATATATATATATATATATATAGCGTAGACACAGAGTCAATGGTGCTTGGTGGTTGTTAGTTTTTCACCTATCTCTTTATATATTCAAAAGAAAGATATTATGCTTAAAATGTTTGCTGCGTAAATCATATGCTCTTAAAATTATTAGGTTGCAACCTACGTATATGCATATATATATATATATATATATGTATATATATATATATATATATATGTGTGTGTGTGTGTGTGTGTATGTCTTTCTGTCCGTCTGTCAGTGTGTATTAGTATCATTTCATATATGATGTATAACAACTTACCATTAATCTGGAATCGATCAATTCTACTGATAAAAAAAGAAAAAAAGTCAAGTGTTAAGCAAATAAACACGTCAATAAATAAATGAATAAGACTGGAGGGAGGAGAGAGTTTTTTTTATTCTAAAATTATGAATAAGTAGTTTTTCGTCTTCTTTTGTGATGATCAATATTTTTCTCGATGCTACTTTAAATCACCTGCGATGTTGAGCATTCTTTAAGATAGAAATTGAAAGCCTTTGCTTCTCTCATAGAATATGCATAATAGAAAAGCAAGTCGAAGCCTCTACAAAGAACCATTCAACAATGGTTTGTTTGAAAGGCGACTGAAGAAGAAAAAAAATGAATTGAGAAAAGATAGATAAAATATTATAATGTCCTTGCACTAATAGGGATTGCGTAAAGCAAAGTTATATAACCACGAAGAAGGAAGAAGGGCAAAGCGAATAGAAAATCGGAGAAAAAAAGAAAAGAAAGAAGGAAAATAAATGGAAAAGATGGAAAAGAGGAAGACGTTAAAAGAGAGGAGCAAGAAGAAAAAGTGTAAAGAAGAAGAAGAAGAAGAAGAAGAAGAAGAAGAAGAAGAAGAAGAATTGGAAAAGAGTGAAAAACAGAAAGAAAAGTGGTAATTGAAAGAAGAAAACGATAAAGAGAGAGAAGCAAAAATAGAAGAAAAGAAGAGGAGTAAAAAAATCAATATGAAGAAAAAAGATACAAAATCTTAAAGATGAAAAGTAAGACGAGTTAAAGGCGAGAGAAGGAGGAAATCAGAGAGAATGAGAATGACAAGAAAAGGAAAGAAAGAAGGGCGTAGTGAATAAGATTTCGAGGGATTGAGAGGAAGACGATAAAAGAGATCAAAAGGAAGATGTTCGGAGAGAAAGAAGAGAGAAGCGCAAAAGATAGTTGATGAGGGGGTTCTTTAAAAAAGAGATAGAAGGGCAAATGGCAAAAGCTGGCAATTCGAATAAAGAGAAAGAGAGAAAGGGGAAGAGAAAGAAAGAGTAAAAGAAATAAGTATATAAGAAAGGGAAAGATGAGAGAAGGATAAAACAGATCAGAGAGAGAGAGAGAGAGAGAGAGAGAGTGAGAGAGAGAGAGAGAGAGAGAGAGAGAGCTATGTAGACATAGGTTAATTCAAAGAGCCAAATGCAGAAAGAATAAAAGAAGAAAGAGAACGAGATGATGACGAAAAAGAGAAAGAGAGAAATATAGATACATAGATTGATTGATTGAGAGAGAGAGAGAGAGAGAGAGAGAGAGAGAGAGAGAGAGTGAATCGTAAAAGAGAGCAGAAGAGGGAAGTATAAAAAAGAGGCAAAAAATAGAGAAAAATGTGTGTGTGTGTGTGTGAGAGAGAAAGAGAGAGAGAGAGAGAGAGAGAGAGAGAGAGAGAGAGAGAGAGATGAGGGGATAAAAAATAAGAGGTAGAAAGTAGAAGGCAAATTTGGGCAAAAAGTTAGGTGTCGGAAAAAAATAAAGATGCAAAAGAGAACAGATTAAATAGAATGAATAAGAAATGAGAGAAGGGAGTAAAAAATAGAAAAAAACAAACAAAAACAAGAGAGAGAGAGAGAGAGAGAGAGAGAGAGAGAGAGAGAGAGAAAAGGAAAAGAGTGAAGAACGAATCAGAATTTAGGAGAGAGGAGCAATAGAAGGTAGAAGAAAAAGCATAAGAAATCAAAGAGAAAAGGTAAGAATAAAGACAAAATAGAAAAATTTGAAAGCTGAATCTCTCTCTCTCTCTCTCTCTATATATATATATATATATTAAGAGAGAGAGAGAGAGAGAGAGAGAGAGAGAGAGAGAGAGTTTGTGCATGGTATTAGAGAGTGAAGGAAAAAGAAAACGGTAGAAGAGAGAATTAATTATTTTGATCCAAATTTGAAGGCAGTGATAATGTATCGAACACAATAATGGCGCAGAGACGACAAAAATGGCAGAAAAGTAAAATAGAAAATGAGAAATGAATTTCTTAATGTATTCATGTTTAAAAAGAAACACACACACACACACACACACACACACACACGCACACACAGAAGCTGTGCGGTGTTTAGCTTAATGCGTTTAACAAAATGAAAACGATTACCTAAAATATCCATTTAGATTAATAGGTGCTAAACAGCAGTCAGTTACTTTGAGATCAATACTTACATTATACAATGCTAGTTACTGGGCACCTTGTCTTGATAATTATTTTGTAAAGAGTTCGGTCCTCACGAAGTGCCCGATACTTTCTTAACTTATTTTCTTTAAAAGAAACTCATTTTTGCAAGTTGTGCAAATCAGTTAGTCGTAAGTTCAATCCCCACTGGTTAATCTATTGTAGCAGAAAAGAAAACTTGATAACATATGTTTACACTAAGTACAAACAAATAGTTACAATTGACAAATACAAATTGGGCAATCTAAAAAATAAAACAAATAAAAACAAAAAAGATGACTGCGATGAAACATTGCAAATAGGATTATAATCAAACATTAACCAATGAACTAAATGTCAACTTTTAATGACTGATAAGAGATTAATACAAAGTTAAATAAACCTAACGAAACAAAACTCGAACATAAAAATACTGGAGCTAACTTTTGTATGTTGTCATACTCAGAGAGTATGACAACATACGGTGTATTCCCTGAAGACCCTTACAAAAAGAGTGTACTGATTAAAACGCTAAAATGAGTCTGATGGTGAGGTTCCAGCTCTGGATCCCTGAAAAGTATGGAGTGCCGCTCCATTGCCATCACTCCCTGGATCACTGTGAACTGGAGTGGTCGTTCCTCATAGGTTCCCATGGGTGAGTCAACTGGATCTATTTGCAAACCTTATACCATATAACTGTGTAAATTATTTGTATTTATCATTATTAGTTACTTGAGACCATATAATTGTTTGCAATCAAATTATTAATAAATCAAATTATTAGTAAATGAATATATATAATTGAAACCATGTAAATGTGTACAAAATATTAGTAACGGATAAGAATACTTGAAATCATACAACTGTGTGCAAATTATTTTTATTTGATAGGAATACTTGATATCATATGACTGTGTACAAAAGAATCCTGAGAAACAACTATTCAAAAATATAAATATGAACCTCTAAGAATTAAATAACCCTTGACAGGTTGATATACCGTTAAGATCAATCCATCAGTTTGCGTGTTTATCTTTGAAAATCAGGCTGAAAATCATCCTGAAGAAATAACACTTAACATACAAATGCCTTATGAAAAAAATTCCTTTCTAAAATATTTTCTAAATGCAGTGTACATGATTTTATAATAATAAAACATTTTAATTGGTTTTATTATGGAGATATATAGGAAATAGTTTTATTATAGAATTGCAATGCATGATTGTTTGATCATAAAGATACAATGTAATTTTTTTATTATAGAAATGGAATGTAAAAGGTTTTAGTATAGAAATACAAAGCAAAGGGTTTTATTGTGAAAACGCAATGTAAATGGTTTTATTATAGAAATGCTACGGTTGTTGAATAGAAATGTAATGAAAATGTTTTTTTTATGGAAATGGATTGTAAATGGTTTTATTATAGAAATCCTATGGTTGTTGAATAGAAATGTAATGAAGATGTTTTTTTTATGGAAATGGATTGTAAATGGTTTTATTATAGAAATGCTATGGTTGTTGAATAGAAATGTAATGAAAATGTTTTTTTATGGAAATGGATTGTAAATGGTTTTATTATAGAAATGCTATGGTTGTTGAATAGAAATGTAATGAAAATGTTTTTTTATGGAAATGGATTGTAAATGGTTTTATTATAGAAATGCTTTGGAAATACGGGATAAATTCAAAAATATATACAGGATAAGACAGACATAGTTAAGATTTCTGGCTCAGTGTGTATTTTTGATGGAAGGAAATTAAATCTAGTCAGAAAGATCACGCTCCACCTGAATTTTAGAGGAAATAATTCGTGAAATTTAAATTCGGTTTTACCTGGCTTCAAATAATAGAGAACATTTTTTTACAGGGAAGTTGTGACGTTCCATCTGAAAGGATACATCACAATAGGGTAATGTTTCAAAAGAGAAGCTGGTTATCACTAGTGGTCTCTATGCATCATTGAAAATGGCGACAAAAACTGGTTGTTTAGTCTTGTGCAGCCAATGGATTTGGCGAAAATAAGCTTGAGGCGATAAATATCAGAGAGAGAGGGGGGGGAGAAGGAGGAGGTGGAGAAAAAGAAACAATTTGAATAATACTAAGTCACAGTGGTCTTCCAACCAATTCAAAAGACTTCAAAAAAACCATTAATTCAATCCTATAGATCTTTTTTGTATCAGTAAAATATACATTCGACGTGTACATAGCAGTTCCACTGTATACACAAAATTTAGGGATGGAAAAAATCGAAGGAATCGATTGTCTATCAAATTAAGAGAACAGTGAGTGCCTAGATCAATAGGCAGTACATTTGACAAACAAATAAGGAGGAATATAGACCGTTGGATGAAGGGGCTGATTATAACATGGTCATTTCAGAAGTTACAGGACACATAATATCAATAAAATATCCGTCACTTGAGTAAGAGAACGTTGTTGTTAAAAGTATATATCACTCAGTAGAAGATTGATATATATATATATATATATATATATAGTCAGGGTTGGAGCTTTTAGGGGTTTTCTTTTTCTATGTCCGTGTTGTAAAGGTTACCGTTGTAGGAAATGGACACAGCGACACGAGTTCAAATCCTGGAGGAGATTACTTGCATTTTACATAGATTTATTCTCCTTGGGAAAGGTATGCATCCGACTATTCTATCTTTAGTACAGGGTAAATAGTAGGGCAGACAGAGCTCGTTAACTTTTGTATGACAACCGGACTAGAAAAAGGAAAACTTTGAATTCAACCCCGTTGAACTCTGTGTAAAAAATTGACCTTGTGTCGCATCCTGCTTGTGTGGAAGGGTAGCTAAATACATATGTACTCATAATATTATAACTGTAATTTTTTGTGGCACTCGTGCCTTCCCCTCACTTCTGAATAAAAACTGTATAATCCTTTGTTATATTCTAAACTTTCCTACAGGGTAAGATTTAATCAAGAAGAGACCCCAGAAAGCCGCAACCCTGACTCCTGATTTCAGTTTCTGACTTTTATATATAAATACCCACCACCACTAGAACATGAGAGATGCGATATGAAAGTAAATACAATTACAAAATACTTTAGGGTGAATAAGTGTGGATGTTTATGCTTTTGTTTCATTAGAGTCAACAATAAAAATTTGATTCTAATTTCTCATTTTCCTCATCATAATCATTCAAAGCTTGCCGACAGATTCCTTTGACACTCTTATTGGCCATCATTCTTGCTAAGTTCTCTAGACGGCGTCCAGTCAGTTTGTAAGTATTTGTATGTTTTTGCTGGTTTATAAACATCGTCGTGTTCGTGTTTGACTTGGTTTGCTTAGTTTAATAGCATATCAACCTTCGAGGGTTAGTTAATGCAAAAGCCATTCTTGTAGAAGAACAGTGGTGATACTATTTAACCCATAACTAGGGGTATAAGGGAGTTCAAATCTTTCCATATTAATCCCAAAGTGAACGTAATAGCACCACTGGAGTTCGAACTAGTTTACTACGATGTCACAGTCTAGCACAGTTGCCATTACGCCACGAAGACACCGCCACCCATGTATCCATGAGTTGGGCCTCACAGGAGAATGTTCCTTATAAGCAGTACCCAACATGTATTGTTCCTCTTACTTGGATGGTTTTGTGATGAGAAGTAAGTGATTGTGTAACTGTTGTTTTGTAGGCTGCTGCTTCCAGGTTTTGTTCAAAACAACTTGCAGCATTCTCGCGTAATTCTCATCAACCTTTTTCTCTAAATGTTTTGTCACTGGCCAAGTCGTACAGCCCTACATTATGACTAACACGACAATTGTCGGGAAGAATTTTTCCTTTCAGAAATTTATAACATTTTAAAATAACCTTCTTATAGAAATGATACACGAAACTATTGTTTATATATATATATATATAAGTGTGCGTGTGTGTGTGAAAATAAAATGATAAATGAATAACAAAAGACAGTTATTCGTTAAAACTTGCTTTTAAAAATCATAATACAAATGAGATCCTCTATAATATCGATACACCTTATTTGTTAGTAGATATGATACACATTGATCATGCATTATAACAATTTGATATTTTCTAAACTATTTTAATATTATTCGTTTAAATTTCTGTGATGAAGCTCGATAAGTTTGATTTTCTTCACTATTAAATTTCTGTGATGAAGCTCGATAAGTTTGATTTTCTTCACTATTAAATTTCTGTGATGAAGCTCGATAAGTTTGATTTTTTTCACTATTGTTTTCATTTCTAACTATTGTCTTTATTATTCTTATTAGTTTAATGATGTTTCAACTGATGGGTCCTTCGGACGTCTTCAGGTGATTCATGTAGAACTCGGGAGTCTACGTAGAAATTCGAATCGAACCCATTATTTAATCAATAGTTGAGGGGTATATTGTTCTAATTCTGTTTATTATAACGGGGTGCAAGTATTAAACCATAGTAAATATTTTTTGTTATTTACCAATAGTTGGGATTGAACCTGCAACCTCTTGATGATTTCACTTAAAAACACTTTAGTCAAACACCGATGTCCGTTGCGCCATGTATCCCGCCGGAAAATGTTGAATGAATTTCGGCAACTATAAACCAAAAGTATTTATCAAGCAATGAACTACTCCTCATTACTATTATGATCGAATTTTACCTCAGCTCATATTGCAATTTTTTCTAGCCTTTTTGGTCATTGGTACACATATATTCATCTCTATTCTTGTCCTGTTCAGCATGTCACGATTGCTCAACGTATGCACTGCTTCTTTAAGACGTCTCATTCTCTAATGTTCTTCCCTATCTATTATTTTAACTTCAATCCATAAGCATAGATGGTTTCTCTTTTCTTTCTATATATGGTCAGACATAACTGAATTTTCGATTTCACCTCGACATACTGTTTTTTGATGTTCCTCTAGCCTTATTTTTATTGGGCAGCGTGTTTGTTTCTTGTATACTTTACCACATCTGTTTGGTCTGAATACTCTAAATGATAAAACTGTTTTAATGTTAACAAGGGTGCGAAAACACATGTTGATAGGATTAATCTAGATGAAGGAAAAATATTTCAATTCAGAGTACATTAGAATTTGTTATGCCGGGGCTGCATAGCAACAGGCCAGTCTGAGTCCGCATACTGACCAATGTCCAAGATGGAAAATATCCTCAATGGAGACGTAGGCATCGGAATTGGACACGGAGAAAATAAGGTAGACAGTAAAGTATGTGGGCATCAATATCCGTGGAAAACGATGAACGTAGACTCATGATACTGATCAGCGCAATATGCAACTACGTCCACTTCACTCGTCAAATCTGAATTCCAATTTGCATAGTAATTTCCTGCAAAAGTTGTCCGCATTTTATTGCCTTTAAATTGTGGTGAGAAGAGACCCAGTTGCGTTGAAGCTGAAATACTGGACAGCAACTTTGGAGTGAGCTCGAACTCTACTCGTGCTATAACGTTTACCTTCGTACTAATTTCCTTGTGAAAGGTATGAACTCCATTATCCCCCAAATAAGAATTAAATAGTATCACTTATTCTTCAACAAAAGTAGGTTAGGCATTAAATAACCCACGAAAGTTGATATACCATTAAATAAAGAAACCAATGACATCAATCACATTTATAAAAATTCTAGGCATCAACATTCAATCAGCAAAATTCTAGGCATCAGCATTTAATCAGCAAAATCCTGGGTATCAACATTCAATCAGCAAAATATCTGCAAAGAGGATTTTTAATAAAAGAAATGAAACAATTCCGGTTTTGATTCTTTGAATAATTCTTTTATATTCTCGATTAGTTTGAATTGCTGACCAGGTGACAGCGTTATGGTTGATAAGACTGATGCTTCTGAGAGAACTCCTCATTGCAGGCAATACAGTCGTCTGCTGTATTGCATTTGGAATACTAAGCAACAAAGTTATTGGTCAATATTCTTGTCTGGAAGGAAATATCCTTTCCTGTGTCAATGAGTCATTCAAAGAAGTCGACCGTTCAACTCTAATTCTTTTTTCGGTAAATTCAAAGGTGTGCAATAATTGAACTTTGTATCCTTTACATCAATTCCTGTGTAAAATATATGAATTTCAACCTTACAAAATCATTACCTATCTCTTGATCGACATAATTTTTTTGTTTTAAAATATAAAACTATTATCATTACTCTATGTAATTTTTCGTGCCAATTTTAACTGGTTTTCTTTCACTGAAATCCTCAAACGTCCCGACGACTTTTCAAATTTTAATGGTGTTACGGTCTGGATTGTCTCTATTCATCCTCTAATCTTCAATTCCTTCAATCTCTTTTCTAGGCCTTTGAAAACCTTTCTGAGTGCACCAGCTACAATGAGTATCACCGTTACCTTCATGTTCCTAAGCCTTTTCAGCTCTCAAGCAAGATCCAAGTATTTATCCCTATTTTGGTTTTCTTTTATTTTTACTACCTGGTTCTCCTAAACGGCAAAATCAACTTCCTTCCTTGATTCTTCTTCTTCTGAATTATTATTAGGTCTTGTCTTCTGAACAGGATTTTGTGATCCATTCTATTCTCAAAGTCCCCGATGCGTCTCAGTTTCTAGGACAAATTCTGTTTGCTGCATATACGTTTAATCTCTTGCACAGTTCCTTGTGGATTATCTTTTCCAACCTAGCCATACTTTATCTTGTATTTCTTTTCTGTCTGTTTGCTGCATTCGCTTATTATGAAATTAACTGTCTACACATAACCTACACTTGATGTTCCTTAACGTATTACCAATTTTTCTTTGGGATAATTCATATTAATGACATGATTTTGAGCTGCTACTAATATATGCAATACTTTTCTTGAGGTTCCCACTTCTTATTAATATCCCGGTCTTCTCATGAACAATTTCTTTACTTTGTCTCTTGAAGTATCTACACAGTTGTTTTTCTTTCTTTTTTTTTTCTTCTTTGAATAGTCGTCCGGTTTCGAAGAATACACCTACTGCTTCTCTGCACCGGAGTAAGACCCCACCTCAACGAGTGTCCTGATATGATACTAAACAATCTGATGGTGATGTTCCAGTAATGCTGAAACTTTGGGGAATGCAGAGTACTCCTTCATTGACATTCCTCCCAGGTTCACTCTGACCTGGAATGGTAGCACCAGATAGGGTCCTATCTATGGGTCAAATAGAACTAAATTGTATACTTACGTGGTCCATTCAATAAGTTTCTAGACTTTTTTCGTATAGACATTTAAAATTGTCGTAGACTCTTGAAAATTCAGTATGGTATTGCTATACATCTTATGAGATGACTGACCCATGTTTATGATTTCAGATTCAAATGAACAGCCACAGTAGCAATTGGAATACACCCTACTAAAGCCTGATTGTCACAGCTGGTAAATTTCAAAATTACAATCTTAGACACTTTAGAATTGTTTTAAACTTGGAAAAATACCACAGAAACGTATGGAATACTTCAGACTGCTTTTGGAGCATCTTGCATGAATTGAGCATCAGTTTTTGAGTGGTATAAGAGATTCAAGGAAGGCGGGGAGTCTGTGAGGTATGATGAGAAGTGTGGGAGGATTAAGGAAGTCAATACACCACAGTTGATTGGCCAAACGGTTAGGGTTACAATGTTGAGGTTTTAAGGGAGTTCAGGAAGAGATTCCGTCGGAAGAGGCCAGCACTCTTCAAATCGGGTCAGTGATATTTCCGCCTGGACAATGCACCAGCCCACAACTCCATCTTTGTCACAGACTATTTGACCAAGATGGGCATCAAGACTGTTCCTCATCGTCCCTATAGTCCAGACTTTGCTCCCTGTGACTTTTGGTTATTTCCTAAGCTCAGAGGCTGTCGTTATGAGACAATTGAAGAGATGAAAGAGGCAGTGACGAAGGTCATTGACACACTCACACAAGAGGACTTACATGGGTCCTTCCAGAAGTTGTTGGAACGGTACAACAAGTGCATTGCAGCCGAGTAGATTACCTTGA
This sequence comes from Sepioteuthis lessoniana, assembly GCA_963585895.1. NCBI lineage: Eukaryota > Metazoa > Mollusca > Cephalopoda > Myopsida > Loliginidae > Sepioteuthis > Sepioteuthis lessoniana. The sequence goes on from OY757921.1 coordinate 49,973,860, forward strand.
ATAGGGACTAGAGTTTCATGTGCGTACTGTCAATAAAAGTGCCCATACGAAAAATGTCTGGAAACTTATTTAATGATCCTCGTATGCTAATCTGAATTGTTTGAAATGGAACTATTTTGTATGCTAAACTGAATTATTAGAAATAAAACTGTTTTTGACATAGAAATTGTACTTATGCTAAACTGAATTGTTTGAAATAGAACTGTTTGTTTAAAATTACATTTAGCATTAATAACCTACAATGATAGATGTCCCATAAAACCAAACCAAACCAAACCAAACTATTTTTTCTAGATTTTTTTGTTTGTTGCTTTCCTGTTTATCATTAAGTTGGTTATGTTGATGTTACTGTTGTTTGCTGTTGTAATCAATCTTTCTTTGCTATTTTTTGCTTATTCTTCGAGTCCCTGATTTGATGCATCAATGCAGTCCTTAATGCAGGTAATTCCTTTTCATTCTTGTTTACTTGACAAAAATAGTCTATGTTATGACCTTGTGTATCGTTATTATTATTCTACTTCTTGCGAGTTTTCCATATCAGTTTTTACTTGTGACCTTCCCTGGAACCTGATGTTATTATTATTTATTTACTCCTTTAGAGTTTTTCACATCAGTGTTAGCTGATGGTTTTTCACTGGAGTTTGGGTGACAGCAAGTCCCTCAAGTCTCCAGGACTCGTATTCCTTTATGAGTTTTTCACACCAGCATTAGCCGATGGCTCCTCACTGGAGTTTGAGTGACAGCAAGTCTCCTGGATGCTTCTCAGTATTCTGGCTGATCTCAATAATGGAGTCGTTTGGATGGTCTCCAATTGCCCTCTTATTTCCAAGTTCTTGCACCAATACTTTGGTGACTGTACCAAGAGCACAAATTACAATTAGTATAAATGTCACTTTCATGTTCCATAGTTTTTCCTATTCCTTAGCAAGGTCCTTCTTTTCGCTTTCTTTCAACTTTACTCTATGGTCTGCCGGGACAGCAAAGTCTACAATTCGGCCAATTCTCTTTTTATTTGTTGATTATTACTAGGTCTGGTCGTCTGGTCAGGGTTAGGGGATTCGTTTGTATCTCAAAATCTCAGAGTAGTCGGTGTGTCTCATTCTCCAGGACAGATGCTCAATGGTGCATATACCATTTATTCGTATGGTCTAATTTAAATTTCTTGCACAATTCCCTGTGAATCACTTTACCTGACTAGTCGTGTCTAGACTTATACTCTTTCTGTGCTAGTTTGCTGTATTTGCTTATTATGTGATTGATCATTTCGTTTCTATCATCACATAACCTACATCTTCATGTTGTTGATCCTCGTATTGTCACTATTGTTTTTGGTGGTTGTAATCAGTCTTCCTACACGCTTTTCTATGTAATCTTCGAGTCATTGTATCGATGCGTCAACCCTGTCTTCAATGCAGGAAAGTCCTCTTCCTCCTCCTTTTCTTGATACATATAGTCTGTCAACGTCATCTCTGGAGTGTAAGGCCTTACGCAAGGTCATTAGTTTTCTTGTTCTCTGGTCCATTTATTTAAGTTCTTTGGTCCAAGTCAAGAATGGTCCCGAGTATCTTACGAGGGAACAGCCCTGGTATTTATCCCTTTGATAAGGTTCCTGTGATATTGTCTGATTTCGAGTAGCTTTCTCATTTTCTCATTGAGATACTCTTGTTCTCCTGAGATACCCTCGTTTTCCTGAGATTTACTCTTAGCAAGGTTTTCATTACAGCATCTACTGCTGTTTTTTTTTTTTTTTTTTTTTTTTTTTTTTTTTTTTTTTTGCTGGAGTCAGTGTGACAGCAAGTCTCTTCACGTTCTAGGGTTTTTCAATGAACTGCTATCCAAGCTCAATAACCATTACACTACGAGAGGTGCCCAGCTGGTATATTGTGATTATTGTCACAAGTGTACTATCTGGTTGAACTTATTACTCTGGTATAAGTACTACTTATGACAGAAATGTAGATATTTTAGGTTCTTCGTCATTGGCCCTGGAGACCGGGGTTCATATCAAACATGGTACTTGATACCTCCTTGCTTAACACTCGGCATTATCTTATTTACTAATAAGGGCAGGAGGTCAATTTTTTAAGCAGAGTTTAACAGGTTTGAATTCAGAGTTTTCCTTCTCCTAGACTAGTTGCCTCTCCAAGGCTGAAGAACCTAGTCTGCCCTACTATTTACCCATAGCTGGAGGGAGAATAATTGGATTCATACCTTTCCCAAGGGTATTAGTGTTATGTGAAATGCAGTCAGTCTCGTCCAGGATTTGAACTCGTGTCGCCGTGTCCATTTCTTGCGACGATAACCATTACACCACGGGCACTTCCCAACACTCGGCATTATAAGGTATGGATTAAAGGTAAAGTGGAGACAGGAGAAGCGCCCTTCGATAAACCTCGGTGTAGACCATGGTCACCAACTTTACTCATAAAAAAGTAGATATTTTAGCCTCATTAAAGAAAATTACGTATTTTAGCCTCATTAAAGAAAAGTAGATATTTTAGTCTTGTTATTGAAAAGTAAATATTTCAGCCTCATTATAGAAAATAAAATAATCTAGCCTCACTGTTGAAAAGTAATTTTTATAGCTTCATTATTGATAAAATATTTACCTTTCTATGAGGCTAAAAAATATAGAAAGGTAAATATTTTACCTTCATTATAGAAATTTTTTTTCATGCCAACATACGCATAGGAAAGGCGTAGACTGTTATTGACTCAAAGATGATAAAACTGGATTTCTTCCAAGCTGTGGCTATGTCAGTACTACTGTATGAATGCACTACTTGGACTCTAACGAAATATACTGAGAAAAAGCCTGATGTGAGCTAAACTAGAATGCTACTTGCTGTTTTGAACAAATTCTAGAAGTATCAACTCTCAAAACAGCAGCTATATGGCTGCCAACCTCCCATCGGAAAAACTATCCAAGTAAGACGAACAAGGCTTGCTAAGAAGTAGGGACGAACTCATAAGCAATGTTCTCCTATGTGCAGACACTGGATACATTCTAGAGAACCCGCAAGAAGCGATGAACAAGAAGGACAGGTGATAGGAAAGAGTTAGGAAACTCCGTGCTATCAGTACGATTAGATATTGATAACACCTCATCCTTTATTTTTAATAAACATCCAACACCCCATCTGTAATATGAAGAAGTACTACTTGTGAGTATAAGTAAAATTTATTAACTTTAGGGTACCTCCTGTAATGCGATTGTTGATGGGCTACAAATGGTATTTTGTAGCTGTTGTCATTTAATAAGCTTGGCATCGTAAATATTTTAAAGTAAATATTTTAGATTCCCTTTAGGAAAGTTAATATTTCAGGCTCATCATATGAATAAATCTATTAAGACATAATCGAAATATACAGTAACAAAATAAGATATGGAGGATATTAAATATATGACAGCCTTATTATAGAATAGCCATATAAGTACACCCGTATCAATTTTATTATTTCTAGTGGAACATAAAACAATCAAAACAGATATTATTAGGTATTATTTATTACTAAACTCTACAACATTGAAACACTGTGGGTGAAAAAATTGCAACACTTCTTTAATCAAAAATAAAATAGCACACACACACACACACACACACACACACACACACACACACACACACACACACACACACACACACACACACACACATATGTATATACAAGGAGTGTACTTATTTTTGAATTGATACAAATTAATGTTTTGTTCACAGAGTTTCAGTTCAGTAGAGTTAGATAATAGATAATACATAATGTTATTCGTTTACATTATATCCGAGTAACTTCACTTTAAAAGGAAGTTAACTTTTATTAAAATGATGTAAGGCCATTACCACCACCTCCAGCTATGGGTTAAATATTACCACAACTCTTCTTCAACCCGGAAGGATTTTGCATCAAATAAACCACGAAGGTTGAATTGCCATTAAACAGAGAAACCAAATCAAACCTTCTCTTAGAACTCAATTGGTCCTAGTATGTTTGCGTTGCTTGAAGTAGGAGTGGAAAACAAACGTTTTCATTCCTTTCTCAAGAGCATTAACTCGAAGTGAAACACAACCGTTGCAGTAAGCGCACCTCAGTTTAAATGTATTTTTACAAAAGTTTTACAAAAATGAGCAAAAATGTTTAATAATTTCAAGAAAATTCTGTCAGCCACTCGGTACAGATTCTTCATGGAATACTCTGAATAATGAGTAAATTTAAATATTTCATTAACCAAACAATAAAAGCAAAGTTTGAAGAGAAAAATGTCTTTTTCATTAGATGTAAGCATAAACAATTGTGAAATAAATATTTTTGCCCCAAAACAGTTCAAATTCGTTACATAGTGTATTTAGATTATACTGTAAATTGTTTCTATCAATATTGTTTGACTTTTTATATGTCTTCCTGTCTATTTATCAATCTATTTATCGATCTGTCTATCTATAAAAAATCAAGTAGATCCTCGGTTAAATAAATAAACAAATTGAAATCATCAATCTTTTGCTTGTTCGTGTGACCTGACTTGCAAACGGCGCTGTATCGGCGACCTATTCACAGTTGACGGCTACAGTAAGGTTTCCTAAAGAGATTGGCCCACAATAGCCGTCAGACGCGATGAAAAATGAGAGATTTGTTTACAAAGTTTGTCACTGTTTATTCTGTTATTATTATCATTCCTCTCTCATTTAAATGACGCTTGACTCTAGTTTTCTTTACTGTCGCCTCTGTTACCATGTATGATATATTTAATGAGTATTGGGGAGAAGGGGTCCTTTTCAACTGCAGAGGTGTGATCGGATATTGTGTCCAGTTGTAGAGATTCTTTATATTTACGACAATAAAGATTTCTATAAAAGCCGGTGAATTTTAATCGTCTTTCAATTGTAAGTCTGACGCCGCAGAGGTGAAAAGCGTGAACAACCCGATTAGACAATTTTTCATTTGTGATCCGACGGGTAAGTAACTTTATTGAAGACTTGAGATGTATGTTTTTACCCTTTGTTGTGAAGCGAGGAGTTTGGACAAATGTTGAGGCTTTTGTTTTTATTTTTTAGGAGTTTTTTTTAAATTCATCTCTTGTTATTTTCTTATGTCTTTTTTTTTTTCATTTATAAACTGAAATTATTTAGAATGAAGCTAGTAAAAATCAAAACTTATGTTAACGCATTTTGATAAATCTTCAAAGATTTTTTAGATATCAACAGTTGAACAGAATTTCTCTTTTTTATTATATATATATATATATATATATATATATATATATATATATATATATATATATATATCTCAATACATGTATGTAGGTATGTATGAAGCTTGCCGCAGAGCGAAGGTCAGCAGTTTTAAACTTGTTGTCCTCATATGATGACGGGTACAACTTGAATCAAAGTTACATTGAGCGACAGAAAGATAATTTGATAGATAAATAGAAAGATAGGATCTATCAATCTATCGATGGGCACATAGTGAACAAAATCTGTAGCCATTGATCTCCATTGCTTGCTTCAAGATACTGACTTCAAGCTGAAACTTTCTCTTGATCCCATCATTCATTTGATCTTTCGAAGTAAATCACTTCTTATTTCTGTCTGTCTATCTATCTATCTATCTATGGCCTCATAACAAACAAAATGGATTCTGTATCCACAAATACTTTGATCTTATCTGATTGCTCCAAGCTGAAACCTTCTCTTGATACCATCATCTCTTATCTTGTTTAGTGAATCTATCTATCTATATACCTATCTCTCTATCAGTACATCAAGAGAAAAAATGTTTTCAGTATCCACTGATACTTTGATTATTAATGCGTACTTTCGCTTTGATTAAGTAACCAAACTAGGAGAAGGAAAAAATTTGATTTCTAACTAGCTTTACTGTTTAACTAGCTTTACTTCTGTCCGTGGCGAGCAGGAGGTGCTGGGTTAATACATACTTTGATCTTCACTGCTTGCTTAATATTCTAACTTTGAGCTAAGACCTGTTGATCATATCATCTCTTTGATCTTTAAAGTAAATCTCTATCTATCTACAGGTCAAATTTTGAAGATCTCATTTTTAGACAAAATATTAGCATCGACGTAAGTGTGAGTAATAAGAACTAAACCCAACTTAATTGATTCTATAAATTTGAATTTTAGTTCAAATCCTGTTTAGACCATTTGTGTTTCACTTTCTGCAAATCCCTTTGAGAAAGATATGAATCAGTCAACTCGCCCTAGCTCTGAGTAAATAGCAGGGAAGATTAGGACGTTTAGCCATGGTAAAACAAACCGTCGAGAAGGAAAAGCGATTTCAAGCCAGCAGTAGAAGTCAGCTCATTTACCCATAGCTGGAGGGACAATAGTTAGATTCACAAACAGCCTCGTCCAGGTTTGAACTTGGATCCATTTTCTACGACTGTAATCATTACATCTCAACCGCCTCCACATAGTGATATTGATATATATATATGTTCCAAATGGGCTCTCGCAACTCTTAAGGCCGGCCCATCTTCTGATGTATGTTTCTTGTTATTTTCTGTATCATTTTATATATAATGATTACAGTGTTTTATTAATGTAACGATTAATATAGAATATGAACGATTAACGTAAATGAAAACTTTGACGGATTCGTTTAAGATTCTATACTCATTAGTGATAATATATTTGACATTTATGTAGCGCTATTTCAGTTTCTTTGTTTAATGGCCTATCAACCTTTGTAGGTTATTTAATGCCAAATCCATCCTTCTAGAAGAACTGTAGTAGTACTAATTAACCCATAGCTGAGAGGATAAGCGGGTTCATACCTTTCCTAAGGGTATTTGTCTAAAAGTGAAAGTAATAGTGGGACTGGAGTTCGAATTCACTACGATTCCGGAGTCAAGCGCTTTAACCATTACACCACGAGGACCCCACCATGTGGTAATCTGTTGAGAAAAGCCATAATGCAGAAAAAGTGATTTATGGAATGAGATTAATCCTTACTGCGTGTTGCTCTACTGTAGCATTGTTCAATAACTTAGTTTAGTTCCATAGAGGAAGATATCCTTGAAACAATTCTTATAACATTGCAACCTTATAGATGTGTAACCAAACCGTAAGAAACTTACAAAAATGAAATATGTGTAATGTTGTATATGTCATGAAAATGAAATAGAGTGCAATCTACGAACTTCACAACAGTTCTTTTGATTTTTTATTGAGACGTCTGGCCTTCTTGGAAAATTTCAACTCTTTGGGCAAGATATTTCAGTTAATCTAAAGAGCAGATGACGATAGCATATATGCAAACAACACAAGATTAAGGGTTCAATTAAGAGGTCATCGGCGAACAAAAATCTTCGTCTGCCTTCAAAGAGATAAAGAACATTGTACCTTTTTTCTTGTGATGATGGCAACAATTACTCGGGAAGTACATTTTGGGTGCAAGGGTTGATAACCCAAGACATCTGCTATATGCGTTCTTTGGCCGCTATTACAGACCTGTACTTTGGTATGCATGAGTTTGCACAAATGGTGAGTATTGCCACGTCACGAAAATGCGTGCTTAGCGTAACGTTTATCGTCGTAGGAAATGGAATCGGTGACCTGAGTTCAAATACTGGACGCAACTACGTTTCACTTCCTGCAAATGCCCTTGGAGAGGGTATGACTCCATTTCTTTTGTTCGCAAGCAATGGGTAAATAGTATGGCTGACTTGTTACTTTAGGCTTGAGTGGGCAACTGATCTAGGAGAAGGAAAACTTAATTCAAGCCAGCTTTACTCCCTTCGACAATAGATCTTATATCACATCCTATTTGTGGCGGGGTAGGTTGATAGATACTCACAGTTATTAATAGACATTTCTTCTGGGCAATCTAATTCATTGAAGGTTATCATTCACAAAGACTAGAGTTCAAATTCTGGACGAGACTGCTTGCATTTCACTTCCTGCAAATATCCTTAAAAAAAAAGGTATGAATCAACATGTTACCCACCTCACCAAGCTAAGGGAAAATAATTGGGCAAACTGTTTACTTTAACATCGGTAAGGTGACCAATAAAAGAGAAGGAAAACTCTTAATTTAAATCAGCTTTACTTCACTTAAATATTGACTTTGTGTCATATGGTGGTGAGAGAGTTCGGTAAATACATTGGACGTTAAAAGAAAGGCGAAGACAGAATTTTATCGGAAAATTTACAACTGTCAGCATTCACATAATGTACCCCGGTAAAAACCGTCATCGTTCTTCAGGGTGTTGCAGTTTTATTTTCATTCTGTCTATATAAATACAATCCTCACTAAGTGTTAAACATTTATCGCCTTCAGTAAGATCAAACATGTGCTGTTCAAGGCTTAGCTCAGAAAATATATGTATTTAGCTTACAAACTCCTACTGGCTGTTACTAACGTTTCGAGTTTTACAGTTACCGGGTTTTTCCAAAACGCAGTATTTGGCCCGATGAGGATAAGATTAGAAAATATCTGCCGGGTTTATGATGTGTATCGTTCTTCAGCAAACTAGGCTGGTGTGTTCTTTCGCATTCACAGTCTCTGTTGCCCAAGGAAACGGGCGACTGAGACGACAGAGAGTCGAGACGGCTTAGAATATTTCTTGAAATCAATAGGTAACTGTCTCTTTCATTATGGCGCCAATTGACTAAATTATCTGTCAGTTTCTACAGTGGAAGAAGCAGGCACGGAAAGTCAGGTAAAATCCTGTTGTTATGTACATCCGTGCAGAGAGGTTGTGGTCGGTGGCATCTGACTTTAATGCATACAAATAATTCACATCTCTTGTCCAAGTTCGATGACTTATAATAGTATTTTATCTAGTGCGTATATATATATATATATATATATTAAAATGAAAAGGTTCACAGATGATTTTAAATTTGGTATTTATGTCTTTTTATGATTATTCCCTATATATATATATATATATATATATATGCGACTCATGTTTTGGAAATTCCAATCTTCTTTAGGCGATTAAATCAATATATATAGTGAAATAAATGAATCGTTCTAAAAACATTTTTTCATGAATCAGAAAAGTCCTCAAATACTGGCCAGAAGTGCAGAATAAAACTTAAAATGAATAAATATCTAATCACACCAATATGTTACCAATTAAAATGCCATGCATAGGAGTCAATATATATATATATATATATATATATATATATATATATATATATATATATATATAAATTTGTGTGTGTGTTTGTGTGTGTGTGTGTATGCATGTGTGTGTATGTGTGTGTACGTGTGTGTGTGTGTGCGTGTGTGTGTGCATATTTCAGTGAGTAGATGTGAATGTCCTGCTTCGTATATATATGTACGTGTGTGTGTGAGTGTACGGGTTTCCTTAAGTAGGCGTAAAATGCTTGTAAATCTCTCTCTCTCTCTCTCTCTCTCTCTCTCTCTCTCTCTCTCTCTTTACCACTTCGGGACAGAGTAAACCTGGGAGCAAACGCAATGAAAGGGTACTCCAAATTCCCCAAAATTCCAAGACTGAAACCACACCATCAGATTATTTAATGTCATATCCAGGACACTTGTCGGGGGAGTCTCACTCCTCCGTGGAGATACAGTCGCTGTATTCTACAGTCCGTTATTAGTATCAAGAATAGTTACTTGAAGCTATAATTGTTTAGAGATTATTATTATCATTGGTTATATAAAACCAAATAATTTCTTACAAAAATACTGACTTTAGTGTTAAATAACCAAACAAGCCATTCATATGTACGTGTGTTTCAATAAGAAGACGTAACAAGTAACTGTCTCTCTCTCACGATATATAAGGAAATAAATGTCCTAGAAATATTTTTTCATAAATCTTGAAAGTGCTCAAACAGTGGTCTGTAGAGCAGGATAAAATATACAATGAATAAAAGTCTACACAGCTCATCATGACAGACTCATGATGCCCGTGGTGTAGTCGTTATTGCCGTAGGAAATGAACACGGCGGTACGAGTTCAAATCCTGGACGAGACTGATTGCATTTCACATAGCACTAATACCCTTGGGAAAGGTATGAATCCAATAATTCTCCCTCCAGCTATGGGTAAATAGTAGGACAGACTAGGTTCTTCAGCCATGGTTAGGCAACTAGTCTAGGAGAAGGAAAACTCTGAATTCAAACCTGTTAAACTCCGCTTAAAAATTGACCTTGTGTCATATCCTGCCCGAGCGGAGGGGTTGGTAAATAGTATCATGACAGACTCATTGCTATTAGTTTCAACTATTTTTACAAAAAAGAAATGTTTTCATCAGATGAGACATGCCCCTAGAAATTCAGTATAAAAAAGGACCGATCTGTCGATCGGATTTAAAATGAGCCAATTAAATACTTATATATAGTTCAACAATTTATCTTCTCAATTATGTTAAATAGGTTGATACTTCATTCTTAGTTACAATCGAAATGTTTTATGAGCCAAAGTATTAATTTAATTCAAAATGCTTTCCCGCATTATAGCGAATATACTATTTGAATCACAGATCTGACCAATCAAGTACAACCAGTTTGTATGGACCTCGGAATAATGGCAACGAAGGAATACTCCGCAGTCTAAAAAGCTTCAGAAAAGGAGCATCATCATCGTATATATATCCAAGTATCACACTCAGAACAAATTTTTTTTCATGGCAGGAGTCGTATTCTTTTGTGAGGGATGAAATCAGCATATTCTAAGCCCCGCCAACAGGGTGTTACCAAGTATGGACATACCTGGTACTATTTTTATTGAGTACCATTTTGGGTTTTTCTTGGTGATGTCAAATGTAGTTACCTCTTACTAGTCACGTAACCGTGTAGTGTATATTAGGTGGGAATAGTCAGGCGGAGCCCATCCCTCTCCAGGTCTTTAACGGGTTTAAATGCAACGTTTTCTTTCATAATTTTGTTAATCTCTCTGTCTTGTCTCTGTCTATCGATCTATGCCATTCTGTTCAAACTATTTGAAAATAAGTTTCTTTCTGTTTTTGTCTATCTTAATAGCTTAATATTGAACAATTATTTACAACATGAATTAGGTTTATCTTCACACGATACAAAAGCAAATTTGGTGGAGAGTGTAGGAATACTGTTGTCTCTCTTTTATTCTGAATTATTTATACATATGTTATTAAACATTACTTATGAGGTTTAGCGATAGCTGAAGTCTTGATCGGAAAGTAATTCCATAGTATTATTGTTTAGTTAGGACTAACAAACCGTAAAAAACTTATAAATCTTTCAAATATCCCAGAACAGTAGCAACTTCATAAGATATAATAAAGACAAAATTAGTAACGTTTTTGTACCCCTTCATTGCCTGTACTACAAATTCGGCTCCCCACTATGAACCGAATAGATCAGTTTTAAAGAAATTGTGCATATTCGTTTGGACCGTGGGCAAAATAAAACCAAAATATAACCTATTAAGAAAAAAACTAGTAAAAGATATAGATATGAACATTTAATGAATGCGATTCAGTAAACTTTAGACACACACATATATATATATATATATATATATATATATATATATATATATACCCTAGAAAGGCTGACATAATTTAAAATCAATCAATGTTTTTTTTTCTGTTTTGTCGATTTATCTTTTATAATTTTTTAATTGACCACAATAATTACTAAATTAATTATTAGAGAGACAGGATTTTCGAATTATTACCAGACGTGAGCGGATATCCTAGCTTTTAAGATGTTGGTGATAATATACAAATAAATAAGACTTTATATAAAATGTATCTTTGAAAATCAGTATTCAATATCCTGACTGGGCACGAACACCGACCTTGGAGCCAATTTAAAATACACTACTCACGGAAGAATCTCTTTTATTAACACCTTAAGCTTCACAATTTGGTCAGACTTGGACAATATTTGAGACTCTCTAATCTACACGAAGGTAAACAGAAAATATCTTAAGAAACAACTAAACAAAAAACATAAATATGATCGTGAAATGAATGCGATTCCCTAACCTCCAAGCATGAAATAACCCTTGTTGGGTTGACCTGCCATTAAACTCGATCAATTGATTCTAAGTTATTTTCCTATCACCTAAAAGATAAAACAATTAAATTAATTGGTATATAGAATTTGCGACAGAAACAATAACAAAGATAAAAACAATATTACAACCAAAGAAGAGGTACTCAAAAATTCCTTATCACCAATCAAATGATACATTTTCGTGGTGTTTATAGTAAAAAAAAACAAACACAACCCCCCCCCAAAATGACCCTTTAGTTCCCCAATAAGTAAATAAATAAATATATAAAAATGACGATGCCAAGGGGTGTGGATGGGAATGTTTGTAGAGTTATGTTCGACAAATAGCGCATCAAAGAGTATCCACCATAGTGTTTGAAGCCTGAAGTCAACACAGGCCCGTGTCGCTATGTGTCGACTTGCGTTTACAATTGCATATGCGTGCATAAGGTGCGAAAGTGTATCTGTGTGTGTGTGTGTGAGTGTGTGTGTGTGTGAGCGAGAGAGAGAGAGAGAGAGAGAGAGAGAGAGAGAGAGAGAGAGAGTGAGAGAGTGAGAGAAAGAGAGTCTATGTGCGTGCTTATGTTTGTGAAAAGCCGGGAAGCGAGAGAGGGAGTAAATGTCTCAAACCGGAGAAGAATGACTCATAGTATCGACCGAAGTTCTCTCGTATCCAAGATACAGAGACGGGAGGCCAGCCAAAATAGCTCCCCCATTTACATATACATTAGGTCTGTGAGGCATCGCAGCATCAAGTGTTGGCGTCTGCTGAAAACCCCGACATCCAATACATACAGATTGAAGAAAAGAAAAAAATAAACAAAACAAAAACAACACTTTCTAATTTTGTTAATCTCTCTCTCTCTCTCTCTCTATATATATATATATATATATATATATCCCTCACTGTTTAAACTATATGAAAATCACTTTATTCCTATCTATCTATCTCTCTATCTATCTATCTATCTAGTATATTTGAAAGTAAATTTCTTTCTTTCTTTCTTTCTTTCTTTCTTTCTTTCTCTCTTTCTTTCTTTCTTTCTTTCTTTGCCACTTTGTTTAACCTATGTGAAAATCAGTTTCTTCCTATCTATCTATCTATCTATCTATCCCAGTTTAGAATATTTGAAAGACAGTTTCTTTCTTTCTTTCTTTCTTTCTTTGCGGAAAGTACCGGTCGCGAAATGGCTGTTGTACTGGACCACGGCCTCGTAATAAGCAAGTTCGAACTTCAGTCGCCCTATTACGTTCATATTAGGAGAAATACCATATGAAAAAAAAAATTGAACCCACGTATCTCTTAAGTTTTGGGTTAAATAGCATCACTGATTTTTTTTCTACAAGGATGGCTTTGGTATTAAATAACCAACGAAGGTTGAAATGCCATTAAACAAAGACAGGAATATTATCTCTTTCTTTGAATACATCCCAGTTTGTTCATATTTCTGTCTGTCTGTCTGTCTCTGTCTCTCTTTCCTGTCTAGCCACACAGAAGAGTTGTGATACAACGAAACAGTTTGTCTGTGGATGACTATATATATATATATATATATATATAAAAACAGGCTAGGATTAATTCAAGTAGGTGTGATAGTTTCATATTAAGTTTGTGCTGCAATTTCTTAAATCTAAGTGTATATATATATATATATATATATATATGTACTATGAAAATGAATAAGGATCAAAATCCGAAAGTATGAAGAAAGCAGAAAAACATAATCCAAGTAGTTGAATTTATATATACGATGCAAATGAAATAGAAATAAATATGAAAAATTTAAATGAATTTATAATAAATCATGCACCATACTTCTCTATTTTTAAAACTCTGTCTGCTTTACTCTGTCTGTCTGTCTCTCTCTCTATATATATACATATATATTATCATCATCATCATGTCGCGCTGGTAGCACGTATATCCCTGACCCTCTCTCGCCACTCCTCCCTATCGTTCATCGCCCTTGGTAGGTCTTCAGGACAACATTCCGTATCCTCACATAGCTGGTGAATGTATGTTCGTGCTGGTCGTCCTGCTTTTGCACGGCCATGTGTAGGGGTCCATAAGAGTACATCTCTTATGAGTTCGTCCCTGCTTTTCCAGCAGTGTCCTGCGTGTCTGGTTCGTCTAACTTGAATAGTTTTCGTGATAGGGGGCAGGTGGCCGTACAGTTGGTGTCTTGTGGGGTGTTGCCGCCAGGACTTGTTCAATGTCCAAAATTAATGTCGCGATAACATGAATGGTCAATTGTACGTCTTTTTTCAGTTGATATTTTCTATCCTTTTTGATAACCTATCACTAAATTCGAATAAAGACTTTCATGGGTATGTTGCAACATTTATTGTGCATAAGCTTCAGATGATTAAACGTGATTGTGAGTCACAGACACACACATACACACATACACATACATACATATATATATATATATATATATATATTGGTCTAGTCGGATGGGGCTGTAGAATAAACTGACTGCATCTCTGTCGAGAGTCCTGGATATGACACTAAACAATCTGATGGTGAGGCTCCTGTAATGCTGGAGTTTTGGGGAATGCGGAGAACACCTTTATTGTCATCGCTCCCAGACCCACTCTGGCCTGAAGCGGTAGCACTTGATAGGTCAAATAGAACTAAACTGTGTACTTATGCTAAACTGAATTTTTAGAAATAAAACTGTTTTGACATTTAACAGTGTGTTAAAAAAGACTATTTTAAAACTAATGACAATGTGTAAACTAAAGACTGTACTTATGTTAAACTGAATTGTTTGAAATTAAGTGAAAAAAATTAGGTGTGCAAAAAAAGCTAACAAAAAACATCACAGGCTTGTTTTTAAATTTTATCTTCAAAATGAGTTTAGAAATCATCTTTTTAATATATGTATAAAAATAATTTAGCATCGAATGACCTACGGTGATCGATATCCCATAAAACCTAACCAAACATATATTTATATAATTTTTATATGGAGGAATTAATGTTGTCTTAGAATTACCATGACCAGAAAATCCAACAAACTCCTACATGCGACAAACGGAATACTGAACAGCTGTTTCGAGCTTACTAGGTCTCATCAGCAGTGCACACCGTGCTCTCCACCACTGGGGATCGAACCAACAACCACAGTATGTAGAAGCCGAAACTCTACCACTGGGCCACCGATCGACGCGAAACTCTCCCACTGGGCCACGCATCCAAGCGATGCCGAATTAACAAGTCCCATTACTTGCGCGACCACTTGACCTAATGTGCTTTGAAGGTATGTATTCCCTACAGAGGACACGGACACATCTGCGGCCGTGTCCTCTGTCGGGAATATATATATATATATATATATATATATATATATATATGTGTGTGTGTGTGTGTGTGTGTGTGTGTGTGTGTGCTCGTAAATTATTACTAGAGTGTTGGTGTCTATTGTATGTGACTCCATCTTGGGGTATGAATCCAGTTCTGAAGCTCCGTTGAATATTTCTTTTTTGCCATTACTCTCTCGTCTACTTTAGTATCTTTTTAGGTGATATATATATATATATATATATATATATATATATATATATATATATAGGCTTAATATACTTTTTAGGAAATTGTTACTATTAGATAGGAATACTTAAAGGCATATAACTGTGTTGAAACATACTTATTATTAAATATGACTACTCTATCGAAACTATATAATTGCTTGTAAAGATAGACTGACTTTGACATCAAATAAACCAATAAGGGTTGACATGCCTTAAAATTAACTATCCCACCAGAAAATAGAGAGGATATCTGTCGGAATCTCTTCACTTTAGCAGTTTAAGTAGAATGACAATCGATGCTTTTAGTCACTTCACTAACTCATACCTACTTTTGAATTTCTTTTATGCTAGTTTGTACCATTTGCTTATTATGAAGCTTTTTACTTCGTCTCTCAGTACGCATATTATTATTATTATTATTACTCTTTAGAGTTTTTCACATCAGCGTAACCTGATGGTCTTTCACTGGAGATTGAGTGACAGCAAGTCTCCAGGACTCTTCTCAGTATTCTGGCCGTTTTCAATAATGCTGTTGTTTGGATGGTCTCCACTCGGCTGCCAACTTCCAAATCTTCCAGGCACTTTAATAATCCTTTAGTTAGCGTGCCAAAATCACCAATCACATTTGGGATAATTGTCTCCTTCATGTTCCTTAGTTTTTTCAATTCTCTAGCAAGGTCGAGGTACTTATCTCTCTTTTCACATTATTTCAGTTTTATTCTGTGGTCTGCTGGGACAGCAAATTCACAATTTTGCAGATTCTCTTTTTTTTTTTGTTGTTGTTGATTATTATTAGGTCTGGTCTTCTGGCCGAGATTAGGTGATCCGTTTGTATATCAAAGTCCCAGAGAAGTTTATGCTTGTCATTTTCTAGGACAGGTACTGGGTTGTGCATATACTATTTGTTGCCATGGTCAAATTTAAATTTCTTGCACATTTCCCAGTGGATCACCTTGCCCACCCAGTCATGTCTGGCCTTGTACTCCTTCTGTGCCAATTTGCTGCATTCGCTTATTATGTGATTGATTGTTTCATCTTTGTCACCGCACAGTCTGCATTTGCTATTTTGTTACGTCTTATCTATCCAGGTCCAGGTTTTGTAGTGTGAGATGTTGTTTATTAGTCGTTTAAAACGCCCATGAAGTTGTTTACCTTCCCATTTTTGTTTCCTAGTTTTTGTCATCCTGTTATCTATCGTGTTGTCAGTATTGTTTCTGTTTGCCGTAATCAGTCCTCTTTCGTGTTTTTCTATGTAGTCTTCGAGTCGTTGTATGGATGTGTCAACGCTGTCTTCGATGCTGGCAAGTCCTCTTCCTCCCTCTTTTCTTAGTACATATAGTCTGTCCACTTCGTCTCTGGGATGTAATGCCTTGTGCATAGTCATTAGTTTTCTAGTTCTTTGGTCCATTTGTCTAAGTTCATCTCTGGTCCACTTGAGAAAGGGTCCCGGGTATCAAACGAGTATTTATTCCTTTGATAAGGTTTCTGCTTAGAACTTACCCATATTAGGTACTAGTTGGAAGATAGTAATTTTGAAAAATGAAATATGCAGACCCGCTTTTATAAAAACTTAGAATAATTATCTTTATCTAAAAGTCTTTTATTTACTGCGGGTTACTGTTTAGTTGACACAAAGCGTGTCGTATGGAAGACAGCTTTGGATTCAAAGGAGATGATAGTAAACGCTGAAAAACCTTACAAATTAATGAATATTTCGAATAAATATTTAGTTCTATGATTTTCTAGACCTGAAATGATAATATAACCCTATGCAAAAAAATTAAATTAAATAAACAAATAAAGCCTGAAAAGCCGAACGACAATTGAATTGAACCTCCCCACCTCTAAGCGTCTCACGCATGACTGCAAAAAAGAGGGTCTGTAGGGAGAAGTATAGCCAATGTGCTCTCGTTACGAATACCGTGATAGTGGGTAAGAGACGAACATCCTTTTACAGTGAGGTGTAATCTAAGATGTTGAGTGTGAGAAACAGAATACATCTAAAAAAAACAAACAAACCCAAACATCTAAGCAGTTTAGAGCTGTTTCAGGCAACAGTAAAAAATGGATTGAAATCAGGCCCGAAATAGCGGAAGCTTTGCAAGACGTACGGACAGAGAGTCATTTGTTGAACTTTGATTATTTTTCATTTTACCCCAGGGGATGATAATGGTTTCACGAAAGGAAAAGTGTATGCATGAATGGATCTTGTGGGATAAGGCGTTTCACAGATGCAGACCCACCTTCGACATCTTCTGGACCCGGTTGAATGGTGTGGCCCAGGAACACTTGCAAAGGATGAGTTGAAATGAGCGGTCCAATATGTGTATGCTAGATGAATTTGCCCTTTGACCAATAATTTCTTTTATTCAAGCGGGTTTCTAGCCATCTTCTTTATCAGAGAACCTTGGAGCTAGGTTACTCGCTGACCACTCAAGCATGTGGCAAGTTGTATTGGATTACATAATAGCTGTACTATTGTTTGAGCGACTTAACTTGACCAAATAATATGCATACATACATATATATATATTAAACTATAGAAAATTAGCATGCATACTTCTGTGGCGTTGTATCTGTTGGCGGGAATAAAGAATTACAAAAACACAAAAGCTTGCCAGTATAATTGCACCAAATTAAGCGCATTGATAAGGAAGTTTATGTTTAACACATGTAAAATAAACTTTTTTCATTATTAAGTTAAATAATCGTATCTATCTATCTATCTATCTATCTATCTATTAACACCTAGTTTAAGATTCTGGTTTGTTATACAGAAGACCTCTTACTGCGCGAAGATCACATCCAACGTTATTGTCTGAAAATTATGTCCCACGTGAATCTATACTTGAAATCAACGTTCTTTTTTTTTTTTGCTTTTTTCTTTTAAGTGTAAATACAGTGTTTTCGCAGCTCTTTGTTTACAATGAACACTTTTATCTTTTATTATAAAACGATCAAACATAATAATCATATTCTTTTATTTATCACTCTTTGATATATATATATATATATATATATATATATATATACTAGAGTCGACTGAAAAGTTTATAGGCTGACCAAAATACTCTAATGTTCCCCATTTTCCATCGTGTTTGGATACCATTGGTCAAAATGTCTTTAACAGCGGATATGACGTCATTATATAAACTTTTCAGCCAATGAGCTTTTGAGCTCGCCCTTATATATATATACATAGAGAGAGAGAGAGAGAGAAAGAGAGAGAGAGATTATAAGTTTAAATAGTGAAGACAGGGAGTCAACGTCGCTCAGTTAATATCAGTATTTCGCCTATACGATCAAACAGACTCTCTCTCTTTCTTTCTCTCTCTCTCTCCCTCTCTCTCTCTCTCTCTCTATATATATATATATATATATATATATTGATTTATATTAGAATTTGATAAATTAACCAAAATGTTAATTCATACAATAATATTAACAAAATTGCATGTTTCACGTTTCCATAGAGATTACTGATATTTTTCATATTTATGTCTTCAAAAGTCAAATGGACAAGGTTTTCGACGCATCTACAAACATCTCTCTCTCTCTCTCTCTCTCTCTCTTTCTCCCTCTCTCTACCTACGTATCTGTCAATCTCTTTATCCACAAATGTACTCGCACATATATACGGAATAATGTCTCCTTATTTCGTGTCTTTGCCATTGTTTTCAACGTTTCATGTTTCGTCAACCTGCTGACAACATTTCGTTCAACGCTGAAGCGAAACATATCTTATTAATCTCATCACTCCCGCTAAAGTTCCGTGACGAAATCTCTCTCGACATTTTGTCATGTCGCCTATCATTCATTGTTCTATGTTTTTCCGATCTTTTTGTCCAACAAAACAAATCCCAAAATCATTCGTCCCCTTCATTCCTCGTCTCCATCTCGACTGTCTCTTTGTCCCTGGTAATCCGTCCGTTAGCCTTTCGACATCTTCCCTTTGTCTGCAGCTTCACATTTACAATTCATATGTGACCCCTTTGTAATGTATTTGCATCTCAGATCGACGATCCTAATTCTCATAGAGATTATGCATACCGCTTGCCGCGATGTTGCTAGCAGGATGGTACCGTCTTTAATTATTCTGTCGTCACTTCGGTTATACCTTCCGTCTAACTCTTCACACTGTTCGTGAATCAATCTCTTCTCAATCTTCTCTCTTTGTCTCTCTTTCTTTGCACACACACACACACACACACACACACACACACACACACACACACACACACACACACACACACACACACACACAGGGCAACAATTTTCGTAAACTCTTCAAGAGAAAGTCTTTACCGAAAACATCCTTCGATTAATAAGTAAAAGTAAAGTTGGCGACCTTGTCGAGAATGATCCGAAGGCTCCCTTTTCAATAGCTACTACACCGAGGTGTTGAGGATGGCGCTAATCCTTACCTGGATTGCTCCACTACCCTTGATCTTTACCTTATAATGCTGAGTATAAGCAAGGTAGCATCAAGTACCATTTTTTGAGTCTTTAGTATGATTCGACATAGGATTGAACCCCAGTCTCCCTGACCATTGGCGAACACTCTACTCATTAGGTCAATGACCAGCTCATTGGCTTAGTGGTAGAGTGTTTGTCAGTGGCCCGGGAGACTGGAGTTCAATCTCAGGTCGAGTCATACCAAAGACTCAAAAAGTTGTTCTTGATACCTCATTCTTAACACTCAGCATTATAAGGTACGGTTCAGGGGTAAAGTGGAGCAATCCAGAGAAAGGAGTAGCTCCCTCCCCTACACTTCGGTGAAGCAGCTATTGAAGGGGAAGCTTCCGGGTAGCCCTTGACAACGGTCGCCATCTTTAATTGATAGATTAATTAAACACAAGAAGAAAGTTTTAAATCATCCTATTACAACTGATTTTCCTCACTCTCGCAACCGCAGATACAAAAATAAATGCCTCGTAGTTAAAAAATGTTTAAATGATGCCACTGTAAAAACTGTAAGTGAACCCAGGATGTTATACATTGGAGCCATAGAAAGACCATGGAAACAACCCTTCTACAATCACAAAATATGTTTTAAAATTAAGAGTTTACTAATGGTACTAAATTTTCAAGGTTGACATGGGAACAAGAGAAGAGGGAATTGATTAAGAATATAAGATAGGATCGTGTACTTGTTTGTCATAAGAGCAATTTGAAGAATTTGGTCGGGACAATCATATAGGTGCTCAGACTTGATATGACCAGCCGATTGATCGGATGGGCCTCTCCGACCACCAGTAAGAACAAAAATGGCATGTTATTAGTCACTTGACAAGTTTGGTTGCCGAGTCAGGGACTTCTCAGCCATCAATATCCCGTCAGGAAGCATTACAGGTAGTCTGGTTATTTGGGGGTAGGCTCTTACCCCTCAGCAGAAGTACAGTCGACGTATTCTACCGCACCAGCCGATGGGGCAGAGAGCTATCTCAGGAGAAGAACAGTTGTGGTATTATTTACCCTATAGCTAGGTGGTATTTTTATTTTAATGTTTAATATATATGATAGAAGCAAAAAGTTCGAGGTCCCTCTGAATTTCTTTAAAAGACTCCTTAAAATGAGATACTTAAAAAACTTATTTAGTTTATTTAATTAAAAA
This sequence comes from Sepioteuthis lessoniana, assembly GCA_963585895.1. Taxonomy (NCBI): domain Eukaryota; kingdom Metazoa; phylum Mollusca; class Cephalopoda; order Myopsida; family Loliginidae; genus Sepioteuthis; species Sepioteuthis lessoniana. Next base: position 49,994,983 of record OY757921.1, read on the forward strand.
GTTTTTCTAATAATCCTAATTAATTGACCATTGGTCAGGTATATTTTCTTTAAAGATATAATTGATACAAGGTGCCTGTGGTGTAATGGTTACCGTAATTGGAAATAGACGCAATGATACGAGTTCAAACCTCAGACGAGGCAGATAGCATTTCACATAGCACTAATGTATGAATCCAATTATTCTCCCCTCCGCTATGGGTAAATAGTTGGGCAGACTGGTTTCTTCTTCAGTACTGAGTCTAAGAAAAGGAAGGAACACTCTAGATTGAACCCTGTTAAACTCCGACTGAAATTGACCTTGGGTCATATACTGCGCATTCAAAGGGGTTGGTAATATATATATATATATATATATATATATATATATATATATATATGTGTGTGTGTGTGTGTGTGTGTGTGTGTGTGTGTGTGTGAGTGTGTGTGTGTATAAATGATACGAGCATGATTCCCCGTGTCAAATGATAGTCGTGGCTTGCTCCACCAAAAAATTTAATTACGATCTTGTTCTGTAGTGAATATTTTTAGATTTTACACGCACTTACATATACAAATATACACACAAACATATATATATAATAAAAATAAAACGAAAAAACATTATTAATTCAAAAGTTAGAATCCATCTTTTCGCATTGGTAAAATAGAAAGGTAGACTGTCCTTTCAAGCTTTGGTAGACTAAGCAGTCTTGAAGAATCTTTGGCACACAGTTACACCATTTTTTTTAATGACAGCTCATCCAAAAGGTGTGACTAGCTCAGCATAGGACTTTACCACAACAAACAAGTAGTACAATGATTCATGTCATTAATTAAACTGTTCACCTTTCATACAATGAGATCGACGAGAAAGTGCATAATGAATATATAAATAGAAATAGTAAATATATAAGTGTGGACATTTAATGAACAACTCCTTGTCATTTACCACAATTATTCCCCATTATTTAGATTGCCTTAATTTTATACATATGCATTTTTCCCTCGTGTGAGAGTCACGTGTACGTACATCTTACCACGTGACTGACTATACACGACTCTATAAATATAGTTGATGAGCCACTTTCTCCCATTTCCGTCTGACGAAACTTCAAGTGGCGGACATGAAGTATTCTTAATTATCGAATTTTTTTGTTTTTATACCTGGTCTAACTTAATAGCATCGAGCACTTTTTTATGTAAGCTTTTCTTGTTTGCATTTCTTGTTGAAAAAAAAAATGTATATAAGTAAAGTAATGTTGGCGACCTTAGTCAAGGGTGATCCGAAGCATCCCTTTTCAATATCTACTACACCGAGGTGTAGGGAAGGGCGCTTCATCTTTTCCTGGATTACTCCATTTTACCCTTGATCCTTACCTTATAATGTTAAGTATGAAGCATTGCAGCATCAAGTACCATTTTTTGAGTCTTTGATATGATTCAACCTGGTATTGAGCCCCGGTCTCCCGGACCATTGGCAAACACTCTACTCATCAGGCCAGAGAGAGAGAGAGAGAGATCTACTGACCAATTAATAAATGAATACAAAGACAGATATCAATTGGGTTTTCATAAAAAATGTTTGCTTCTCCCTTTCTTTTTGTGTATGTTCAATGAAACAAAGGTGAATACGTAAACAGCAAATAAAACAAAGGCGAATGCATAGACAGCAAATAAAGATACCATTAAAATTAATGAGAACATTTAATGAGGACTTCAATTAATAAGAAGTTTTAAGTAATTAAAATTAGTCAATGAATCATCCCTGCAGTACTTCTATGTATGCTAATTATTTCATCTGTGTATGTTAATCATTTCAAGGGAAAATGCAGCGAAAATCTGAGAAAGACGCCTATTCAAATGCAACGTTTTCATAGTTAGTCTGGTTTCTTTGTTTAATGGCATATCAACTTTCAAGGGTTATTTCCAGACATCCTTGTAGAAGAACAGCAGTAGCAATATATAACCCATACCAGGATGGAATAAGAGTGTTCAAACATTTCCTAAAAGTATTAGTCCAAAAGTGAACATAATAGCTTGACTGGAATTCGAACTCGCTTAATACGATGTCACAATCCAGCACTTTAGCCACAACGACAGAAGGACTCCTCTGGGGTACTTTGAGCATACAACCTGACCAATAAAACACTACTGAATTTACGTACATTGTAAACAATGAATACGTTGCAACAGTACTTTTCGTAGACACAGTGTAGTCATTTGGGGTTGTAAAATAGGTCGATTGCATCTCTGCTGAGAGGTAAGCCCCACCAATGACCGTCTAGGATATAACACTGATGGTGAGGCTCCAGTGCTGGAGCTTTCGGGAATGTGAAGTACCCGTTTATTGCTATTACTCCCCGATCCACTCCGACCCGGAGTTGGGGTACCTGTTAGAGTCTTATCTATGGGTCCAATAATAATATGAAATCATTTTCCAACTTGAAACTATATAACTGTGTGTAAACAAATTACTGATGTTAATTTGAATTAGGATTATTGCATAGCAAGTCTTTGAACCATTTATCTATGTGCAAACAAATTCTATTTCAAGCTATTCAGCTTAGTATAAGTAAAGTTTTTGTTTACACACAGTTAAATGTCAAAACAGTTCTATTTCAAATAATTCAGTTTAGCATACAACAACAGTTCCATTTCAAACAAATCAGTTTAGCATTAGGAAGTAGTTTGAATATCAAACCAGTTCTATTTCAAGCAATTCAGTTTAGCAAAAGTACGCCGTTTAGTTCTATTTTACCCACAGATAGGACCCTATCAGGTGCTACCACTCCGGGCCTGAGTGGACCTGGGAGCAATGGCAATTAAGGAGTACTCCGCATACCCCAATGATCCAGCATTACTAGAACCTCACTGTCAGATTGTTTAGTGTCATATCCAGGACACATGTTGGGGGATTCTTACCCCACTGCAGAGGTGCAGTCGGTGTATTCTACAGCCCCATCCGACTGGGGAAGCTCTTGCTCATTTAAACATAATCATAAACTATTCGTTTACAAATCATATATATTTATCATCAATGTAAAAACAGGATTTGGCATTAAATAACCTACAATAGTTGATATGCCATAAAACACGACTAACCAACCAACCAAACTTCGTGGTCATTTAATGATTCTGCAATAAAGCGCAAAAGAATAGCAGTCTGAGTGCACTTTCTTCCAGGAGAATCAAAGAACAGGAAAATTGTCTTTGGCGGTGATTTAAACAGAAAACCATCCTTTCATTGTACTCGTCGTGTTTGTATGAATCTGTTTGTGGTAGCAGGGGTGGAGTTACTTTATTATGTTGATATTTTTAAACGAGTACTTCTTTCACTACCGACAAATCTATCTATCTATCTATCTATCTATCTATCTATCTATCTATCTATCTATCTATCTATCTATTTTTACTTGTAGCCGAAGTGTTGTTTGGCGTGAACGTGTAGATAGATACTATTTACCAACCCCTCCGCTCGGGCAGGATATGACACAAGGTCAATTTTTGAGCGGAGTTTAACAGGTTTGAATTCAGAGTTTTCCTTCTCCTAGACTAATTGCCTCACCAAGGCTGAAGAACCTAGTCCGTCCTACTATTTACCCATAGCTGGAGGGAGAACGTGTAGATAGATAGATAGATAGATAGATAGATAAGTAGTTAGATTTGTATTAAATGAGATAACCGATAGATTTATAGATAGATATAAATGGACTGTTATATTTATCAAAATATCAGAGCAGTAAATATGTGGAGAATGAGATAGATAGATTAGAAATAAATTATATAAGTGTGTGTGTGTGTGTGTGAGAGAGAGAGAGAGAGACAGACAGACAGACAGACAGAATGGGTTTTCTACCCTTAGTAAGGCAACCAGTCCGAGAGAAGGAAAAACTCTGAATTCAAAACCTTTGGAGTTTTGTTCGGAAAAATCTGTGTAACATTGGTAACCATTCATTTGTTATCAGTTCCTCCAGACAATGTTTAAACAACTCATCGGTACAGATAGTTCGATGGTTGATATCTGTAACTGAACAGTTTGGTCCTCCTACTGCGAGATCTTCGAGAGAGTGAACCCATGCGCGCGCGTACCCCCCCACACGCATATATATATATATATATATATATATATATATATATATATATATATATATATAAGAAGATAGATTCATGCATGCCTACGTAAATATAAACAATTCAATCGGTTGCTTGTGACGGTGTGGAAAATAAAATCAATGAATTATGTTCAATATCAAGCCGCGGCTGTTTGTGTTTGCTTTGCACGAATTGTTTAAATACTTATGAGCAGTACTTTCAGTATAGTAATTCACTTAAAGGCTATAGAATGTACTGGTCATAAGTATTTGAACAAACACAAAATATGTTTTTATTTCTTCATCTTGATTTCGGTATCCAAATTACCTAACTGGTTTGGCAACTTTTTAAATGCCAGTATGAGTTTGAGTTTTTGATCTCCTTGATTGATTTAGAATGAGTTTTTCGAAGGATGGAAAAATATTTCTTTTTCCTTAAACAATTCTAATTAAAAAAATTCCCTAAAATTCAGCTTTCAGAATCAGATGACGAGATTAAATATATGACTTGTTATGCAGATTAGATTTAGTACTAGGATAATGTCTTAATTTAAATGCCCTGAACTAAGCGATTAGAAGCAGATTGTCTTTTTTGGTCAAATACAGAGCCGTTCAATAGAGTCGTTCTTTATACGAGACGTTCTTTATACAAGAGTGGACTAATGATTACATAACTTAAGACATAGACATCAGCTGAATTTTGATGGAGATTGTTCAACATACATTGTTTAAACTTTGTTATTAAAACTCGTCACTAAACTAAGTATATGTCCTATATATATATATATATATATATAAGTAAAGTAAAGTTGGCGACCATAGTCGAGGGCAAGCCGAAGGCTCCCTTTTCAATAGCTGCTACAGGGTAGGGGAGGGCGCAACTCCTTTCCCTAGATTGCTCCACTTTACCCTTGATACCTACCTTATATTACTGAGTGTTAAGCAAGGAGTTATCAAGTACCATTTTTAAAGTCTTTGGTATGACGCGACCTTGGATTGAACCCAGGTCTCCCGAACCATTGGCGAACAATCTATCCACTAGACTATATATTATGTGCTCTCTCAATTTCATCTCCCACAATATATTAGGGCCCAACATTTGTGTTAAGAATGCGAACCATTGGGCTACGGACACAGGTGATTTTTTTTATAATAGTGAAGGATTTCATAGAACTAACCACACTTTTTTATGAGCTGATATAGATATGGTACAACTGTGTGCAATAGGCTAGATAACCCAGTTTATTGCTTTACCGATTACACACACAACCATACTTATATATATATATATATATATATATATATATATATATATATATATATATATATATATATATATATATTTCATTAGCTACAACACCGAGGTATACGGAAGGGTGCTACTCCTGGATATGTACATTAGAATGGTGAGTGTTAAGTAAGATTTTTGTATGATTCGACCTGTGATTGAACCCCGAGCCATTAGCACTCTTCTCAATAGAAAAAAAATACATTGTCATCCACAGACAGAGTTTCGTTGTATCACAACTTTTCGGTGTGTGGCTAGACAATAGACGCTTCAAGCCTAACTTTACGATAGACTGATCTCTTACTCCTCAGTCATTTCGGTTACATACGTCAGCTCGAGAATTTAACGCATTTTGTAATATCTTTCGTTCGTTTACATTTTGCGCTCTCGGATATCGGAGTGCTCAATTCGTTAGAAGAGCTTTGCATTACGCGAGTTTCAGCCGATAAATCCTTCGTTAGAGTGTTCAACCCCGGGCGTGGGTGGGTGGGGGGGCTTATATATTGTCATCCACGGACAGACTGTTTTATTGTATCACAAATCTTCAGTGCTTACTTAGACACGGTGGACACTTCGAGCTGGGATCGAAACACGCCTAACTTTACGCTAGATATATCTATATCTATATCTATATATATAGATAGATTCATATATATATATATAAAACTCCGTTGAGTTTTCTTTCTTTGATGTTACAGATATATTTGCTCTGTATGAGAGTTTTTCTATACATTCTTATATATTAACGGCTAGACAACTAGCCCTTAGTTAGAATTATATTATACTTTTCAAATATTCTATATATGAATAATTACAAACACATCGTCTCTGAACATTATTATATATATATATATATATATACATTACCGTAACTGCAAATAAAGACACTTGAGTGAAACAACCTGTTTGAAAAAGGCTTCGTCAATGATATATATATATATATATATAGGTAAATATACGGTCTACGTTTTTCATTAACGAACCCGTTTCTCTCTCTATGCATATACGCGTATATATATATATATATATATATATAAAGAAACGACAAAAGTTTGCAAGAAAAAGTGCTTGATCCCACCACGGTAGACCAAGAATTCATTCAACACAGAAATATATCAAATTATAAACCTTTAAATTATATGTGATGTGTATATTCATCAGATGGAAATATATTGTAATGCTTGATCATGTCAATTAATTCAACAATGAAAATGTCAGATGATTCTATATATGAACAAATTTTAATCTATTATTTCAGATCTTTTGCAGGTAGAATAGGTTTTTACGAGTGTCTCTATTTGGTTTTGTCTACTCTATATACCGTTGCCTAACACTTTCTTTCATCAGAGAACATATATGGCACAAGGCCTTGTTAATGGGGTACTCAATTAGACTTGAACTCACTCGTGTTTACAGTTTAAACAAGCTGGAAGCATACACATATTCAAGAACAAAATAAATAAATCCTAAAAAAATACAAATCTCTTCGTGGACCTACTCATTTAATATATATATATATATATATATATATATGTAGACTGCAGTTCTCAGAATGAAATGTCAATTCATCATAATTTATTAAATTGGCAATGTTTTCGTCTGAGAGGCATTCCGCTAGTTTGATTAATTCGAATCGACCACAATATGGCAGCCTATCAATTATACGATGAGGAGAATAATTGAATCGCATTACAAAACCGTCCAATTTGAGTATCTCACCTTTGGTCTGTTTTGGATATGATAGTTTTGTCAACATATTGGCAAACATCTTTTTATGCTAACCATGAAGAGGCTTCACTTTCCAGCGCTTTATCGTTGTGCTTTTAATGTTTGTTTTTCTTGTTTTAGGTCCGTTATTATATTATTGTGATGAGAACGTGATCAGACAAATAAGTGAGTGGAAAAGTCAACTGCGGTCGTGATCTGGTCTTTAGAAGACATAGTGTTGCATCCTCATATAAGCTCATAAAACTTTGAAAAACGTAGGTCAATTCAAGCTGAGAAGAAATACCCTATAAATCTATTCTGCAAGTATATATCTAACCGTATTCATACATACCTGTTTCAATCATCATCATCATCATCATCATCAAGTCACACTGATGGCTCGAAGTTTATGTACGCTCTCTCAACAAATATTCCTATCATCCAACGTTCCTGATAGGTCATCCAGGCTGCATCCAGAGTCCGCTGGCCAGTCAACACTGGTTCGTCCATTTACAGGAGTCCATGAGAGAAAGTCACTTATGAGTTAGTCCTTACTTCTCCAGTAGTGCCTTGCATGTCTTGTTTGTCTTACTTCGATGATTTATGTGATGGGAGGTAAGAGGCCGTACAACAGCTATTTTGTAAAGTGTTGCTCCCAGAATTTATTCAAAATGTTTCGAAGCTTTTAGAGAGTGTATTCATACAGTATTACAGACACAGCTATAGTTTGGAAGAAATACCGTTTTATGTTATCAGCGATCAGATTTCAATTTGATCGATAACTCGTCAATAGCAGTCCATGCCTTCACTTGGCGTATGTTGAAATATGAATGCCGAGATATGAGAATATATATATATGGAATTTCAAAAGCTTTGGTATAATCTAAGATGTACAGGGTGTTTCAGAAAAACTGATATAATCTACAATTTTGACTAATTTTTGTTCAAATGATCTCAAATTTTAACTGCATGTGGAGAAACAACATCGAATAATATGTTTGTAGTTTAAAGGACTTTTCATTTTCAATGAATAGTATTTCTATATTTAAAATGAAAAAATAACATTAAACGTAATTTTGAGTTGTTTTTGCAAAAGCTGTTAAAATTTGAGGTCATCTGAACGAGAACTGGTTATTAGATTACAAAATAATATCCGTTTTTTTAAACACTCTATATGTAAGGCATGTTTAAATCGATTCAGAGATTCTCTCTTTATACTGGTATCATGTAACCTAGTAAAATCTGCCACATATTACTTAGTTTGGAGGCAATCCTGGTGTAACGGTTATGGTCGTAGAAAATGAATTTGGTGATACGAGCTCAAAATCTGCACGAGGCTCTTTGCATTTTACTATGAGGAAGGTATGATTACAACTATTCTTCCCCAAGCCATGGGTAAATAGTTGGGCAGACTGGGCTCTTTAACAGTGGTATGGCAACTGGTCTAGAAGAAAGGAAACACAGAATTCAAACTAATGGTACTCGTTTAAAATTGACTTTGTGTTGCATCCTGCTCAATGTTGGGTAAATTCGTACTTAGACAGAAGGGACGCCCATTGCACATAGAGATACTGCAAAAATAAATCGCTTTAGAAGACGACCCGAAGGATTGAAAAATGTTACACTATATAACTTAACTATTCAGTCAGTGTGTGTGTGTGTGTGTGTGTGTGTATGTATGTATGTGTGTGTGTGTGTGTGTGTGTGTGTGTGTGTCTATGCGTCTGTATCTTTTAATATATGTTAAAAATATACCGAGACTAAAGCCGTATTTAGAACACAGAAATAAACGATGTCTGAAACCTTCAATCTCTTCAAAATAGTGGCCTTTTGTCTTTCGACTCACGAATTCCAATGAGTTTTTCATTTGTCGAAGCACCTCAAAATTTTTACTTTGATATGGCGCGAAACTGTATGATCGAATTACTTATAATATTCTTCACGTTCTCTAAATCTTACACTCAAGAGGAGTATGAAGCGTGCCGCACTGGTTAAATCCTGTGTTTCACCAAAAACTGCTAATAAAAAATCGATATTATATATATTAGCACGGATACGGTTAGACGTCGAGACAGTAAGTCAATCATTTAAAAATTATCGCTTGTTATATAAGTAGCTCAGCTGGGCAAACGTTTTCATTTAGAATAGAATTAAAGATTCAGTCGAGATATGTTTTAAAATCACTTCATGTATCTATCTATCTATCTATCTATCTACACAAGGCGTTGCAGTGGTTAACTCGCAAGTCCAGAAGCCATAAATTGTGAGATCGATCCTGACTAGTTAATTTTCGAAAAAGGAACTCTAATAGGATATTAGGATTAAAATAAGCTTTTCATGCATTCATATCAATTTATGTTGTTATATAAATCTATATCCTCTGTGTTTCAGATTGTAAGTATATATATATATATATATATATATATATATATATATATATATACGAGTCTGGTTAATTTGTTGGTTAGCGTTTTATAGCATATCAAACATTGTGTATTATTTAAAGCCAATTCCTTATATATATATATAATGGGAAAAATATTCGCCAATGGTTCGGGAGACCGGGGATCAATCTCAGGTCGAGTCATACCAAAGATTAAAAAAAAATGGCACTTGATGCCTCCTTGCTTAACACTCAGCATTATAAGCAATCTTGGGAATGGAGTAACGCGGTCGCCTACACCTTCGTGAAGTAGCTATTGAAAAGGGAGCCCCAACTACGGTCCCCAACTTTACTTACTTTATATATATATATACATATATGCTATATCCTGATTTTGAAACAGAATGATCGGGCCCAAATCGAAAGACAGAGTAATGAAAATTACATTTAATGGAAGTTAAAAGGATAACATTTTAGGATCCGCAAAAACTTTATGTTAAACCTGAACCCAAAATGTTAAGAGCAGTCCTAGAGTTCCGTCGTTCAGTTGAAGGCACTGCTGAATACAGCGTACAAAGTTGTTGATAACACGTGCAAATTCCTCCTGTCCCAGTTAGTGAGAAAACCATAGAAATGTGTTAAAATCAAACATCCTTCTGTATCTTGCTTGAAGAGGTACTCCATACTCCACGGAAATCAAGAACTAAAGCCTCACCATCAGAGGCATCTTAATGTCATAACCAATGCTCTCTGTTAAATTTTTTTTTTTTTTAGTAGGGGTTTACTTCACTTCATGCTTTCTCTTAAAATACTCTGTATCCCACGGAGTATTTTAAGAGAGCGCAAGAAAAGACTAGAGGCAGGGAGAGAGCATCTATGTCGGCAGATCTTCGGTTGACATCGAAGAATTGGTGGTTCATCCACTAACCAATATTCAAGTAAGTATTCCTAGTTTCGCCAGAACCTATGTTAGTATATTGTCGTTCAGTACCGAATGAGTCACTATGATTGAAACAAAGAAGAGGAACCATTGGAGATAATGGAATTCCTATTAATTCTCATGGTTCCGGTCAGCAGAAAGAATTTATGGATTATACTAGAAAAGGGCTTTATGGACTATGCTAGAAAACGATGGGGTAGAGAGAAAAAAAAATTGAAGAGTTTTTCAAGTCGGTCAGCTCCTGGCGCCACAGTCTTCATCTTATGAATGAGTGTCAACTTTTCTATTCGAATCGAGATCTATTCATTGGTTTTGATACCGTTATATGCACTTGTGTATAAGCGACTTAGTAATAGAGTGCGATCAAATAGCTGATGGATAGAAAGGAGATGGGCGACGTCAGAGAAATACCATGAAAGATTTTAATGTTCCACTCGAGCATATGAAAACCTGATAATTAAATATGCGCACGCATGGGCATGTGTGTGCGTACTTCCAATTGTTTCTCCTTCGTTTATTTTATACAAAGGGTTACCGAAAAGTTCTTGTCCCAACCAAATAAAATGACATTAAAACGTGCATGCTATTCCATATATTCATTTCAACTGGCTTGGAATATCGTTTTTCAAGTTTTCTCTGTTCTTTTCTATTCTTTAAAAAAAAATTTCTCCATAAAAAATATTTCAATGAAAGTGAAAAAAGAGAATTTACTAAATTCAAGTATATAAACTTCTGAAATTAATAGACATGCTCACATGCAACGATAATGATATCTCATAATAATATCTCATCTGCAGAAAATGATATCAAATTACGAATGGGTAAGGCGTGAACTACTTTTAACGGGTGATTGATCATACAGAAATCTGATCTCGCAGATAAAATAAAACAGGAATTCTTTCAATCTACAGTCTGTTTATTTGTTTGTTTGGGTTTTATGGCACATCAACCTTTGTTGGTTATTTAATGTCAAATCCATTTTTATAGAAATGAACAGTTCTATTTCAAACAATTCAATTTAGCATAAGGACAATTCTCAAAAACATTTCTTTTTCAAGCAATTCAATTCAGTCAAACAGTTCTAATTCAAACAATTCAGTTGAGTATTAGTATAGTTTTTGTCCACACACAGTTAAATATTAAAACAATTCTATTTCAAACAATTCATTTTAGTGCAAATAACATTTTCAATGTCAAAAACAATTTTATTTCAAACATTTCCGTTTAGCATAAGCACACAGTTTACATATAACACAGTTCTATTTCAATCAGTTCTGTTTAGCATAAGTACGCAGTTTAAATATCAAAACAATTCTGTTTCAAGTAATTCAGTTTAGTATGAGTACGCAGTTTTGTTCTCTTTGACCTATAGATAGGATCCTATCAGGTGCTACCTCTCCGAGCTAGAGTTGACCTGGTAGCAATGGCAATGACGGGTTACTCCGCATTCCCCAAAGCTCCGACATAACTGGAACCTTGCCATAACCAGGAAACTCGTTGGGTGGGTGGGGGTTAGTCTTACTACTCTACTGAGAAGCAGTCGGTGTATTCTGCAGCCCCAGTCAACTGGGCAAGAATCTATAGTCGTATCAGTGTTACTGTACGGTTGCATCACTTGTTCTGTAAAGAAACGTGCAAAGAAAAAGCTATATGGGAACTATACAAAGATGCTACAGGCTGTTTTGAACAAATGCTCGAACCAGCACCCTACAAATCAGCAGTTGTATGGCTACTTACCTCCCATCTCACAAACCATTCAAGTAAAACGAATAAGAGATGCTGAACATTACTGGGGAAGAAGGGACGAACTCAGGTAACGTTTTCTTAGGGACTCCTACACATGAATATATCAGTGTTAGACGACCAGCAAAAACTTACATATATTTGCTCTGTGTAGATCGTCTAGAGGACTTACCAACAGCGATGGCTAGTTGGGACGGATAGCGAGAGAGAATCAAAGAAATCCGTGTTATTGGCATGGCTTGATTATATATGGTCTGGGAGACCGTGGTTCAATTCCAGATCGAGTCATACCAAAGATTCGAGAAATGGTTCCTTGATTACCATTGAGTATCATAAGGTATGGATCATGGGTAAGTGGAATGATCAAGGGAAAGCAGTGGTGCCCTACACCTTGGTGTAGTAGAAAATGTAAAAGTAAGCATCGGGTCACCCTCGACTGCGGTTGCTCAACTTATATATATATATATATATATATATGTGTGTGTGTGTGTGTGTGTGTATGTTTGATTTCAGACATATATGGAAAATAACTTTATGGGAAGACTCTTATACACTGGTAGCTTTAGATGCATGATCTCATAAAATTTTGTTGAGTTATTGTATGAGATCTCACTATATTTATAAACATATTCTAATAGGTTTTGTGTCATGACTGCCCCTGCAATGGAGGAGTGTTTTTTGTCACTATATATATATATATATATATATATATATATATATATATATATATATATATATATATATATATATATATCAGTAGCTACTCCCGCTGTATGACTTAGTTAAATTTTGTAAATCCTTTCTTTCTGTGTTTATAATGAAGGAAATTTATTAAAACATCGGATTTAGATGAGTTCCATTTAAATTCTCCACGTGTTTGTTTGTTGGTGTGTGTGTGTGTGTGTGTGTGTGTGTGTGAGAGAGAGAGAGAGAGAGAGAGAGAGAGAGAGAAATCTGTTCCACTGACCCAGACAATGAACGGTTAACATTAGATTCTAGTGGCGACTGAAGCAAGGTGCTTAACATGGATCAAAGACATTTGTTTAAAAAGATACAACAGATAAAGAGAAAATATACTTCCGTTTTTTTCTTGAATGGTCAGTTGAGTATTAGATTCAGAGATTTGTTGAAGTCTATCTCCAAAAATAGTTGGATGCTAAAATTCTCCTTACATTCTGAATTATGCAAATAATAGTGTTAAAATATGAGCCTGAGTAACATTGATAGCCTAGATTTGGTTAGTAGGTTGTGTTTTACGGCATATCAACCCTTGAGGTTATTTAAAGTGAAATCCCGTTTATAGATATTTATTAAATGTATATGGTTTGTTAACAAATAGCTTGTAGGTAACCATTTTACACGAGTCAAAGCTCATTTATTTACACACTGTCATATGGTTTCAATTATTACTAACCCTAATAATATTTGCTCATAGGTTCAAGACTTGCAATGTAATACTGATGATTCAATTTAAAATCAGTAATTATTTTGCACGCTATTAAATGATTTCAAGTATTCTTATGTAATAATAACAGTTCAATTAAAAATCTGTGATTTGTTTGCACTCAGTTAAATGATTTCAAGTATTATTATCAAACACGAATAATTCTATTTGCCAAAGTTAAGTGGTTTCTAAAATAGTAAACAGTCTTATTTGACCCATAGTTGGGATTTTAACAGGTACTACCACTACGGATCAGAGAGGACCTGGGAGTAATGGCAATAAAGGAGTACTCTATATTTCCCAAAGCTCTAGGACTGGAGCATCATTATCAGATTTTTAGTAGCATATCGGCAGCAATTGGTGAGGAGGAGACTTACTCCTTTGCAGAGATGCAGCCGACGTATTCTACAGCCCCAGACTACAACCTTGCAACGTCAGCTAGAATGCTGAGAAGAGCTGAGGACTTTTGGTTTCACCCGGCCTTCAGTGAAGAGCATTATTTACAACTGGTGCGGAAAAATTCACAAAAAGTGAAATAATACCTCAGAAGAACAAGGTAACTTTTCGCAATCAAATTTCATCAAAGGAATAAAAACCAAGGCTTCCTTACCTAACAAACTTGTAAGATATTCTGGACGATTCTTAAAAGGTATACAAATAATAAATGGACCAAAAAACGAGGAAACCCATGTTGATACACAAGGCCTTGCCCCCAAGGAATGACATAGATTCTGCATCAAAAAGAAAGATGACTCACCAGTATTAAGCAATACGAAGATGCATTCATTCAGGAACTCAAGGAATATACAAAAAAGAGCTGAGAAAGACGAATTACAGCGGCCAGCAATACAAATATCAAATGGAAAAACTTAGGGACAAACAGAAAAACAACACAAAAAAATTTAGAGAACAAAAATGTGAAGAAAATCAATTGTATGGATACTTCAAACGACAAATTAAGGATACTGCACACGAAATGATTTGGACGGGGCTAAGAAAGTTTGGTTGTTAATGGCATATAAACCTTCAAGGATTATTTAATGCCAAAACCATTCCTGTAGAGAACTGCAAAGATACAGTTTAAGCTATAGCTGGGGTGATAAAACAGTTCATACCATTCCCAAGGTCATTAATCTGAGAGTGAAGGCAATTACACGATTGAGGCCCGAACTTGCTAACAACGAGCAACTCTTTGTTTCTTAAACTGAACATAAATCCCAAGCAGATGATATGAGAACGTGTAGGACATAATGCTCCGTCTGTCTGTCTGTCTGTCTGTCTCATATATATATATAATTCTTTATTCATCTTTTCACTTTTCGGGAGAGTTCCGATGGCGTTGTGGCTAACGTGCTGGACTGTGACATCGTAGTTAGCGAGTTCAATCTCAAGTCACTTATGGACACATATCCTTGGAAAAAGTATGAACATCTTTATCCTACTTACCTATAGATTAAATAATACCACTACTGTTCTTCTAAACGAATGGCTTCGGTATTAAATAACCCACAAAGGTCCATATGCCATTAAACAAAGAAACCAACCCAACCAAACTTCTCACTTTCTCTCTGTACCTATCGATACTTTTCTATATTTGTACATCTATCTATCTATCTATCTATCTATCTGTACTCCTTCCTATCTATTTCTCTACCCAGTCTGTCTTTCTCGATCAATAATTTTCTCTCTGTCTTCTCGTATCTATTTATCTATCTATCTCATACAAAACAATGTGATGCTAAAAAGTTATTCGAGCAAACGAAGATGTTCTTGCCGCTGAAGTCGCAGCTTTTCGATTTTTGATTCCTGTCAGTCCATACACTGTCAATACCAGGAGCATTTCAGCTTTTCGTACCAGATCTGTTTTCCAAAAAATTCCACAGGAATCGCCTATTCGAATGAATAACAGATTGAAAATTTTATAACTTTACCGGCCAAGAAGTACATTACTACTTACTTAAATGCATTTGCCAATCAGATAAAACGACTGAAACGCATCTCCAAACAAAAACACTCAAGACAAAACTTATAGTAAATGATGGATCAACACTGTCATCTTTTAATTATTTATGTTGCCTCACTCATTTTATTGTTGTAGGTGCAGCTTGTTTGCAGTTATTTTAAAATTGAAAACATAACTCCTACAATTTGTACCTGAAAATTATGAAAAGTTCTTTTCAAAATGTGTTGTTCGTCATTATTGAGAAGCTTGTTTACAATTATATATTTCGTTGAACATAATAGACATTTTTTGTCTACATATTTTCTTGTTGATCCTTTCATATTGCCGTGTTGATTTTATAATATTCGGAGGGAATTGGTTGATGTATCTTCCATAATTATTTATTTCCCAAGTACTTTCTGTCCGACTTTGGGCCATCATCAGGGGAGGATTTATTACAAAAGTGATGTAACTTTTGGATGTACATTACTACTTTGTAAGAAGAAGAGTGTCTATACCGTTGCACTGTGTAGCGTTTACTTTTAAATTTGTTTCTATAGATAGTGTCAGTAGCTAAAGAAATTTAAGTACATTAGCACTGGTTTGAAGATTAATTCTGCTAAGTTTGAGTCGTATGTTCCTAATATATAGTGCTTTGAGAATCTGTAGTTTTTACTTGTTATTTTGATGTTCAAATATTGTTGTGTTTTTGGGGAGAATCTTTCGTAATTCTGTTTTTGGGCATGGATGTTTTTTAAATGCTGTGCTATGGAACTTGTATCAGAAAGGTGCATTGTAAGTCTCCTCGATAGGGTAGTTGAGGTTAAGCCAACATATATATCATTATTTTCTGAGATACAATCTCCTAAAAGACATTTAAATTGATATATAACGTTGTTTTTTTTTGCAAAACTCCAATCGAAGGAGAGGAATCATTTTTAATGACTAAGTCGGAGGTTTTAAATTAATTATAATATATAGTAACCTTTTTTTTTATTAGGATCACTGGGGAGTATGTTTCTATGAATCAATATTTTTAATATTTTTTCATCTAATTTATAATTGTAGTGCATTTGGTTACGGTAAAAATTTTGATATATATTGACTGGGTGGTGTAGTACAATGTTTATTTTGTAGGTTAACATTTTTAATCATACGTTTAATTTGTTCATTAACAGTATAGGTCGGAAACCCATTATTGAGGAGAACCTGTTTTATGTTTTCTCTGTCTCTCTGTGTCTCTCTCTCTCTGCCCCTCTTTATATATATATATATATATATATATATATATATAAAGTTATGATAGCTTTGACAAAAAGTCAACGGTGCTTGTTGACAGTCAGTTTCTTACCTATGCATTAAATCTCTTTATGTATGTTTTCCGAAAATATCCAATTCTTCTTATTTTTTTGCCAACGAACTTTAAAAAAAAAAGTAAGGTTAATGTGAGATTGCTACTCACACAAGCTCTTAAAAGTCAGCTAAATTTTCAATTTTTTTAACATCCTATATATATATATATATATATTTCATTGAACAATATAGACATGTTTTGTCTAGATATTTTTGTATATGTCCTTTCAACTAGCCGAATTGATTTTACAGTATCCGGCGGGAATTAGTTGATGAAACTCCCATAACAAACTGTTGGAGGTGCCCGTGGTGTAATGGTTAGCGTCGTAGGAAATGGACACGGCGACACGAGTTCAAATCCTGGACGAGACTGGCTGCATTTCACATAGCATTAATACCCTTGGGAAAGGTATGAATCCAATTATTCTCCCTCCAGCTCTAGGACAGACTAGGTTCTTCAGCCTTGGTGGGGCAACTAGTATAGGGGAAGGAAAACTCTGAATTCAAACCTGTTAAACTCCGCTTAAAAAATTAACCATGTGTCATATCCTGCCCGAGCGGAGGGGTTGGTAAATATGATAACTAATTGTTACCAAGTTCTTTCAACTCGATCTTAGGCCATCATCAGGGGTGTGTATATTGCCAAAGCGATGTGACCTTTACATGTACATTACTACTTTGTAAGTGTTATTATTTCTACTGGTGTGTTGTTGTAGCGTTTTATTCGTTTCTATAAATAGCAGCAGTAACTAAAGACATTTAAGTACATTAAGGCTGGATTCGAAATTGAATCTATTGATTGTGTTTGGGTTGTTTTCTTCTGATATGGAGTGCCTCGAGATTTTGTCATTTTTGCTTGTTATTTTGTTGTTCAAACATTGTTGGTTTTTCGATAAAAAATATACTCCCACTGATTCTAATAAGAATAAAACTTATATACTATAACAAATTTAAAACCTCCAACTTAGATATTAACAATAATTCCTCCCCCTCGATTAGGGTTTTGCAAAAAACTAACGTTGTATATCAATTTAAACGTACTTTAGGAGATTGTGTGTCTGAGAATAACAATATATACGTTGGCTTAACCTATTACCCTATTGAGACGACTCACTATGCATCTATCTGATACCAGTTCAAAAGCACAACATCTAAAAAAGCATTCCTGCCTAAATACTGATTTTCGGAAAATTCTTACACATCCAATCCAGTTCTAATGTACTTTCAGTCTTTAGCTATTGCTGCTACTTATAGAAACGAATAAAACGAATAAAACGCTCA
Source organism: Sepioteuthis lessoniana (assembly GCA_963585895.1). Classification (NCBI taxonomy): domain Eukaryota; kingdom Metazoa; phylum Mollusca; class Cephalopoda; order Myopsida; family Loliginidae; genus Sepioteuthis; species Sepioteuthis lessoniana. Next base: position 50,013,136 of record OY757921.1, read on the forward strand.
AAACCACACAAGTCGAAATAATAAGCACTTACAAAAAAGTAATGTACATGCAAAGGTCACATCTCTTTTGCGATAAATAAAAATTGAAACACCCTAAAAGACGATCATACTTTTATCAATATGTAAGTTGTGTTGGAGAAATGTTGGAGCTTTTACACGTCTTGATATATATATATATATATATATATGTCAATTTACTGAAATCCTTCTATATTTTTTGTACTTTTAGTTTTGAGTAAATTGAAATATTTCATAAAAGTATTGTAATTAGGTTTTTATTCTAGATTGGGAGATGGACAGATAGAATTTCTTCGTTTCTTATATAGTCATGCTAGATTGTAAGCTAAAGTTGAGTTGAAGAGAAAACCGTGACATCCCAAATCGACAAAAAAGACCTTTACTTTCTACTGTTTCACAACATTGTTGTGAAAATTGGACGCTCTTTGTTCTGTTCCATTACCAGAAATTTTCTAATCGTCAGATGAAATGTTTTTAATGTAATTATCAGTAATTAAAAAAAATTAAGAAAGGGAGATTTAAATTTTTCTAGGTTTTAGAATCCTTTACCAACTTCGATTTACCAAAGATTATATATATATCTTTTGATTTGGTTTCTTTCTTAATGGCATACCAACGTCCCTGGGTTATCTAATACTCTCCTTGCAGAATAACAGAAGTACTATTTAACCCATAGTCTGAGAGTGAACATATTAGCACTTTAAAATATCGTACTCGCTTATTACGATATCGCAGTCCAATACGTCCCCACTACACCACATAGACTGCCCATTTTATATATATATATATATATATATATATTACCTCAATTATAACTCTTACGTGCAAGGCTAATCCTAAACTGCAACTTCTGTAGTTTTGAGACTTTGTAAGTTTTAATGTAACAAATTTCTGACTGTATTGGATGATTATGTGTGTGTCAAAGTAGACGCGTGTGTGTAAATACTTATGTATGCAAATATATATATATAAGTGTGTAGTTATCTGTGTCAACTTGCGTAAGTATGTGTAGTTATCTGTGTGAAGAAATTCATGTAATTGTGTGCGTATCTGTGTCAATCTAGTTAAGTCCATCTGTGTGTGTGTGTATGTTTGTGTGTGTTGGTGTATTGAAGTATATGTGTGTTAACGTGTGTGTGTGTGTGTGTGTGTGTGAATCTCTGTGTGTGTCTATCTGTTTTGTTATTGTTGAAAAGAAAGAAAAAAAACCTTCGAAGAATATGTACCTCTAAATCGACAACCTAGTGAGTAACTTTCTTCAGAAGTCCTGGGAGTGGTCGAGCGTGGCATTAATTTTCGTTGCTTCACGCAGGGGTTGTACTCGTTCAGGGAGGAAAATCTTATCAGAATTATCGACAAGGTCAATGTCACCCTCATCCTACCCTCTAACACCGTCCGCTCCACCCAGGTAGCAAAGTCTAGGTACATTCCAGACACAAGTAAATCCAGGATGTTTTCCTATTGCATTCAAAGATTTTATGTCAATGTTTATTTGGCCGGATTTTTCTACATGCGCACTCATTCTGAGAACAGCGTTTCTATAAAACAGACGTCAGCATTTTCAGAATATATATATATATATATATATAAAGATATATATATATATATATAGAGAGAGAGAGAGAGAGAGAGAGAGAGAAATTAAGATTGGTGTCGGCACAAAGTCAACGACGCTTCGTGACTGTCACCTATTCGATTTGACCAAGATCATAAATATTATTATTATCATTATTAAATTACATATATGTATATGTGTGTGTGCGTGTATATATAACATCGTAATCATTATGCCATGACGCTTGTACAGATTTCCCTGACCCTCTCCCGCCACTACTCATTATCGTACACCGCTCTCGGCAGGTCTTCGATGCTACATCCCGTATCAGTACAGAGCTGTTGTAGATAGGTTCTAGTTGATTGCCCTACATTTGCTCATCCGTGCGAAGGGGTCCACAGGAGTAGATCGTTTATGAGTTCGTCCTTACTTCTCCAGCTTTGTCCCGTTTAATTTCGATGGTTTTAGAGATGGGTGGTAGGTGTCCGTACAGCTGCTGCTTTGTGGTATGTTGCCTATATGTATACATAAATATATATATATATATATATACGTGTATATATAGTGAAATGAACAAATCGTTATAAAAACGTTTTCTCTTAAATTAGAGAAGTACTCAAATACTGACCTAAAATATAAAAAAAATACGGAATATACTCAAGGGATAGCCAACTTCGTGTAGTGACTCACCTCTAAATTTTAGTCACTACATTTTTATCGTTTTACGTGTAATGAACGACGGTAAACTTCAACGTGTTCAAAAACATATCAGGTATAATAAACAACCCCTTGTTTTTAAGGTGAAAAATTGGGCTTAAAAAGTCGTTTATTTCACGCGAACGCGCGGTAAATAGATGTTTTCAAACCTTTTTATTTCAGTACCATGACAATAAGTTTCATGTTTTTGTACAAAGAAGAATGTATTATGTTCAGATGTATCATCACGTTGGTATATAAACTAAAAGTAATTAAGATTCTGACCTTCTTACCTTCGTTTTATAACTCTAAGTTTCATAGGTTACATCAGACTAGAAGATACAATCACCAGATAAAATTCCATTATAAATGTATATTATAAATAAATATTAATATAAATCAGATGATACCTTAAGTACTTATTTTTATACTTCTTTGCTGGCCAGCAATTGGGCACTTTTTGATTTATTGATTGCTGTTTTTTCAACGACCATTATTATCAACCATAATGAAAATTTAAACAAAAAGATGAAAACCAAAAGGCTAGCTACTTAGTTTCATATCTTGTACATAAGAGTTATAATTGAGGTAATCATACGATTTAAAAAGAAACTATCAATAGGGAGAGGAAAATATGAATAAATGAGTGAAGGGAAAAGGGATTAGATAGAAACTTCAGTCTATAAAGACCTAAAATAGTTTCAAACATTTTAGATGAAATGAAGTGTGGGTCCAGCTTAGAATGGAAACTAGTCAACCCTAATTTTTTGGCGCACTTACGATTATTTATCAGGTGATCTACGACCCGTATGTATTATACCGAACGTCCGTAGGGAGGTCGGTAAAATTTCGGATTTTAATAAGTACAAGTTGTTTGATCCTAACATCTAACCTTTGATCAGATCTTCTTATATTGTGTAAACCACAACAACAATTGAACAAATAAACAAAATGATGGATAGGAAGAAGGTTCTTTCGTATAGATGCATAATCAGTTAAGTAGAATATATAATTCATGTTAGCTGAAAAATAATACGGTTGAACAACTGAGGAAATTTGCTTAGCGAACCTATCGTTAATATTACCTTGCCAAAAAAAAAAAAAAAAAAAATAAGGCGTAGATGAAGAGGACACTTTTACGCGGAGCCTGGTCTAATTTTATTAGACTTAGAGATTTTGATTCAGATTACTGATTTTACAAGGTTTAACAGAAAATCATTGTTACAAAGAGTCCTTGTTATAAATTTAATCTCTTCATCAGGTTTAAACGAAGTGCAAATAATTAAAGAAAGTTGATTAAATTAATTTTTTGATTAGTTGGATTGAAGGAGTCCCTACATCTATACAAAACCAGTAAAAGTAGGTTTTCTGAAAACATGTGTAAAAACAGGAAGTCGTCCTAGAAGAGACAAAATATCTCATCGACATTACGAAAATAAACTTCTAGTTTTTCAGGACCAGATAGCAGACTCTTTTCGTTAAAACACACAAAGATATTAGCCAGCGCTGATCTCGAAGAGGAACCCATAGAAACAATATCAGTTTGCCTGTACATACTGCCATCAAAAGAGAATTCAACATATATCGTAGCAAGTTTCATCAATTAAATGAATGTTTAATGAGTTGAGTGTTCGTTAATGGTCCTGGAGACCGGGGTTCAATCTTAGGTCGAGTCGTACCAAAGACCCAAAAAATGGTACTTGATGCCACCTTGCTTAACACTCAGCAATATAAGGTAAGCATCAAGGGCAAAGTGGAGCAATTCAGGGAAGGAGTAGCGCCCTTCCCAACACCTTGGTGGAGTAGCTATTGAAAAGGGAGCCTTCGGGTCACCCTCGACTAAGGTCGACAACTTTACTTTTATATATATATATATAAGCTATATATGTATTGTCATCCAAAGACAGACTGTTTCGTTGTATCACAATTCTTCAGTGTGGCTAGACACGGAGGATGCTTCAAGCTGGGATTGAATCCCGACCAACTTTACGTTAGACTTAATATCTTTCCGCTCAGCCAATGGGCGATATACGACAGACAACACACACACACACACACACACACACATATATATATATATATATATAAAGTAGTAAAGTTGGCGACCGTAGTCAAGAGTGACCCGAAAGCACCCTTTTCAATAGCTACGACATTGAAGGGGAGGGTGGAACTCCTTTCCCTGGATTCCTCCACTTTACCCTTGATACATACCTTATAATGCTTAATATTAAGCAAAGAAATATCAAATACCATTTTTGCGTCTTTGACATTACTTGACTTGGGATTGAACCCGATGAAATCTAAAAATATTATAATCATAAGTATAAGAAATCTGTTATTTTTAGTTTTATGGGGATGTGCACAATCATCGGATGATAATATTAAAAAGTGACTAATTAATCGTATTTATAGTTTAGTGTATATCCGTATATCAACAAGGTAAGATATAAGAACAAGTGACAAACTATTCAGTGATTTTAACTTCTATGGTTATTTTGTGCCTAGAAGTTAGGAAATCGGGTCCATTGTGCGTTCATATTTACATTTCTTGCGCAGTCGTTTCTAAAAAGTTATTTTCAACTCAGTCCTATCGAAAAGAACTATTCGACTCAAAGAGGACTTGAGAGTAATAGCAACAACGGGGTACTCCAGACTTCACAGAAGTCCAGAAATGGATCTTCACCATCAGATATTGTTTAGTGCCATATCCAAGACACCTAACCCCTTTTTAGAGGGCTTAATCTTAAGCAGAAGATACCGTCAGTGTATTCTTAGCCCCGACGACAGTACATACTCTTACACGAGGAAAAAATCTATTTTCTGAAATAGGGCATTTCGAATAAAGGAGAATCAATATGGAATTAGTCAAGAGGTAAGTGATCCAGGAGATTAACATATCTACACTTGAATTTGAGTTTGCTTCTTTTGTTCAGATATTAGTTATCAGCACATCCTAGGATGTACTATTTTTTGTTAAAAAACAAGAAATTTAGAAATTTATCTCGCTTATTAAAGTTCATCAGATGGATTTCAAAATTTGAAATTCATCTGATGAGCGAAATAAATTTACTATGGAAAACAATTTCTAAATTTCTTGATTTTTAAACAAAAATATTTATTTTGGCCTGCAGGTATATTTTGTATCAAATTGCCATGCATTGAGCACTCATTCTTTGGATACTCACAGATCACATTTACTTGATATATATATATATATATATAGAGAGAGAGAGAGAGAGAGAGAGAAAATTAGGGTCACACAATGATGATCGAATTTATATTTAGCATTACAGTGTATATGGTGTATCGGGGTCAGCTTACTAGCTATCATTGTACGCAAAGCACTAATTACTTATATATAATATTGTTGCAACTACTTACCTAGTTTCTTTCTCATGTGTTGGCGTGTAGCCCACAGATAGAAGGGATAGGTTTGGTTTGGTTTCTTTGTGGATTATTCAATTCCAAAGCCACCCTTATAGAAGAACAGTAATGATACTATTTAACCCCTATCTTGGAGCATAAGGGGGTTCATACCTCTCCTAAGAGTATGACCCTGAAAGTAAATATAATAGCGCAACTTGAAATCGAACTCGCTTACCATGATTTTGCAGTACAGCATGTCAACTGCTACGCCATCAAGACTTCCTTGAAAAAAGATAGATCGATGAAGCTTTGATTAGACGGGTTAGAAAAACCAGTTAACAAAATCAATTCTTACCGCTCGAGATCTCACCATGAAAACTTAGTCGCGACACCTGTTTCAACAAATAGCTCTTCACCGTTGATACATTGAAGTTGTATCTCAAAACAGTTTTAGATGCATTTAATGTTATTAAATTCAACTACACTTAAACAGCGAATATATGTACTTAAAATTTACAAGACCAGATATCATTATGATTTACTACAGTCCAGCGTGTTAGCTACTACGCTACGGAGAATTCCCCTCATTGAAATTGAAGGTTATAAAAGTGTATAAATATGAATGAACAACACCTAACAAGTTTTTAAGATTTTCAATTTTATTAATTCTCAAAGTTATTTTCATATATTTTTAAATCGGAAACTTTTCAATCCAACATTATGCATTGAATAGTTTCCGATTGAAATGTCGGAGAATGAAAACAGGAACTGCTTTCATTTTAAAAAAAATTGTTAATCAAGAAGCTGTAAAATATCTCGCTCAAATTTTTAGTTCATTTGTTTGATGTATGCAAATAATGTTTTGTATTATATATTTTTAAGTTAAGTAAGTTGGCCGACCATTGTCAAGGGCGACCCGAAGGCTCCCTTCTCAATAGCTACTTCACTGATGTGTAAGAGAAGGTGTTACTGATTTCCCTGGAATGCTCCACTTACCTTTGATCCGTAATTTATTATCCTGAGTGTTAAGCAAGGAGGTATCAAATACCATTTTTTGAGTCTTTGGTATGACTCAACATGGGATTAAACCCCGGTCCCCCGGACCATTGCCGAACGCTCTAATGGGCCGGTATGAAAAAATAATTTGTAAAAATCAAACAAATCAACTAAACATTATTATGTTTTGTTTAGTTTGGTTTCTTTGTTTAAAAGCATATCAAACTTCGTGAGTTATTTAATCCCAAATCCATTGTTATAAAAGAGTTGCTGTGGCGCTATTTAACACATAGCCGATTGGCATAAAGGAGAATATTTTTTAGGTTGGGTATTTGACCGGAAGTGAATGTAATAGCGCCACTGGAATTTGAACTCGCTTGCAAAGATGTCACAGTTGAGCACGTTTGCCACTATGCCCCGATGACTCCATCCCACATGTATATATATCATTCTTTTCGTATATCATTATATATATGTGTGTGTGTGTGTGTGTGTGTGTAATGGTTTTGATGATGTTTAAACGAACCTCTAAAAACTGCTTGGTACCAAAAACAACGACGAACAAAGAAAGAAAGAAACAAACAAAAACTTTTTGGCAGTTCTCATAATTGAAGTACTTCCGTCTATTTAATCATGTAGAAAAAGGAAATTAGAAATATAATAAAATGTCTGTGTATGTATCCTTCTGCTGAACATGTATTAAAGAAGGAGTGTTGCCAAACTATTATAACAACTACTTCTACAACAAACATTTATACTTTGTATTCAAAATCTCAGAAGTGTTAGGCAAGGGGTACATTGGCACACTATTCTACTTTTATCAACTAATACAATGATGTTAATCGTTGGTCTACCTACACAAGTGATTCTTTTATAATTACCTGCGTAGGTAATCCAACGGTTCACACCAGTAATGAACTTGAAATCGAGTCCATTCTATACCTATATACATACCCCCCATATATATATATATATATATATATATATATATATATTTTGTGTGTGTGTGTGCATGTATTCGCAAGTAGGCAGAAAATTTTCTAAGAGGCATTTTTTATTAAAGATTGCCATTTTGAATTTAAAAAAAATGTCTTCATGCAGTTGATTTTTTTTTTTTTGCCTTTTATTGTTCGCGAGTGAGATATGGCACGAGAGGATGACGGTTGGTTAATAACTGTCCGAAATCTCAGGTGTTATGATCCATGTACATGTACTTTCGACTTTTGTTGGTTATTTTCGTAGAAATTTATGTGAGCATGCCGTAAATTATGAAATGTTTTATGTAATCAATGAATATTTTGAATGAGAGCGTACATCATTTGCAGTTGACAATGTATTTGAACACTCAGTCTGTTGGTATGTGTAGAATTCTCAGATCAGGGTTAAATCCTTGTCTCTCACCTGTAATAATAATAATAATAATAATAATAATAATAATAATAATAATAACAACCAGCAGAAATAATACTGACAACATGTGGACTAACATATCGACAATAAACAGGAAACAAAAGTGGAAAGAAAAACAACTCTATGGACGTTTTAAGTGACTAATAAGCAACATCTCACACGAGAAAACACGGATATGGCTAAGCAAGGGAAACCAAATCTCTCCTGAGAGCAGCACAAAACAATACTATAAGAACCAATCATATCAATGCAAGAGTAGATAAGACACAACAAAACAGCAGATGTTGGTTATGTGGTGATCGAGACGAAACTATCAATCACATAATCAGCGAATGCAGCAAAGTAGCACAATGTGTATAAGACTAGATACGACTGGGTAGGTAAATGGATCCACTGGGAATTGTGCAAGAAATTGAAATTTGACCATACGAACAAATGGCATATGCACAACCCAGAATCTGTCCAAGAGAATGACACGCACAAACTCCTCAGGGGTTTAGACATACAAGCAGATCACCTAATCTCAGTAAGATAACCAGACCTTATAATGATAAAAAAAAAAGAAAGAAAGAGAACTTGTAGAATTGTGGAATTCGCTGTCCCTGCTGACCACAGAGTAAAATTGAAAGAAAGTGAGAAGGATAAATATCTCGACCTTGTTATGGAATTGAAGAAACTGTGGAACATGAAAGTGACGTTTATACCAATTGTAATTGGTACTCTTGTCACTAAAGGATTAATAAAGAGACTGGAGGACTTGGAAATAAGAGGATGAGGGGAGACCATCCAAACTACTTCATTATTGAGATCGGCCAGAATTCTGAGAAGAGCCCTGGAGACTTGAGGAGACTTGCTGTCACTCAAACTCCAGTTAGAGGGCATCAGCTAACGCTGGTGTGAAAAACTCGCAAGGAGTATATTATAATAATAATAATAATAATAATAATAATAATAATATATGTGCAAGTTTGTATGTATGCAACTGTATAAGTGTTTGTGTTCTTCAAATACTATTTTAAAGCTTTTCGTACATGCAATGGTCAAATGATGATACAAGATTCCAGATTTCTTTATTTATTGAAAGAAATAACAGCAATAAATGTTAATGGAAAGTAATTATTTTCCCTTTTTTTCTCCAAATAAAATTCTAATATCATCAGAAACGATTTATTTTTAAAGAATTTTTGCAATATGATCCAATAAACTATCGTTTTCTTGTATTTTTTTTCTTCTTATATAATTGACGTCGTTACATTTTGTCTTAAATTCGAACCCCGGTTAGTAGGACTTGTATAAAAAGTAAAAAATCTCAACTATCAAAATCACCAAAGTAGAAGACTTTTAATGTTCTATAATTAAGCACACAAGAAAATATTCACCGCTTTAGTCAGTTGTCCAAGTAAAATCCAACTCGCTGTCTCTGTATGATCAGAACGCTTTTCATTTGAATGTTTTGCTCGGTATTGTTGTCTGTCCCTAGTTGTCGGTTGAATACTTTCTTTGTGATTTCACTAGGAAATAATTCAATCAAAGTTCTTAAGTCTCTTAACTTATTTTTTTCTTAAACCACACGCAAAAACACCCCCCAAAAAACTCAAATATGTTCGTCTCTTTTATCACAAGGTGACGTGATAGTGAATAAATTAGATTAAACTTAAATTAATTAGTATTCAAGATCGATACATTCACTTACAATAACCGCTGCCTTTTGGCGCCAAAATTTCCATGGTTTCCTCTTTTTTAACTTTACTCAGTTATTCCACCACAACAACAGCACACATATTCGCACATACACATATTCACACACACACACATACACACACACGAGCGCGCGCGCACACACGCATATATACGTCCGCGCGTGCCCACACTACACACACACAGGGGTAGGAGAAAATGGCACAGAGAACATTAACATGCAAACTATAACATTGACAGGACAGGCATTTTTAATGTTTTGTCGGGTTAAAGATTATTTGATTAATTTATACCAAGGGGAAAAAAACGATTGTTTGCTAGTATACGAATAATAGGCTGGGTACAGTTTAACTTTGGGGGTGGAAAACTAACCCATAAGGGAACTTTGACTTCATGAACATAGAATAGGTACCAATGATCTCAAATCTCTCAAGATGTTGTTACTGGTCAATGTAGAAACTAAAATATATATTCCCAACCAAATGGAAAGAGATAATGGACTATTTAAAAGTTCTCCCAAATGAAACTATTCCTTCTTCGATCAAAAGGAAAAGAATGCAAATACTGGAGCTCGCAATGCGACAACTTTGTCACGACACCTGTCCCAATCAATTGCTTTCTCCCACGCTTTCTCGTTTTTGTTGAAGTATTGGAATCGTAACAAAGAATTGCTTTAGTTTGTTGTTCTTAATGTTATAAAAATATAAAATTTGATACTTTATTGTATAATTTCCACAGCGGAGAAACCTATATAATAAAGTTCTGATGTCAAGATTTCTAGACGGCTGTCTAGACGAGTCAGTACCAATAGTTTTTTTTTTATCAACAGTCTTGATACCTTTTGATGAGCAATTTTTGGTGAAACACAGGTTTATAAAAGTGTAGTATCCTCCAGACTAAATTCTATGAGACCTTTTCTTATGGGCTAAATTTAAAAAATTCACCTCGAGGGTAAGATATGTGGACATTAAAATGAATACCATGATTCGGCTTCGCACCTTATCAAAAGAGAAGTTTCAGATGTGCTTTATATATATACATATATATATATGTGTGTGTGTGTGTGTGTGTTTGTGTATGTGTGTGTGCGTGCGTGCGTGCTTGTGTGTAAAAAGGTTTTGTATTACACAAAAACTTCTTTTGAAAAGTGTGTGATATGTACAGAGAAGTATGTTTTTGCAAAAAGCCAAAAAAAAAAAAAAAAGAAAAAAAAAGATTGCAAATGGATAAACATGAATTTGCCACTCCGAGCCTTAGTCAAAAAGACAGTCCTTACAGTGGAAACACTATGAGTCTCCGGTAAAGAAAATGTTCCAGGCACAGCAGTCAGTAAAGAAAGTCATACTCTCTTCGGAGTTACGAAAGAACCATAATTATTGATTACCTTGAAAAACTACAATGGTAAATTATGCTTCTTATTGACAACTTCTTTGCAAAATTCCCCTTATTTATTGAATTACTCTTGTATATATATATATATGTGTGTGTGAAAGAAATTTTATTAAGCAGACACAGGCACATACACACATACACACACACACACACACACACACACACACACACATATATATATATATATATATATATATATATATATATATATATATATATATATATAAACAGAACCGCAAATGAATCTGAATTTGGTGTGTTAGGTTTTTGTTATTTATTGCTCTACGCGTGTTTCAACCTTTCGGTCTTCTTCAGGCTATTAGAAATGTATAAAGAACTCTTTGTTCCTAGCTTTCATAGCAAAGATTGTTTTGATAGGGGTGACATTCTTTTTAATTTCAGGATTCGGGAATGTCCACTTGGAGATAATTGTCCTTGAAAACCTTTAGTCATAGAAATTTTTTCATCAAAGTATATATAAGCATGTATTTTGTGTGTGGGTGCATTCGCTTACATGCACATATCTACGTATATATTTGTCGACCATAGTCGAGGGTGACTTGAAGGCTTCCTTTTTAATAGCTACTACGCCAAGGTGTAGGGGAGGGCGCTACTTCATTCTCTAGATTGCTCAATTTTACTCTTGATCCTTATCTTATAGTGTGGAGTGCGAAGCAAGTTAGCATCAAGTACCATTTTTTGAGTCTTTGGTATGACTTGATCTAGGATTGAACCCCGATTTCCCGGACCATTAGTGAACTCTCTACTCATTAGGTCAATGACCCGGTTTTTACTTTTTCTTCACGAATATACATACCCTTAAACATACCCTTAAACACATATTTTCAGAGTTGATGTTTTTTTTTTGTCTCGCCTCCTCTCTGAGTTGAAAGTGTGTGAGAACGTATTTGACTCCACAGGTAGCTATATTCTAATATATGTGTGCATAAATTTACGTTGTGAGTGTGTGCATAAATTTCTGTTCTGTCTATATGTATATTTGTGTGTGTGTGTGTGTGTGTGTGTGTGTGTTTGTCTGGGTGCACGCGCACGCACGCACACACGTGCGAAGTTAGGCTCTGTTCAATGTAGGTTTTAATTTATTTCTGATTTTTTATCTTTTATTTCGAGTAAAGAGTAGCCACCAGTTTGGTAGATTGGCATTATTTTAAAAATTCCATTCTCAAACGGGGTTTATAATACGTTGACTGTATCCACTGCAGAGGGGTAAGACTCTTCACCTAAAAAAGGTTTCCTGGGTATGACAGTAAAACGTTTCTGATGTTGAGGTTCCAGTTTTGGGCATCTAGAGAGTACCTCTTCATTGTAATTACTTCAATGTCCATTTTGATCTGGAGTGGTAGAATCTATTAGGGTCTTAGCTATGAGTCAGATTGATCTATTTTAAAAATATTCGTATTCAATTAGACAGTGTAAAAAAAAAAACAACTCTTAAAAACAACTTCATAAAAATGTCCTGGGTATGATAGTAAACTAATAGTCTCTAGTCCTTGAATTTGGGGAATGTACTCTCAGGTCCACTCGGACACAAAGTAGTAATACCTGCTAGCGTCAAATTACTAAGGAGTATGATTATTAGTTATTTGAAACCATGCAGTTATGTAAATTGTTTGTATTTAGTAGGAATACTTGCTAAATAGAATTACTAATGTTAAATAACAATACTTGAAACCATTTAACTGGGTATCGACATATGAGCACTAGTTCGTTTAAAAATAATGGCACTAGGTCAATTTTAAGTGGAGTTTAAAAGGTTTTAATACAGAGTTTTCTTTCTCCTAGACCGTTTGCCATACCAAGTTTAAAGGGACCAGTTTATCCTACTATTAACTTATAGGATGAGGGAGAAGGGTAGGATTCATACATTTCCCAAGGGTTTTAGCGTTATGTGAAATGCAAACAGCTTTGTCCTGGACTTGAACTTGGTTCGCTGTATCCACTTCTGTATTAACTTCGACAATGACCATTACATCACAAACGCCTCTATACACACAGACGAACACATACACACACACACACACACACACACACACACACACACACATACATATATATATATATATATATTGGATAAATCAAACACTTAAAACCGGTTTAGACGTGCGATATTTCGTTCAAAAGAACGAAATATGGCGCCTCAAAGCCGGTTTTAAGTGTTTGATTTATCCAACTTTCCTCATATTTCAATTACATACTTATATGAGCGTGTGTGAAATATCATTCAGCATTAGATAACCTACAAAGGTTGATATGCCATAAAACAACCAAACATAACGAAAGCAACCTACACATACAAAAAAATTTGAAAAATGAACGTACAGTGAATACTATTTCTTAACCTCTAGACATAAAATAGCTGTAGACATGTTGACATACCATTAAAATCAATCAACCATTCAATGTAAATAAACGAAACTCTGTTTCTCTATGTTATGTTCAAATTGGTTGGAATGTCATCTGATATTTTATTCTGGTCTGTAAAGTCAGTACGTTTCTTTCTTGCTCATCGTCTCAATTATTGCAATAAACTTCATCGCTCTCTTTCGTATCACCAAAACTTACAATTAAAATGGCAACTACTACATTTAGTGAATGTGGGTAAAGAAACGAAAAGTTATTGTGTTTAGACAATCAACATCATCATCATAAGCATCACCAATATGAAAAGAAGTGGTCGTATTAACAAAATCAGTAGCAGTAACATCAGCTGGTAGGATTAAACCTAATCTGCTATAATCACAAAACCAGCTTTATCTGATAGTCTTTGTATATCCGCTTCCTTTACGGACAATTAAGCCAATCTGGTGAAGGTGTGGGGGTGCTCTTCTCAACTGTGGCTGACTGCTGAACCCGACGCTTGGAATACTCTTCCTTTTCAGAGATTTGCCCACGACGACCGGTAAGCAAATGTTACTTTGATTTTCATTATAATTGTATATAACCTCTCCTCTATGATTATATATATATATATATATATATATATATATATATATATATATATATATATATATATACATATATATATATATATATATATATATATATATATATATATATATATAAATGCGTGTGAATTTGAATTCTTAATTTAAGACATTAACAATTAAATGTTTTGTTCGAGAGTCGATCGATAGTTCACATGAGTGTGTTTTTTTTCTGTTGACATTAGGATATGTTTTGTTAATTCACTCATTTACTTGATTGCTCTAGATAAGAAGTAAAAAAGAGTAAAGGTCACTTATGAATTATGCTTAACAACAGAGAGATTTTTAGTAAATTGTGTAGTGAAATGTATTTTGTTTTGCTTATGTAAGGAGGCTTGGTGTGTCAGAACGTATACATGGAACTTTTATATTGAATTTCTCAGCAACAAAGATGCTTTTTTTCATGGAATAATTCTCAAAGTCTACACTGCGTCATACACGTAGAAGATTTCATTAAAAAATTTCTTTATTTTACTTTCCTTCAATTTTTTTCAATTAGAAGCCAGAGCCACATCGACACCAGTAAATATTATACACACACACATGAGCACTCGGACGCACGGACGCACACACACACACACACACACACACACACACACACACACACACACACACACACACACACACACACACAAACAAACAAACAAACAAACAAATAGATATTTTACACGAGGGTAATTCCTCACCCAAATTTTAGATTTGTCACACACTTTTCCTGTTTGTGTTGAACTTCCCAGCACAAATATTAAGACAGAAATCTGATTTAGCTTTTCTTGTTTTTCTTTGTGTCCGTTATTCCATAATTGACACATGAAACTAAGTTACTTGAGTATAGGGAAAAGGCGAAATTTTCCTTTATTCTATATATATATATATATATATATATATATATATATATATATATATATATATATATATATATATATATATATACACACAATTATTTACTTATTTATTTATTCTAAAAAGAAACATTAGAATGAATAGGTCCGCAATATAAATATACTTTTTTTCGTTAGACCAACAGCACCCCCCATATATATATATATATATATATATATATATATATATATATATATATATATATATATATATATATATATATATATATATATATATATATATTGGGTCCTTCAAAAAATTATAGGCATCACCCGGAAAGAAGAGGCATAAATATTTTTGGTGCGGCAACTTATTAAACAAGAACAATTTATCTAGATTTCTGTATTGATATCTGTGCAGTTGAGGCTCATACAAAGCGGAGAGGTTGAAGAGTAAGAAACGCAGATACACAGAAAGAAATGGTTTTTGGATTTTTTTATTTTTATTAAATGGTATATCGACTTTCGTGGGTTATTTGATGCGAAGGCCATCCTTGTAGAACAGTAGCGGAGCTATTTAACCCATAGCTGCACTCTAGCCACTACGCCATAGAAATTCTCTCCCACCCAGATGGACAAAAGTGCCAAGACAAATAGGAATATTTCGTATTAGATATTTATTATTATTATTATTATTATTATTATTGTTGTTGTTGTTGTTGTTATTATTATTTTACTATCTATCTATCTATCTATCTATCTATCATTTATTAATTGGATATATGTTTCAAAACGTGGAGTCGTAGATATTAACGAATACTATATCTGGTGTTTGCCAACAGCTCGGGAGACTGGGGTTCAATTCCGGGTCAAGTCATACCAAAGACTCAAAAATGGTACTTGATGCCTCCTTGCTTAACACTCAGTATTATAAGGTAGGTATAAAAAATATAGTGGAGCAATCCAAGTGAAAGGAGTAGCGCCCTCTCTTACACGTCGGTGTAGTAGCTATTGAAAAGGGAGCCTTCGGGTCGCCCTCACCTACGGTCATCAATTTTACTTATATCTAATGTATATTTCTATAAACCCAATAAAGGATTAACAGTAACAACTAATAAAAATGTAGACTGATTACAATAATATGCTCTAATAAAGTGTGTATGAACAACCAAAGATTTGTTCTTTCTGTTGAGATTTGAAAACTCACCATACCAGTCTATGTCATTCTTCGTTAAGACGCACCCAACAAATTCTCTATGGCGTGTTTAAATTACCGGCACCATTATCGTTGATTTTGGCGGCGCTCTTCGTGTAATGGTTATCGTCGTAAGAATTGGACACGAGGATTCGAGTTCAGGTCACGGACGAGGCTGTTTGCATTTTATATTGCGCTAATACCCTTGAGAAAGGTATGAATGTAACAATTTTCTCTCTAACTATTAGTAGATAGTATGGCTGACTGAACTCTTTAACCTTGATACGGGAGCCGATCTAGGAGAAGGACAATTGAATTAAAACCTGTTAAATTTAAAAACTGACCTTGGGTCGCATCCTGCCCGTAACGGAGGGTTTGAGTAAATGCATACTACTACTACTAATACATAGCTATGTTTGAAACGATTTAACTGTATCCAAATGAAACTATTTGTGTTAGATGGCAATACTTGAAACTATTTAACGCTAAGCCAACAAATGATACAAGAGTAAAGTCTACTTGATGAAAAGTTCTTCTTGATTAACACAAGGTATGGTCTTCTGGTTGGAATTAGTTTATCCTTGTGTATTTCATAGTCCTAAAGAATTTCATGCATCTCATTTTCTTGGAGAGATTCCGGTTTGTTCATCTACCATTTGTCACTGTGGTAAAATTTTGATCTCTTGTACAATTCTCAGTTCATCGTCTTTCCCTCCCAGTCGTGTCTACTTTACATTCTTTATTGCAAGCTTGCTTCTTTCGGTTATAATGTGATTACATATTTCATATCTGTCACTACATAATAACAGATATGAAATAGATAATCCCAAATTAACCTATTCTGTGAGTTATCAACTTTTGATTTATATCAAAATTAGTTCTTATGGAATCACTTCGTTCTGCTATAAACAGAGATTCAGTTTCTCTCTTGAGGTTTCCTCTGCGTAGCCATGTCCAGGTCATCTCAGGAGCAGTTTCCTTAGTCTGTCGCTTGAAGTATCAATACAACTGTTTTTCTTCTATATATTTTCTATTTTTGTTTTTTTGTTGGTCTCAATTCTGTTGATATTGCTGCCATTAGCTGCTGTAGTTTACCTTTCTTTGTTCTTTATGGTAAATTATTCAACTCCTTCCATTGCGGCACCAGTGCAATGCAGGTGAGTCCTCTTTATTCTTCTTTTATTGGCATATAATCTATAAACGAATGCCAGTTTTATTTTAGGAAATGTTTATATCATTTGCGGGCGAAAGGGTTCGGTAAATACATCACTTTGCACTAATGTCCTGGGTAAATGTATGAATCCATCTGTTCTCCCTCAAATTATAAGTAAAAGATTGGGTGGATAGGATTCTTTAGCCTCAGCAAGGCGACCAGTCTAGGAGAAGGTAAAAGTCTGAATTTAAACCGGTTTTACTCTGTCTAAACACTGACATTGTGTCACATCCTTCTAGTTATGGAAGTGTTGGATAAATACATATCTTAAACCTTTGCAAGTTTAAAGCCCTTTACTAAATTTTAATCAACCTGGCTCAAAGTCGTCGCTGCAGAGCATCCAGTGAGAGCCAAATTTGAAAGGTGATGGGGGGGGGGTCCTCGTGGTGTAATGGTTAAAGCGATGGACTGCGAAATCGTTGTAAGCGAGTTCGAACTCCAGTCGCGCTATTACGTTCACTTTCGGACAAATACCCTTGGGAAAGATATGAACCCCTTTATCCTCCCAACTATGGGTTAGATAGTACCACTACTGTTCTTCTAGAAGAATGGCTTTGGCATTAAATAACCTACAAAGGTTGATATGCCTTTAAACAAAGAAACCAAACCAAACCTAAAAGGTGGTGCTTAGTTAGCTTTCGAACTGTTACAATATAACGAAACGTCTCTAAAAGGCTTTATAAATAAAATTGAAATAAATTGATCACTTTTTTTGTTAATGTTTAGAATCCGTAATGCCTAGACGCTTTGGCCCGTATACAAGAGCGAATAAAAAAAATAAGAAAAAAAATGAATAAATAAATAGAGTAAGGAAGTCGATTTAATAAAGAAGGGAGAAAAGTGTGTCTCTTAAGACATGATTCTTTTGCTTAAATAATGACCAGAGAGTCACATGATTCATTTATAAAACCGTAAACAATGATGTGTCTTAAGATCTCAGACATAACATTTGATTTATTTTTTGCTTTCTTTCGTAACGATGACTAAGCTATAGTCACTATATTATTTATATGCAATAAGTTTTCACGGCATTTCTTCTTCTTCTTCTTCTTCTTCTTCTTCTTCTTCTTCTTCTTCTTCTTCTTCTTATTATTATTATTATTATTATTATTATTATTATTATTATTATTATTATTATCAGCAGCAGCAGCAGCAGCAGCAGCTGGAGGGCTTTCGCTTGAGTCTGATTGACAGCAAGTCTCATTAGGACTTTTCTCAGTATTCTGGCCAATCTTAACAATGATGTTGTTTTTAAGTCTCAATTCTTCCTCCGATTTCCACACTGGTTTTAACTGGTGTTTTTTTACTCATGTTTTAAGAAATTGACCATATGTCGCATCCTGCTAGTGCGTAGGGGTTGGGTAAATACATATTATTATTATTATTATTATTGTTACTTGCGGGTTTTTCACACAATGACTCTTCTACGGTAACTTCAACCTTCATACTCTACAGCTTTCTCTGTTCCCTTTGTGAGATATCCCAGTGCTCTTGAATTTTCCCGAGTATCTACATTACCTGATTCATGCTCTCTGTATTGTTTGATTCAGGTTTCATAGCCTTTTCAGCACACATGTGAGATATCCCAGTACTCATTTAAATTTTTTTTTCTATATATTTTCTGATTTAGTTTCCACAACTTTCTCAGCTTATATATAAAGTCATGATATTTCTTTTTTCGAAATCTACTCTTCCTTTCCTCTTTATCCGGTAGACCGTTCTTCTTTTCTTTATTGAAGACATTCGAATTCGATCTTTGATGAGGCGGTTAGTTTTTATGTAAAAGCCCCTGGGTATTTCATGCGTTTTACTTTCGATGACAGTCTTTGATCTCTTCTGATATCATTTGTTTAATTAGTCGAATCCGAGTCGTTTCCACAATTCTAAAGTTATGTGTACTGTTCTACAGTGTATAGAAAAACATATCATACAAACACATTATTCCTTTCTAAATTCTGCAACAGTGAAAGACAATAAAACAAGTATTTGCATCGCATTTTTTATACTATCCTGGCAAATATTGAATTAAAATGCATATAAAGTGAAAAACATTAGGTTATCGAGTTATCTTTATTTTTTAAAAATTATATTTATTTATTTATTTATTTTTTTAGTATTTCTTCCATCTATTCGTGCCAAATTATTAGACTGAGAGATTTCATTCTAAACCAAGGCTCAAAAATACCCTTCAAAAGTTCAGTATACGACAGAGGAGTAGTTTTTATTGTAACAAACTCTAACCTTAACCCTTGATATTCCTTATAGACTTGTCTTTGAATTTCGATGCTTTGTCTACATTCGTCTTGGTAGATATATTGACACAATTTCACCGCACGAGCAGGATGTGACACAAGGTCAATTTTTAAGCAGAGATTCATAAGTTTAAATTCTGAGTTTTTCTTCTAGACAAGTTGTCATACCAAAGTTGAAGAGTCCGGGCTGCCCTACTATCAACCCATAGTTGGAGGGAAAATAATGGGATGCATACCTTTCCCAAGTATATTAGAGCTATGGGAAATGTAAATAGTATCGTCCAGGATTTGAACACGCGCCGCCGTGTCCATTCCCTACGACAATAACCATTCCAGCCAAAGTGATATCAGAGGTTGTGTTCTGGTTGGTTTCTTTAATGGTAAATCAACTTTCATGGGTTATTTAATGCCTAGACCATCCTTGCAGAAGGACCGCAGGAGAATTTGTTCCAAGTGAGAAAGTTACGATATTCTGGTTATCTTTCATACTATTAATATCTTATGACTCTTTCTGCAAATCAAATAATATCAAGACTTGTCCATCTCTCATGGTAGAATGTTCAATAAGCTGACTCAGAAGAAAATTGTTGGTGAGGTCGATTATATGCCTCTTACTTCTGTCCCTGAGCCCAACTAAGCTAAGACATTCTAGTACTCAAGGATCGTTAGTTGGACTTTATGGCATGTCATGTCTTGAAGGTTATTTAAAGCCAAATCATGTTCAAATAGTTTCCAGATAACATATTAACAAGCCAGATTTCGTTTATTCGCACATCGTTAGATGGTTTCAGGTATGAACAATTCTACTGACATTTGGTGGCACACAGTTAAATCGTTAGTTTATTGGTAGTTTTTTTTAATGAGATAGAGCTAATTTGTTTGCACACAGTTTCTAAGTATTGCTCTCTAATACTAATAATTCTACTGATTGCTAATCATTTGTTTGGTGAGAGGGAAGTGGTTTCAAGTATTGCTGTCTAACACTAATAATTCTATTCAATGCTTTTCATTCATGTATTCATTTTCACTCAGTAAAATGGTTTCAAATTTTATTATGGAATACCAATAACTCAATTTAACATCAATCATTTGTTTGCACACAATTGTTCCGAATCGTTTGTAGGAAACATTTTAAACTAGTCACATCTGATTTGTTTGCACATAGTTAAATGTTTTCAAGTTTTGCTATTTAACAATAACCGTTCTATTTAAGTTCAGTCATTTTTTGCTCACAGTTAAATGGATAGATAGTTATATTTAACCCAAAGATACTACCACTCCAAATTTGAGTGGACCAGGGAGTAATGGCAATGAAGGAGTGCTCCCCATCCCCCCAAATTCCAGAATTAGAGCCTCACCATCAGATGCAGTTTATTGTCATTTTCAGGACACTCCCTGGGGCTGGGTTTACCTCTCTGCAGAGATATAGTTGGCATATTCTTCATATCCAGCAGACTGGGTTACCCAGCACTCAAAATTTATCTTGAGTATATATATATTATAATACAGTTCAAACTACATATCGACCTCTGGATTTGGTGTACGTTATTCTGGTGAAATAATGGACATTAGACGAGTCAATGGGCGGACCAGGTTACGAACACACCACCTCCCCGCGTGACGATTTCCTTGCGACACCTGTTTAAGCAAAACGTTCTTCATACTCTCCACCACGTGTCTCACGCTTTATCCAAAATACTTTAAAAATGTTTTCTGAATGTTTACATGGACAAATTTTTCTTCTTTAAGATAGATACCATCATATTTCAGTTGGAACATTTATGATGGTGAATGTGCTGTAATGATTATCGTCTTAGAAAAGTTAAAATCTAGGGCGTGGTTGTTTGCGATTCACGGCGTACCATTGCCCTTGGCATGGATCCATTGTTTCTACCACCATCTGAAGTTAAATAGTTGGGCAGACTTGGTTCTCTAGTCTTGGTAAGAGCCACCAGTCTACGAGAAGAGAATTCTGAATTTAGAGCTCCTATTAGTGTGTCAAGATAACTTCCGGTGAAGGATTGATAAAACCAGATGCTTGATTCCCAATGCAGTCTGTGGTTGAGTTCAACAGCGTTCTGGCATTTCTTGCGATGACGCTAATGTCATTACTATAACACCTTCTTCCCTTGAACAGTATCAGTGCCATAAAAAAGAGGAGACCTGCTGCATAGGAAACTACCAGTAATCCATACACTCTTTACAAGGCCAGTATTTCTAGAGTCTCACAAGACTGACGGGTCACACACACACACACACACACACACACACACACACACATATATATATATATATATGTGTGTGTGTGTGTGTGTGTGTAGTCAGCTTAACATAGTCTAGCACATAACCATTGAAACTATAGGTACCCAGCTATGAGCAAATCGTACCAACTTGTTGACTATCGTTATAGTTCAGGCATCAGATAATTATCTATATATTAATACTATTGTAACTGTCTACCTACCTTTGTCTTTAGGTTTGGTATGCGTCACATTAAGAGTTAAAAAAAAAGAGATAGACTAAACTCATTGATGCTTTTTTGTCTAGTTGCCAGGGGCTGTAGATTACACCGACAGCTTCTCTGCGGAGAAGTAAGGCTCCCACTACCAACGAGTGTTCTGAATATGTCACTAAACAATCTGATTGTGAAGTTCCAGTTACGCTGGAGCTTTGGGAAATGCGGAGTGCCCCTTCATAGCCATCGCTCCCAGATCCACTCTGACCCGGAGTGGTAGCACCTGAGAGGGCCCTATGTATGGGTCAAATAGAACTACACTGTGTACTTATCCTAAACTGAATTGTCTGAAAAAGAATTGTTTTTGACATTGAAACTGTGTACTTAAGCTAAATTGAATTGTTTGAAACAGAACTGCTCTTGTATACTAAACTGAAGTATTTGAAAGATAACTATTTTTTGACATTGAAACTGTGTACTTATGCTAAACTGAATTGTTTGAAATATAACTGTTCATATGTATGAAAATGGATTTGGCATTAACAACCTACAATGGTTGATGCGTCATAAAATCAAACCAAACTAAACCATTGATGCTTTTACTACAAATGTCAGCCGGCGAGTTTTGCTACAAAATTAATTCCTAGCCCACCAGGCCGAGGCCATGTCCCAGTCGACCGCATTTCATCACAGCTTCTTGCTATCGTTGAAATTTTACAGCAGTATCGGAATTGGAACTAAAAATGTTTTATTTATTTCAAATTCAATAAAATTTTATTCTTCTTGAAAATTACATTAAATTTGCATACATCTAATTTCCACGACTTTATATTGGTTCAGTTAAAGATGATGAAATGAAATGATTGTCAATGAACACTTATTAATGAGTCTTCCACATTTTCTCTTATCACACACACACACACACACACACACACACACACACACACATATATATATATATATATATATATATATATACAAAGAACATTTACTTATATATACAAAGGACATCAACAACAAGAAGTTCTAATGGACAATTAACTCCAATGGGACATTCACAGAGAGTAATCCTGGATTTAAAAAAAGGTCACATCCTATCAAAACAATCTTCACAAAAAAAAAACATCAACCAAAATTTGAAATTAAACATTAAAATATGAAGTAGACGTTAAGTCTGAAGTTCATGTAGAACACAAGTGTAGGAATAAATAAAAATCTATTTACTAAATTTTAAATAATTTGTGGACGAATATACTTTAAAATATCAAGTTTTTTTTTTCGTTTGACCAGTCACAATCTTACACACACACACACACACACACACACACACACACACACACACACACACACACATATATATATATATATATATATATATATGGAATATTTAAATTTTTCTTATATTATAAATTATTAGTTACATTAATGAAATATCTATTATATGTTATTTCTTTAATTATTACGATTACTTAACGTTCAATACGTGAATTACATATCAATTCTTTGTTTATTACAATTAACTTAACATTCAATATAGTAATTTTTTCTTAGTGTAAATAACATGAATTAGTTTTTGTAAATTTAGATCAGCATTTAATTATTATTTCCTGATAACACGAATTCTATTATTTAATGTTTATAAAACATAATTGTCTCAATGAAAGTAGAATGCAAATTTCATCTATAGATTTAAATAAGTTGCGTACCACTATTTACTTTTTCCGGGTTTAGTTTTTTTTAATTTTCAGTTGTATTTAAATTAGGGGTAATGTTTTTATGTTTCAATATTGGATTGTATAAACATTGTATAAATGACTAATAATAATAGATATATCTTCAATGCTTAAATATTTTTGATAAAAAATATGATAAAATAAATTGAAAAATTATTTTAACTAAAAAATTATTTCAAATTAAAAAAAAAACAAAAATAAAATTTTTTTTTCAAATTTCAGCCATAAGAATTACTTGATGTGTTTGAACAGTTGTATGTAGTTAACGTGTTCATACGTATTAAATACAACGGATGCGATGAGCGAATGTTTAAGACGAAATATTTCAATCATTGTATGATTGAGTTTAACTAGTTTTCTCGCATTTGTTGATTTTTTATTTACTTTTCGTTTTTGAGTTTTGCTAGGTTTCAACACTACACACTTTGCAATTCCTCGGGTGTAACAACAACAAAGAGGAAATTAGTTAGAGCATTCAACCATATAAACTTATTGATATATATATATATATATATATATATATATATATATATATATATATATATATATATATATATATATATATATGTGTGTGTGTGTGTGTGTGTGTGTATCAATGTAATTTATTTTTATTTGGGGCTATTTGCTGTACCCTGAGACATCCACGGAGGGTTGAACTAGAAAGTTTATTATTACTGGTGAATAAACAAATAAGTTTAGATAGAAATGTATCTATGCACGCACACAAACACATATATATATATATTGATATTTTTTCATATATCTACCTATCTGTCTAAATACACGTGTGTTTGCTTTATTTGCATATATATATATTTCTTTTATATTGCACGGGCACAAATGCGCAACGCTCATTTATTTCTCCCCTCCCCTTTCTCTCTTTCTCTCAATGTATGTGTGTGTGCGTGTGTGTGTTAGCATGTGTGTTCATATATATGCGGGTGTATGTATCATTTGAACGTGTATACATAGAAATATATATTTCACCTTTGCTAAGGGAAGCAATAGAATTCGGACACTTTCTCATTTAGGTCAAAAAGTGCAGCCTAAAAACTGTGGTAGGTAGATAGGGGCGTGTAGAGACCGATGGGGTTAAGTATCTTTGCCTGCTGCCGTCTGTCGGGCGCCATTTCTGTCAGCTACTCTCAGCTAATGCCTCCTTCTTGTCTGGCACGCCTCTTGCGTGTCAATCTTGGCTTTTCCTTCATCTTTTTAAATATCAGTTTTATGCTGATTTTTCTAGGTGGTAAGCTAACTTTAATCCCCTCGAGGAAGGTTGGCGCAACATAGTCTTCACAGTGCACTCAATTTAACCTTGTTTCAGTATAACTCACCCTTTGTGTATATATGTTTGTGTGTGTGAGTATATATATATATATATATATATATATATATATACATATATATATATATATATATATATATATATATATATATATATATATATAAATATATATACAACTTTCCACATATTTCAATCAGATTCACAACAAATCTATCTTTTCGACACACACACACACACACACACACACACACACACACACACACACACACACACACACACACACACACATATATATATATATATATATATAGACTTCTCATACAGATCAAGCATCATTTCTTAATTAATTGCATTTATTCCTACGTGTTCTTGTAATTTGCTGCGTACAGCTAAAATAAATATTCTTTAAGCTTTAGAAAGTCGAGCCCAAAAGCCTCTGGGTCTACAACCAAACCTTTACGTTGTACACAATCTAGCGAGAAAAAATAACGCAGAACAATACCCAAAGCGACAAAATCGCCCCTCTGACCTTCAAACTCTAATTCTAGAAAGATATAAAATGTATATGTTTAATTCATATTTATTTTACTTGTAATTAGTATTTTTTATTTAGTGTGTATTGATTTTCTGAAGAGTAAAATATTGCATTTTATCAAATGATAAGATGAATATTAACGCTTTTGAAAATGAGTATTCAATAAAAAAAATACTAATCATAAGAAAAAATAAATATGGCTTAAATATATTATTCCCTTTTACTTTTCATATTTTCATATGATAAAATTGCAATAATTATCAAATTTCAATTAAATTTTTGGCCAAACTTTGTAACAAAAAACTTTTGGTAAACAAACATTCGTCCCTTTATATATATATATATATATATATATATATATATATATATATATATATATATATATATATATATATATAATGAAATCTCTTCAAAATACTATTTGGATATGAAGATATTTACTTTTCAATGAATATATATGGGTCGTTCAACTGTTCTAAGCCTCACTTAGAAAGAAGCGCCATTACCAAACATTTTTGTTGCTGCAACACATTACCAATTCTGCAAGTTTTTGAACGACCCTCATATATAAGTAGGTAAGTTGGCGACCTTAGTCTTGGGCGACCCGAATGCTCCCTTTTCAATAGCTACTACACCGAAGTGTAGGGAAGGGCGCTACTCCATTCACTGGATTGCTCCACTTTACTATTAACTTATAAGGCTGAGTGTTAAACAAGGCGACATCAAGGACCATTTTTTGAGTCTTTGGTATGACTCGACCCGGGATTGAACCCTGGTCTCTCGGACCACTGGCGAATACTCTACACATTAGGTCACCAAACCTTAAATAATAACAGAAAAGATAAAAGTCACTAATTTCTAAAAAATTTTCTTTTGTTTTGAATATTATCAAAGGAGATTTGAAATACTTTGCACTTTAGACGCAGAGCTTTTTTCATGAAGGTTTTTGTTTGGACTCAGAGGCATCCAGTAGGGACTGAACCCCAGTAATACTGGTTTACAAAACCACTTTATTGACAACCACTCCATGGTGTAGGAATAATTTTACGGTTTAAAATAAATATACAAAAAAAAGCATGTGCTGTTCTTTAAAATCCATGGCTTTTGGTGGGACTTAGAATACGTTGACTGTATACCGTCCAGGGTAATAAGCAACCCCCACCGTTCTGGAGATCTGAGGAGCTGTCTACCAATTTATTGCCATTACTCTCAAATCCACTTTGACCCAGAGTGGTACAGCCCAGTCGGCTTTTGCTGCATCTTTACAAAAGAGTAAGGACCCCACCCCAACGAGTGTCCCGATATAACACTAAACCATCAGTTGGTAATAACAAGGGGGCTACAAAGCTCCTGCCTACCCCGTTTGTAACAACCTTTGTTTAAAACTAAAACCCATTGTCTCGTAACTTTTTTTCATCATCCTCATCATGTCGCACCGCCAGCACGGATCTACCTGACCCTCTCCTCCACCCTTCTCTATCGTCCATCGCTCCCATTAGATTATCAAGGTTACATCCTGTATCGGCATAGAGCTGTTGTATGTAGATTCTAGCTGGTCGACCTGCCTTTGTTCGTCCATGTGAAGGGATCCTTCAGAGTATGTCACTCATGAGTTTGTCCCTACTTCTCCAGCAGTGTCCCAAATGGCTGGTTCGTCTAACTTGGCTGTGTAATTGCCATCAAGCTTTTTCTCCATAGGTTTAATTTGCGGCCATATAATGCATCCATATAGCAGTATCAATACGACCACTGCTTGGAAAAATTGCGTTTTATTTTATCGATCAGGTCTAACTTCCATATGATCGATAGTCTATCGATAGTTTTCCATGCCTTTGCGAGTCACGTGTTGATGTCTGTCTTGGTTGATGAGACATTGCTTCCTAGGTAGGTGAACTTGTCTACTAGTTTCAGAGAACTACCGTTTAGTGTGGAGATGTTGCCTCTTTGATTAAAGCACGCGTATTCCGTCTTGTGTGCATTGACATGGAGTCCGATGCCTGCAGCTGCTCGTTCCAGACAATGTAGCTGGGTCTCGGCTTGGTTGGGTGTATTTGCCAGATGCGCTATGTCATCGGCGTAGTCCGCGTTCGTAATTGTATGTGCAGGGTATTTTCTGCTTCTTTCCTTTGTTAGCTTGAAACCGATGTCTTTCATTTTATCAATAGATGTTCTAAGCACGTAGTCTAGGTATATGATAAAGAGTTATGGGGCTAATGTGTCTCCTTGCAGTACACCTGCTACAATGTCGAAGTAGTCTGTATCTCCATCCGGGGAGTGGGCTTTTACTTTCGTATTTCTATATAGCATCATTATGGCTGTGACGGTTTCTTTGTGTTGACCGTCGGCGAGTAGTATTTGCTCCATCTTCACTCGGTGTATGGAGTGAAAGGCCTTGGCGAAGTTGACAAATAATATTGTTGCCTCTTGGCTTTTTGCACGTACACCTTCAAAATTTCGACGGATACTTAAAACTCGTGACGTCATGGATCGATTTGTCGGAAAGCCATTTTAGTTCTTCGTAAGTGTTTTCTCAATTTTGGGTTCTATGCTATTGCGTAGCAGAGCATTGTATATCCTGGCCGCTATGGATGTAAGGGTGATACCTCGGTAGTTCTTGGCTAATCGGAGGTCGCCGTTCTTAGGGAAGGGGAGGGTGAATCCCTTTGCCTAATTGTCTATTGTGTTTTGATTATATACGGCATTACAGTGTCGGAGCAGTATGTCGTCGAATTCCCTGGTCTTCCATATTTCTGGGGGTATTTCATCAAGCCCAGCTGCTTTTCTATTTTTAATTTTTCTTACTCCCGAATCGAGTTCTTCTTGCGTAAACTATCCTCGTTTGATGTCTAATTAAAAAAAAAAAAAAAGAAAAAAAACTTTATCATTGAATCGGAAAATTGTCTATTCGACAATAATTTGAGGAAAATGAAACAAAAGCACAAAAAAAAGACAAATCAAATAACAGATAAAGCACATATCTGTTTACGGGAAAGCACGAAAATAATAATAATAATAATAATAATAATAATAATAATAATAATAATAATAATAATAATAAACTTGAGTGAAAATCTTAATCCAAATAAAAGTAAAGACCTCCAATCCTAGAAAGAAAAGTAAAAAACATTTCAAATTATTTAAAAATAATTTTTTCGTGTTCCGCTCGATTAGATCCCAAATTGTCAGATTATTTGAAAAGAGCATGAAAAATCGATGACTTTTATTTTTTAGATTTAGCTTGGGGGATCAGCTTTTCACATACGATAATTAAACAGACTCTCATTTAATAAATTCGAATTTTCAAAGGAAATTTGTTTTTAGTACTATTTTTTTGGAAAAGGTTAAAATCGACTTTTTCTTCCGAAGAAAAACCGAATTTTCTTATTAAAACAAACTGTTTTTTGAAAATATTGAGCTAAAACGAAAAATGCAAAAATTACTGACTTTGCGAGCGAGAAAAATACTTGACGATTGCGGAGTTATGACGTCCGTGCGGAAGGAAAATTCTCTTTTCGATGGAACTCTTACATGACTAATTTATTAATTTCTTATAGCAGAGAATGTGATGTTAAATCTGTCACCAGAGTCGTTTTTCACTGTTTTATTGTTCTCTCTAATGACTCTTGGAGGATTTTATGACTTCAAATTTTGCTGCCGAAGTAACTGGCGGCACGATTAGTATCGTTACCATCAGCGTTGGTCAAATTTAGAATTGTTTCGTTCAATTCATCCCCTATATTGACTTTTTTTTCATATCCCTTGGGGCAAGATGCCTGCTTCATCATTTGTTACTGTCCTTATTGTTGATGACGTATCTTGTGTATCAGTTCATCGCTTGGTTTTATTCCAACTATTTCTTTATAAGGAGGTACTGAATGAACATCGTATACATGGCGTATCAAAACGTATTACAAGTGACACTGTAGAATATCGTAGGAAGTGGGCACTTGTAGAGTGAGAGGTGGAAGAGAAAGAAAGAGGTGGAGAGGGAGAAATTGGTGAAGAGGGAGAAGGAGAGGGTGTGATCTTTTGTATGATGGAGTAAGTGCAATCTCAGACCATTCGTAACCATTAAAATTCGGTCCCTCAATCTAATCTCCTGATGGATGGAGAGGCTAACAGCACAGGATTTGTTACGTCTATATTTGACGCAACCTGTTCGAGTAAACATTAAAGGCTTGTCATGCAAATGTCAATTTGAAAACACAAGTACTATCATTTATTAAAGAAAATGGAATTAGGAATTTGTTTATTTTAACGTCTAGTTGGCCAGAAAAAGTGAGAAACAAGGACACACACACGCACGCACACACACACACACATATGAAGTGATGAAGTGACAGAGATTGGTTGGTTGGTTGTTTGGGTTTATGGCATACCAACCTTTGTAGGTTATTTAATGCCAAATCCATTTTTATACAAATAATCAGTTCTATTTCAAAGAATTCAGTTTAGCATGAGTACACAGTTTAATTCTCAAAAACCTTTCTATTTCAAGCAATTCAGTTTAGTCAAACAGTTTTAATTCAAACACTTCAGTTCAGCATAAGCACGCAGTTTAGTTTTATTTGACCCATAGATAGGGTCTTATCAGATGCTACCCCTCCGAGACAGAGTGGACCTGGAAGAATTGGCAATGAAGGGTGCTCCGGATTCCACAAAGCTCCAACATCACTGGAACCTCACCATCAGATTGGTAGGGGTGGTGTTTCAAGTAACAACTACAGTTTAATAATCTCTACAGAGATGCAGTCGGTGTATTCAACAGCCCCAAGAAGTGACAGAGAAATAGATTTATTTTCATTTTACCTGCTTTTATAGATATCCTTTATCTGAATTATTTTTATTTATCATATATATATATTGTCATCCACAGAAAGATTGTTTCATTGTATCACAACTCTTCAGTGTGGCTAGACTCGCTGGACGCTTCAAGCTGAGATTGGAACATGCCCAACTTTACGTTAGACTTAGTACCTTAACACTCAACCAACTGGCGACATAAGTCAACTCGGGAATTTTAATGCATTATATATTAGCTTTCGTTTGTTTACATTTTTGTCTTACCGGATACCAGAGTGCTCAATTTATTAGAAGAGCTTTGTATTACGCGAGTGGCAGCCGTTAAATCACCAGAGTACTCAACCCCCGGTAGGGGAGCGTATATATTGTCATCCACAGACAGACTGTTTCGTTGTATCACAACTCTTTAGTGTGACTAGACACATAGGACGCTTGAGGTTGGGATCGAAACTCATCCAACTTCACGTTAAACTTAGTATCTTATCACTCAGCTAGCAGGCGACATACATCAGCACGGGAATTAGGCATTATGCAGGAGCTTTTGTTAGTTTACACTTTTGCCTTTATGATATAAATTGGTATTCAGTTGCGCTGAAATGTTAATAACGATCTTTTTTAAAAAGCGATATTTATTATAGATCTACATTAGAATTTACTGTATCTCTATCACAACAGAAAAAACAGCGTAATTTGTTTGCTGATATATATATATATATATATATATATATATATATATATATATATATATATATATTTGTGTGTGTGTGTATTATTTTACACACACATATATATGTTTATATATGTATATACCATTGTTTTGTTTTAGTTTTTAATATTTTGCAATCTACTATAAATATTACAATACTCTATGGAGGAATTCTTTTTTATGAGACATACTCATTTTGTTAATGTGTGAATATTTACTGAACTTAAACAAGGCCATAAAAGTGAGACGCCCAGTGAGAACGAGAAACTGTCTACGTGACTCACAATCTTTGTATAGAAAGTATCCCGTTTTGTTTTGTTTTTAACTTTATTTTATTAAACTTAGCTTAAACAACGGAAAGCCAAATATGGAGAAATGGTAGGAAAAGAGAGTTGCATCAATTTGTCAACTGCAGCGAGTTTGATAGCCATGAAAATCTGCATTTGAATCCTGATTTTTGTAAGCTGAGCAAGATATGTTTGAGCACGAGAATAGCTTAATTATTTTTTTTACCTCCTCCATATCTATCTATCTATCTTGACAAATACGAATGTATAAATATTTTACCAGAGATTGAACTCTCCCTCTCAATCGTGTGTATTTGTCTTTTTACATCTCTCTCTCTTTGTGTCTCTCTCTCTCCCTCTCTCTCTATTTGTCTCTCTCTCTCTCTCTCTCTCTCTCTCTCTATATATATATATATATATATATATATATATATATATATATTGGTTGGTTGGTTGGTTTTACGCCATTTTAACCCTTGTTATGTTATCTAATGCTAAAACCGTTTTTTGAATTATATTATTTCAAGTAACAACTACAGTTTAATAATAATAATAATAATAATGAAAATAATGAAAATAATAATACACAGAATGGCATGAGATGACAGAGATGAAATCCAATCTCACTGTAAGCGAATGCAGCAAATTAGCACAAGTAATATAACACCCACCGGGCCATTGGCCTAATGAGTAGAGTTTTCGCCAATGGCCCAGGAGACCGGGTTTCAATATTATGTAGAGCCATACCAAAGAGTCAAAAAGTGATATTTGATACCACCTTGTTTAGCACCCAACACTATAAGTTGAGGACCAAGGGTAAAGAGGAGCAATCCTGGGAATGGTGCAGCGCTCTCCCCTACACCTCGGTGTTGTAGCTATTGAAAAGGGAGCCTTCGCGCCATCTTCGACTAAGGTCGCCCACTTACTTCTTTATTTTAATGCAACAATCTGTATGACTGGGTGGAAAAAACTGATCTATTGCGAAGTGTGCAAGAGATGAAAATTTGGCCATGCTGACATGTTACAAGCACAAACCAAAATCAGTCTAAGAAAATGAGACTTATGAAGCTTTTTGAGATTTTGAGATACAAACTGACCACCCAATCCCGTCTTGGTTAGACCAAGTGTGAATTAACAAGAAAATACCTTGTCATTCAGTGGATTTTGTCGTTTAGTGGATCACAGTGCGAAAAAAAAATGAAAAGAAAGACAAATACTTTGATTTTGCCCAACATCAGAAAAAAACTGTGGAACATTAATGTAACAGTGATGTCAATTGTACTCTATGCCGTTGGAACAGTTCCTAAAGCCCTGGAAAAGAGACCGACAGAATTGGAGAGTATGCAGACCACAACACTACGATATAATATTTTGGAGACCTCTTGGAGACCTGAAAAGACTTGCTGTTATTCGGTCTCCAGTTTAAAAAATACCACTTAGAGCTGGAGTTGGTTGGTTGCGTTTTATCGCATATCAACCCTTGCGGCTTATTTATTGCCAAATTCTGTTTATACATATATTAAATACAAACGAATTGTTTGGAGGGAACAATTTTTAAACGAGTCAGAGCTCATTTGTTTGCATACAGTTAAACGGTTTCAAGTTTAACTATTTAACGCCTGTAATTTTATATACACACATTTAAATGATTCCGAGACTTCTTTTTAAAAAAACATTTCTTTGCACACTCTTAAATTGTTTCAAGTATAGTAAATGATTGCATATTTCTATTTGACGCAGAGATGAAACTCTAACAGATATTGCCAATCTGTATCAGAGTGAATCTTGGAGTAAAGACAAAAAGGAACTTCACATTCCCTAAAACTCATCAACTGAATCCTCACTATCAGACGCAGTTTAATGTCGTATGTAAAACACACGTTGGAGGAGGGGCTTATTTCTCTCTATAGATACACTCGGTGTATTCCATAGCCCCAGACTGACCTTTTGAGGTGGTGTGAAAAACTCTTTAAAAGTAAAATCATAATGATCATTTATCAATAATTGCAGCTTTAAATAACGATTCTTAAGTTATAGTTTCATTGTTTCAAGTATTCTTATATAATACTAATAGTTTGCAAGCAATTATATGGTTGTTTGGTTTTATGGCTTGCCTACTCTTGTTCGGCTATTTTATGCTGCAGTCATTGTTAGGCTAGAATAGACACCAAGTTAACGGCACTTGGTGATGATCAACTTCTTGCCCATACGATTAAGAACCCTTGACTTAGATCTCTCACTGATATTGAGCACTCTTTCCTTATTAATATAGCAAACTGCATTATCATTTCATATATATATATATATATATATATATATATATATATATATATATATATATATACTTGTTCAGTCAGTTAGGGATGTAGAATACGCCGATTACATTTCTGCAGAAGGCTAAGACGCCTCACAAGTGGCCTGGATATGTCACTTTACTGTATCTGTTGGTGAGACTCCATTCCTGAAACTTTGAGAGAGACATTGTTATTGCCATTAATCCCAGGTCCACTCTAATCCGGAGTGGTAGTACCCGTTAGAATCACATTTATGGTTCAAAATATAAAAAAATCCTTTGCTAAACTTGAAACCATTTAATTGTGTGCAAATAAATGAGTGATATTAAATTGAAATATTGATATGAGGTAGCAAAGCTTTCAGTCATTTTACTGTGTGTGAACGAAGGGATAATGTTTACAAGAATTATTAGTGTTGAATAGCAATACTTGAAACCATTTAGCTGTGTTAAAAACAAATGAGCTGTGGATTATTTGAAAATGATACGTACAAACTATACGTTTAAATATATATATATATATATATATATATATATATATATATATATATATATATATATATATATATACACTAGATTTTCATTAAATACCCTACAAGAGTTCATATGCCTTAAAACACAACCGACAAACCAACTAAAAGAATACATATTTGTTGGCAGAGATTGATGTTTGTATATCTAACTATGCTAATATCTATCTATCTATCTATCTATTTACTTTTACTTCTTTCTTTCGCTTTCTCGATCATTTTTGAAATTGCATTTTTAAGAAAGAGTAGAAACGAAAAGCATGCTTTTAACATACGTTCATTTCGACGAATATATTCCTTTGTTTTTCGCATTTGTCGGCCAATACGACTCACATTGTCCGAGAGCTTCTTTTCGAATTTCTTTTGGCGCCACCTAACCTTAACCACCATCTGCACAGCGCAACCATTCGCCAATCGGACTCCTGTCCATAATACCAACTGAGACTGAATTCTTATTCGCACACAATTAACCACACTATTGTGAATCTCTAAGTGGAGCAACTGTATGCGATGTTTTCCTGTGCGTTTAGAAGACGCGAATTCGTCACGTAATTGGTTTTATTGTTGTTTCGTCAATGGCGTCCGGTTTTCAACATTACAAACTAGGATGTCGATGGCAATGGGCGATTGGATATAATCGGCGACTGCGCACAAGTCATATACAAGGGAAACAGAGAAATTGGTAAAGAGAAGAAAAACCTATCATAAAAAATTAAAAATAATTGACAAAATTGGCCCAAGCTCACCATAAATGGGGTTATTCGAATATTAAACAATTGGTTTGATTTGATTAGATATTGTACTAAAAAGCATGTCTAAATCAGGAATAGTTTTACAAGTTCATTCTTAAATAAATCTATCTAAGATATTGACACTCTCGCTAAATAGTTTTTATTGTGATTTATTCATTGGTTGATTTTAATGGTATGTCAACCTGTCTAGAGTTATTTTATTCCCAGAATCTGGGGAATCATGTTCATTGTTCGTTTATATTTACTGGTTTTGTGTAGTTGTATTTTAAAAGAATCTTTTTTGCACAAAATTCTATCAAATACAAAATAATCCTTAGAAAGATCTATTTGACCATAGGACGTCAACAGGTACTACTACTCCCGGTCAGAGTATACCTGGGATTAATGGCAATTAAGGGGTACTTGACATTCTCCAGATCTCCAGAACTATCGCTTCACCATCAGATGAAGTTTAGTGTCATATTCAGAATAACCACTTTTTGAGAGTGGGGTGGAGGAATTCAGTCAAGCTATTCAGAGCCTCACCGACAGGGTTTCGGTTAATAGTTTTGT